>CM060314.1:70079828-70084828 GCA_030674185.1 Monoplex corrugatus | reverse complement strand
ACATTCCTGTTCATCACAGCCGAAAACCCGAATCGAAAACCAAGGAGTTTGCGGAAGCATCTCATCTCCATTGCCTGTATCCTTCTTTCAATGTCTGCTGTTATGGTCAATGTTTCGTATGCATACAAAAATATTGACATGACAAGGGAACGCATCAGCCTGATCTTGGAGCCGATAGCGATATTCTTGTCGTTCCAGATGACTTTTAGCTTGGTCATTGCAGCTGTGGTTTGGGCAATCCTGGAAAGTACTTCGGGCTGTGATTCTTCATCTGATACTATAGCTCCCAGATATTTAAATATATGGACGGTCTCAAGTTACTTAGTTGACATTTGAAATTCTCCCTGCTTCCCTCTTATTTCCTTTGGTATTACATAGATGCTTAGTTTGTTTAAATTAATGTGAATACCAGCCTTCAAGCAAACATAAACCAGAAACACACGGAAACAGAACGACAACGCGTCTTTAAAGAAGTAAACAAAACAGGTGCAAATCAGCCAACTGCTCTTTTTCAAGCGAGCACAATACAACACTCAGTGAAACATCAGGGAAATCAACTAATCTGTTGTCTTTGTCCTAAACGTAGTGAACTGGTTTCTTTGTTGTCTTTTGTTCACTTGACAAAGGCCAGTTGGCCAACAATTTGCGCCTCTCTTATTTTGTTAATCAAATATGTGTTTTCGTTCCAATGTTATATGTTTCTGGTTTCTTAATTTGTTTATATATTGACTGTCCCATATCGTGTGTAGTTTCTGTTTCATTAACATATCCTCGCCTTCACGTATAGTGCTTAATCCCAGGTTCAGTCAGCCGCAGTCCCATGTCATAAAGCTTTCAGCAGCATTCAGTCTGAAGTCACTGTGAAACCTCCGCCTTGTCCCTTAAATTTGTGAAGAGCCAAAAAGAAAAAAAAATACTGGACGGAGCAGCAGGGAAGTTTCAGTCTTTTTCTCCTAATTTTTGTACCTAGTGTTTGTTTGTGATCTTACGCTCGACAAAGGCCAGTTGGCCGAAAATTTGAGCCTGTCTTGTCTGGTTGTATTAAATATGCGTTCTTATTCTTTTTTCATGTTTTTTTTTCTGGTTTCTGTTTGCTTGAACACGGGCAGTCACACTTGTTTTGGATTTTGTGAAGATCCATTGGGGCACAGCACTAAAGAGCTCGGTCGTGCCAAAAGCCCAGGTGTGTGCAAATGGTTCCTCTCTGTCTCTCCATTCTACAATGTTGTCAGCCCTTTGTTTCGTTTTTTATCTTCTCCACTGTCTCCCTCCCTCAACAGTTCCCTGGAGGATTTATTTAGCACGTCCACTGGATCTTGATACGTGGTCATACCAACGTAGTTTTCTGTCTTAACTGATGTTAGTACATCTTCATATGGTCCAGTGTGCTGCTTAATGCTTGGCTCACTTGTTTTTTGTTTGTTTGTTGTTGATGTTGTTTTAGATAAGAGGTTCGAGTTGTTTCCCACTAAGTAAGAGAGTACAGGTAATCTTGCCATTTATCTTTTATATAATTCGAAGATGATAAAATTAGATGGGCAAAGGTAGTCCATGCATTATTCCTCTCTCTCTTTTCTCTCTTCTCTCTCTCTCTCTCCCCTCTCTCTCCCCTCTCTCCCCTCTCTATCTCTCTGGGGTTTTTTTTTGCCCTTTGATATCGCTGTTTATTTCCTCTTCTCTGGAAGGTTGCTTTGGGGGGTTGATGTTCACTTGTTTATTGTTGATATGATGATTGCATTTGACGTTTAGTGTCTTGCGATCACATCTCATTCCCATGGCTTGGATTCGTCTCACGAAACCCGTTGTCAGAGTCCATGCCTCACGTGTATATACAAGAAGATGAAATACGCCAGTGCACGTAATAGCCTAATCTTGTGTTTTATAGCCACGACCTTGTCCTATCCATTCAGGTTTCAGCCAGGACAGTGCTGTTGTTCGTTATCTCTGCTGTCCTTGAAAGGATTTCTGGCTTGGATCCCTCACTGCTAATGATGGACCCCAGACAAGTGAATTGCTGAACAGTTCCTGGCTTCAGTGCGTGGACAGCCGCGAGCGTGGAAAGGCTTAGTCACGGAGACAAAATGAGTGAGCGGTCTTCCACTCCCTCCCTCCCTCCCTATAATCTGTGAGGAGTCCATCACTGTCCCTCCATCGTCAGATGACATGAACTGCCGTCACCTAAGACCCTGACGTGACCCCAGGCACGGAAACGGGAGAGCAAACTGAAACTGAAGTGGCACTGTGAGCAGGGCACCGAAGATCACAGAATCCACAACAATTTCACGATATTGTTACAATTTCATATGAAAGCAGATATTGGTGAAGATGACGACGATGCTTGGGGGATCCATTTTTTGGACCGAAACTAAATGGCGAGGCTGTAATTTTCGCTTTCAAGGTTTTACTAAAAGCAATGATTTTTTTTTTCAGAAATGCCATTGGACAAGACGTGGACTGAGTGATAGAAGCGTGTATTTTTGTTTTCAGTCAGAAACTGCATATTCTAATGCATAAGAAAATGGGTCAAGTCATACTGTTAACCTCTTCCACATTTCAGATACTTAGAATTCACAAACTGGACCACGCGCATTCAGACGTAATCATACGTTTGCAATTCCTATGAAAATGACATAAAACTCATGATTTCATCATAAACATTAACAACCATAACATATTTCTTGACACAGTGCTGACAGACAGACAGACAGACATGTATCGACACACCCAAATTTGTAGTCAGATGTACACACATATGCAAACGGCATTGATCGGATTTGTAAAATCATTTTTGAGTGTTGGGTGAATGGTTAAATCAAATAATCGCCCTACTTTTAAAAATGATTTTAAAAGCCGCACATACAAAGATGATACATACATATATATATATATATAATATATATATATACATATACATATATACATATAACATGTATGTATATATTATGTGTACACACACAATATATATATATATGTATATGTGTAATCTCTTCCTTCTATGTATGTAAGTACCTACGTGTGTACGTATGTATGTATACAATGCAAAAATATAATCACACACACACACAACGCCCCACGCACGTGCACACAAAGATATACATGCAATATATTATATATATTACATATATATATATGTGTGTGTGTTGTGTGTGTGTGTATCGAGAGATCAGAGAGAGAGAGACAGACAGACAGACAGACAGACACATGACTGTCCATTACACCAACGGAACAGTCTCAAACACGACATCAAACAGCGTCAAACAGTGTAGCATTACTGTAGATGATGAACAGCTCATTCTGGCATAATGATCTCAGGATCACAGCACAGCTACAGATGGTGTTGAGTGCATACACTAGAGCATCTCATGTCATCTCTTGTCTACAAGTTTTTTGTACAATACAAGTTGAGCTAAATGATTTTGGATATGGTTGTTTGTCCTTTTATTCAACACACGCTGTTGACATAATCTGCCCATTTATTTCTGTTTGCTTGTTTCTTTGTTCTTTGTTCTGTCTGCACGTTTGTTTGTTTTTTCCCCCTCATTATTTTTCAGTTATTGTTGTTGTTTTCTACCCTTTTTCCTCAGCATCCGTGCCACGGCATCCATACAAGGAAAACATCAAACAAAAAATCTTTGCAAACAGTGATTAAAAAGTCTATAGAAAATTCGTGTGAGGACAAAGTAATCTCCTTTTTGTTGAACATGCCGAGCATTCAATGACGCAGAATCAATAGCCTGAGAAAAGTGTATCACGAATACGTGTCTGTGCGCTCCTCTTTTATATATACTGCCATTCATACGACTGGAACTAATTCTCTCTCCTCTCTCTCTGTGTCACAGAGTCTCTCTCTCACAGAGTCTCTCTCTCTCTCTCTCTCTCTCTCTCTCTCTCTCTCTCTACTCTCTCACTCTTCTCTTCTCCATTGTTTGTTTGTGTTGTTTTTTGTCTCGTTTTATTGTCGGCAATCACACTACTACAGAACTTTATGTGCATTATTTTGATGTTTACATACAGACATATAGCCAAATGAAATAATACAGTTCAAAGCTTTAGGCTTTTTTTAAGTGAGATTTTCTGGAGTGAAGTGTTTACAGAGGGTTGTTATAAGTTAGACTGATATTCACACAGAGGAAACGATATAACCGTCTACGGACAGTGATCATGAGCAGGAATTAATTACGGAACAAGCTGTGAGTATGGAGTCTGATAAGTATGTTTACTTCTGTTCTGTTTATTCGCGTCTCCAGACACTGTTCCAGTATCGTAACACACGAAGTCCAACCGGAATTAACGTAAACAGCAGTCACCAGTCACCATGGTGTAGTGGTTAACGCAACTGACTACCGACTGGAAGGTTGTGGGTTCGAATCCCCATCAGTCCCTTTAAAATTATTGTGGGATTTTTCGGCTCTAACCGGCTCCTACCCAGAGTTGGGCATGCTAAGGACTCATTGGGAAGACTGGGACCACACAATCGAGGCTCATCCACTTCACGGATACGTCATTGAGGGTGTTGCTCAAATCTTTTGACCAGCACCGCAGATGTCTGTATCTCTCGGGCCTGGTTGACGCCAGGTTATATTATGATAGTAAGTGTAGAGTACAGCCTTGTCACGCAGTCTCATTCCTACATGGAACTCCATAGCATCATGATCACTCTCATCGACATCATCATCTTCGTATTGTAAAAAAAAATGTGCCAGCTTCTGTGGCCATTAAGGTGGCGCAGAAAATGGGACGAAAAAAAGAGAAGAAAGGTGAGCAGAAAGGTAACCTCCCTGAGTGCGATGATCCTAAAAAAAAAGAACTTTACAGACAGCAGTCACGCCCCAGATTCAGTTTCGACTTTGCCATTTAATCACTCAATAGAACAGGAGATGTTCGTTGTGCTGTTCGTCTAAACGCCCGCAGTAACTCTGGGAAACTCTCCTTCTGTTCTGCATTGCAATAAAAGATGTTTGTAGTTGCTTGTTCTGCACATTGCTTCAAGCCTTACGTCT
>CM060314.1:70072328-70077328 GCA_030674185.1 Monoplex corrugatus | reverse complement strand
TGTATGTGTGTGTGTGTGTGTGTGTGTGTGTGTGTGTGTGTGTTGTGTGTGTGTGTGTGTGTGTTGGTGTTTGTCTTTCGTTCTTGCTGTTGACGCCTCAGAAGACAGATAAATGCTTCTACGTCTTTACTGGAACATACTGTCTGATTTTCAACTGACACTTATAATACATGTTACAATGAACAGCAATCAGTTCACATTTATACACATTCAGTTTCACATTTACACCATCAGTTCACATTTATACCATCAGTTCACATTTATACCATCAATTCACATTTACACCATCAGTTCACATTTACACATTCACCATCAGTTCACATTTATACCATCAGTTCATCATTTATACCATCAGTTCACATTTACACCATCAGTTCACATTTATACCATCAGTTCACATTTATACCATCAGTTCATATTTATACCATCAGTTCAATTTATACCATCAGTTCACATTTATACCATCAGTACACATTTATACCATCAGTTCATATTTATACCATCAGTTCACATTTAACCATCAGTTCACATTTACCATCAGTTCACTATTTACTACCATCAGTTCACATTTACACCATCAGTTCACATTTAACCATCAGTTCAATTTATACCATCAGTTCATATTATCACCATCAGTTCACATTTATACCATCAGTTCACATTTACACCATCAGTTCACATTTATACCATCAGTTCATATTATACCATCAGTTCACATTATATACCATCAGTTCATATTTAACCATCAGTTCACATTTATACCATCAGTTCATATTTACACCATCAGTTCACATTTACACCATCAGTTCACATTTACACCATCAGTTCACATTTACACCATCAGTTCACATTTACACCATCAGTTCATATTTACACCATCAGTTCACATTTACACCATCAGTTCATATTTACACCATCATTCAATTTACACCATCAGTTCACATTTACACCATCAGTTCACATTTATACCATCAGTTCACATTTACACCATCAGTTCAATTTACACCATCAGTTCATATTTACACCACAGTTCAATTTACATCATCATTTAACATATTAATATACCATCAGTTCACATTTATACCATCAGTTCACATTTAACCATCAGTTCACATTTACACATCAGTTCACATTATACCACGTCACTTTAACCATAGTTCACATTTATACCATCAGTTCACATTTATACCATCAGTTCACATTTACACAGTAATTTATACCATCAGTTTACATTTATACCATCAGTTCACAGTTAACCATCATTCACATGTTATACCATCAGTACACAGTTCATATTGTGTTTTGTTTTGTTCATAGTTCTTGTTGTAGTTCATTGTTTGCTATGTGTTCTGATTAAGTGTAACACGTCGTTGTGTGTGTGTGTGTGTATGTGTGTGTTGTTTGTGTTGTGTGTATATGTGCGTGTGTGTTATTGTATGTGTGTTGGTGTTGTCAGCGGTGTGTTGAGTGTGTATGTGTGTTTGTATGCGTTGTGTGTACTATGTGTAGTGCGTGGTGTATTTCGCGCTGACGCGCGTGTGTTGTAAGCGATGTGTGGATGTGTATGCGTGTCGCGGGCGACGCGTTCCTTCTCTCTAGATCGAACAAGATTCGGGGCCATTGTTGTGTTTGTCGCGCGCGCAGCGTTCTCTAATCAAAAGAAGGCTTTGGTTATACGGCGCGCAGCTGGTTGCAGACTTGGCGCACATGCTTTTGATGTCCGAATCACAGACAGCTATCGTTATTCAAGAATCCAGACGTTGGTGCAGTACTCGAAACAGCGGTGTCCGCAGCCTGGTATTTTTCAGAACGCTTGAGACTTCATGGAATCTGAGAATTTCCACTGTTGGCTGTGAACATTGAGAGACGTGGCGGTTGTAATTGAGAGAGGGAGGGAGGAAGGGAGAGAGACAGAGAGACAAAGAGAGTGAGACAGACGGAGAGAAAGAGAAAGAGAGAGAGAGAGAGAGAAAGAGAAAGAGATAGAGAGAGGCAGAGGAGAGCGAGAGACAGAGGACAGAGAGAGAGCATGAAGAGAGAGAGGGGAGTGAAAGAGAGAGAGGGAGGGAGAGTGAGAGAGAAAGAGAGAGAAAGAGAGAGAGACAGACAGGCACAGAAAGAGAGACAGACAGACAGACAGGCACAGAAAGAGAAGAGAGAGAGAGAGAGAAAGAGACAGACAGGCATAGAAAGAAAGAGAGACAGATAGACAGGCACAGAAAGAGAGAGAAAGAGGAGAGAGACAGACAGGCACAGAAAGAGAGAGAGACAGATAGGCCCAGAGAGAGAGAGAGAGAGAGAGAGAGAGAAAGAGAGACAGACAGGCACAGAAAGAGAGAGAGAGAGATAAAGAGAGAGAGACAGACAGGCAGAGAGAGAGAGAGAGAGGTAGAGAGACAGACGGACAGGCACAGAAAGAGAGAAAGAGAGAGGGGGAGAAGGAGGGATGGAGGGATGGAGGGAGGGAGGGAGCGGAAAGGAAGTAGAGAAAAGCTACACACAATCAATCTCACCGACGCCGTGGGAACAACAGTCATAAAACCCCAGAGAGAAAAACACAAAAAAGTGGAAAAAGAAGAAAACTTTCAGCTATAACTGAAAATTATGACAAAAGCTGAACGGCTTCCAAAGAAATACCTTATAATATGTAACTGGAGTTGTGCTGGTGGAAGAAAACGAATGTCAACGATTGAAAAAGTGGCATGTTAGTTTTCATATGTTCTGTGTACAAGAAACTAAAACATACCCAAACAGGCGAACTTTGAAGACTTCATACCGATTCAAAATCATGATAGTAGAGGACTTGCTATGATCACCAAAAGGACTAAAAGTGTTCAAATTAGGCCCAGAACAATGGTGTACAAATTCTAGTGAACTGCTGGGCATAGTCTTCAAATACCGAGTGGAAAAACCAAACAGCTTTGTACTCATCAATGCCAATGTACACCTATGATCCTTTACCACAAAAACAATGTTGAAATGCCTACTAAAACTAGAAGATGAACAACGTGACATTGTTATGGTATATGGTGATCTTAATGCAAGATCTGCACTGTGGTAGCAGACTTACCAACGCACAGGGACATAAACTTGAAGAAATACTGTTTGATATCCAAATCAGTTCACTTACAACATATTAACCGATACTGATGCCCGACAAGGAGAAATACAGACGGTAGTACTGATACAGCACTCATCTTTCTCTCTTCTCTCTCTCTCTCTCTCTCTCTCTCTCTCTCTCTCTCACACACACACACACACACACACACACACACACACACACACACACACACACACACACACACACACACACACACAACACCACTGTTAAGTACAGAAACACTGAACCCACATAATATCGCCATAGACTGGTTTATAAAGCATAATAAATCATATAATTATACTATCAAAGAAACACAATTACTAAAGAAAGAAACTCACTTCATTATAACGACATAGAGAATGATACAGCTTTAACACGTAGAACTATTAAACCAAAAGAGAAAACAAACAAGCAATCAGACATCCACGAAACAACTTCCTTGTTGAACCCTGACACAGAAACCGCCTGGAAAGAAAAACGCACTGCCGTGAATGTAGGAGGGCAACAGTGCGAAAGAAGACACCGTTCTGATCGTGATAGCACTGTTGCTATTGTTGCTGTTGTTGTTGTTGCTGTTGTTGTTTTGTTATTACATGTATATCGGGTGTGGATGAAGGACTGAACGATCTGGGTGATGGAGACGATAGATGGTGGTGGTGGGCAGATGAACGCTGTGTATCATGTTGTTTGGGGGGGGGGGGGGATGATTTCTGTGATACTGTTACACAGATCGTTGATGAGGTCAATTTATACCAGGGGACTGATTGTGTTTTCATTCCTTTCCATTTTATTATCATTATTATATTATTGTTGTTGTTATTATTATTATATTATTATTATTGTTATCATTATTATCATCATCATTTATTTTTTAATTATCATTTTATCTTATTTTTTCTTATTTTGTTTTATCTTGTTTTTCCGTATCTTATTTTTGGTTCGTTTCATTTCATTTATTTGATATTACTTTATTTTATTTCATTCATTTTATTTTATGTAATGATGTTCCATTTCAATTCATTTCATTTTATTTTATTTCGTTCAATTTATTAATTTATTTTTGACATTACATACAGATATAAACTTTCCATTACACTGTAGCCAGATACGTTTGAAATCATAGATTTATACAAAGGGAAGATACTAAGCCCATACTCAAGTAAGACCTCAAGACTTTGTCAATCCGTAAAGCCCATGTGCAACCTTATGGCTTATAGGTTATTGTACCCTGAATCTTCTGAAATCAGATGGTATCAGTAGCGTCACATATGAAGTTTACTCCAAGCGGGCAGACCTTATCTTGAGTAATTGAAACTGAAACTGCAGGAACATAGGGATTTATAGATAGAGAAGAGACAGAGAGAAAAGGATAACGATGGAGAAGGAAGAAGGGAATACATAGAGTGAGAGGGAGGGAGGAAAGGATAAAGGGAGAGAGAAAGAAAGAAAGAAAGAAAGAAAAAGAAAAGAAAGAAAGAAAGAAAAAAGACAGAAAGAAGAAGAGAGAGGGGGATGAAGACAGACAGAGACAGAGAGACAGAGAGAGGAAAGAGAGAGGGAGAGAGAGAGAGAGGAGAGAGAGAGAGAGAGAGAGAGGAGAGAGAGGGAGAGAGAGAGAGAGAGAGAGAGAGAGAGAGAGAGAGAGAGTTCCAGACTGTACCCTACAAACCCACTCATTTTGTACACAAAAGCACACACATCTACATGCACGCATTCACACACACATACATACATGCAACGACAGACAGACAGACAGACACACACACACACACACACGCGCGCGCGCGCGCACACACCGCACACCACACCACACACACACACACACACACACACACACAACACACACACACGAACGCACTCAACCCTCCAAAAACGAATGAAGCCTGATTGTTCTAAA
>CM060314.1:70049828-70067328 GCA_030674185.1 Monoplex corrugatus | reverse complement strand
TCTTTTTTCCACGTGTCTAATCGTTGTAAGTACAAACTGATGCTAATTGTAATGTACTTATGCCAAAGATGCAGACATGAAGATCAACACACCTCTTTTAAGCATTTGCCTCATTTAGTCGTCGGCCTCTTTATGTCTCAGGAGATGATAGTCTGCACCAGGAGGCGTTGTGTTCATGACGTGCACTTTCTGCTGTGGCTGTGCAGGCCGATTCTTGAGTGGCAATCTCTGTCACATCTGCCACATACGAATTGAGTCGGTATAGTCTGGTTTCTGGAACGTTGCTTGCGAAGAGCCCTTTTCTCATCTGCGCTTTCTGCTCTCCTCCTCTCCGCATTCACAACGCCTTGCTGAAGGGCTGTCCGCCACGCTGCCCTGTCTTCCGCCAGAATCTCCCAAGACCTGGGTCAATTCCTGAGCTTCTAAGGTCCCTTTTGCATGCGTCTACAAAGCGTAGCTGTGGGCGTCCTGGAGTTCGCTTCCGGTTTGCCAGTTCGCCGTAGAGAATGTCTTTTGGTATGCGTCCATCCTCCATTCGACGCACATGGCCAAGCCAGCGTAGTCGGTGTTGGCTTAGAAGGGCAAAGATGGTCTGTAGGCCAGCACGACGGAGGACCTCTGTGTTGGTCACCTTGTCTTGCCATTGGATGCTGAGGATGCGTCGCAAGCAGCGGAGATGGAAAATGTTGAGCCTCTTTTCTTGGCTGGCGTATGTGGTCCAGGCTTCATTTATATGTATATATATATATATAGAGAGCCAGACAGAGAGACAGGAAGACAAGACAGAATGTTATGTAAACAACAGAGGATAACAGGCAGATTCAATCCATATCATATTTCATGGGGGACAGAGAAAAACTGGAAACAGCAAATTCAACCACCAACCCTACGTTTCTTCCTTCTCCTCTCAGGCTTTGTCTCTCTCACACAGAGATATATATATATTTTTTTGTAAACAATGATTAGAATTTTAGAAAACTGTGAGGACAAATCGTTATTTTGTTCGGCAGCTTGCAAGAACAAAATCACAGACATTTTTGCCTATTGCATCTCTTGCAGCTAATCTCGGCTTTCTTATGTAATGACATTAAAACAATGGGACAAGTTACTTATCTTTTTTTTTCGCCAGTCACTCTACTACGCATGCTTTCTAATTTACCCAGTGTAAGTTTGCTTTTCACATTCAGTCAATAATAGAATTTAACGGATATAGACCAAGGTATTAACTTCACACCAGTACGACCCTATCCTATACTGAACGTGGTTTACGAAAACTTTAAGTTGTCCTATTGTGGCTACGTTTTACAGGAACATTACATCAGATCTGCCTCAGATGTGGTTTACAGGAATGTTTAGCAGACTTGCCTTAGATATGGTTTACAGTAACTCTATATCAGCCCCATTGTAGAAATGGTTTGCAGTAACTCTATATCAGCCCCATTGTAGAAATGGTTTGCAGTAACTCTATATCAGCCCCATTGTAGAAATGGTTTGCAGTAACTCTATATCAGCCCCATTGTAGAAATGGTTTGCAGTAACTCTATATCAGCCCCATTGTAGAAATGGTTTGCAGTAACTCTATATCAGCCCCATTGTAGAAATGGTTTGCAGTAACTCTATATCAGCCCCATTGTAGAAATGGTTTACAGTAACTCTATATCAGCCCCATTGTAGAAATGGTTTACAGTAACTCTATATCAGCCCCATTGTAGAAATGGTTTACAGTAACTCTATATCAGCCCCATTGTAGAAATGGTTTACAGTAACTCTATATCAGCCCCATTGTAGAAATGGTTTACAGTAACTCTATATCAGCCCCATTGTAGAAATGGTTTACAGTAACTCTATATCAGCCCCATTGTAGAAATGGTTTACAGTAACTCTATATCAGCCCCATTGTAGAAATGGTTTACAGTAACTCTATATCAGCCCCATTGTAGAAATGGTTTACAGTAACTCTATATCAGCCCCATTGTAGAAATGGTTTACAGTAAACTTTACATCAGCTGTGTCCTAGGTGTGGTTTACAGTAACTTGATAGCAGTCCTGTCTTAGATGTGGTTTACAGTAACTTTATAGCAGTCCTGTCTTAGATATGGTTTACAGTAACTTGATAGCAGTCCTGTCTTAGATATGGTTTACAGTAACTTTATAGCAGTCCTGTCTTAGATGTGGTTTACAGTAACTTGATAGCAGTCCTGTCTTAGATATGGTTTACAGTAACTTGATAGCAGTCCTGTCTTAGATGTGGTTTACAGTAACTTTATAGCAGTCCTGTCTTAGATGTGGTTTACAGTAACTTTATAGCAGTCCTGTCTTAGATGTGGTTTACAGTAACTTGATAGCAGTCCTGTCTTAGATGTGGTTTACAGTAACTTGATAGCAGTCCTGTCTTAGATGTGGTTTACAGTAACTTGATAGCAGTCCTGTCTTAGATGTGGTTTACAGTAACTTGATAGCAGTCCTGTCTTAGATGTGGTTTACAGTAACTTTATAGCAGTCCTGTCTTAGATGTGGTTTACAGTAACTTGATAGCAGTCCTGTCTTAGATGTGGTTTACAGTAACTTGATAGCAGTCCTGTCTTAGATGTGGTTTACAGTAACTTGATAGCAGTCCTGTCTTAGATGTGGTTTACAGTAACTTGATAGCAGTCCTGTCTTAGATGTGGTTTACAGTAACTTGATAGCAGTCCTGTCTTAGATGTGGTTTACAGTAACTTGATAGCAGTCCTGTCTTAGATGTGGTTTACAGTAACTTGATAGCAGTCCTGTCTTAGATGTGGTTTACAGTAACTTGATAGCAGTCCTGTCTTAGATGTGGTTTACAGTAACTTTATAGCAGTCCTGTCTTAGATGTGGTTTACAGTAACTTGATAGCAGTCCTGTCTTAGATGTGGTTTACAGTAACTTGATAGCAGTCCTGTCTTAGATGTGGTTTACAGTAACTTTATAGCAGTCCTGTCTTAGATGTGGTTTACAGTAACTTGATAGCAGTCCTGTCTTAGATGTGGTTTACAGTAACTTTATAGCAGTCCTGTCTTAGATGTGGTTTACAGTAACTTGATAGCAGTCCTGTCTTAGATGTGGTTTACAGTAACTTGATAGCAGTCCTGTCTTAGATGTGGTTTACAGTAACTTGATAGCAGTCCTGTCTTAGATGTGGTTTATAGTAACTTGATAGCAGTCCTGTCTTAGATGTGGTTTACAGTAACTTGATAGCAGTCCTGTCTTAGATGTGGTTTACAGTAACTTGATAGCAGTCCTGTCTTAGATGTGGTTTACAGTAACTTGATAGCAGTCCTGTCTTAGATGTGGTTTACAGTAACTTGATAGCAGTCCTGTCTTAGGTGTGGTTTACAGTAACTTTATAGCAGTCCTGTCTTAGATGTGGTTTACAGTAACTTTATAGCAGTCCTGTCTTAGATGTGGTTTACAGTAACTTGATAGCAGTCCTGTCTTAGATGTGGTTTACAGTAACTTTATAGCAGTCCTGTCTTAGATGTGGTTTACAATAACTTTATAGCAGTCCTGTCTTAGATGTGGTTTACAGTAACTTTATAGCAGTCCTGTCTTAGATGTGGTTTACAGTAACTTGATAGCAGTCCTGTCTTAGATGTGGTTTACAGTAACTTGATAGCAGTCCTGTCTTAGATGTGGTTTACAGTAACTTGATAGCAGTCCTGTCTTAGATGTGGTTTACAGTAACTTGATAGCAGTCCTGTCTTAGATGTGGTTTACAGTAACTTTATAGCAGTCCTGTCTTAGATGTGGTTTACAGTAACTTTATAGCAGTCCTGTCTTAGATGTGGTTTACAGTAACTTTATAGCAGTCCTGTCTTAGATGTGGTTTACAGTAACTTTATAGCAGTCCTGTCTTAGATGTGGTTTACAATAACTTTATAGCAGTCCTGTCTTAGATGTGGTTTACAATAACTTGATAGCAGTCCTGTCTTAAATGTGGTTTACAGTAACTTTATAGCAGTCCTGTCTTAGATGTGGTTTACAGTAACTTTATAGCAGTCCTGTCTTAGATGTGGTTTACAGTAACTTTATAGCAGTCCTGTCTTAGATGTGGTTTACAATAACTTTATAGCAGTTCTGTCTTAGATGTGGTTTACAGTAACTTTATAGCAGTCCTGTCTTAGATGTGGTTTACAGTAACTTTATAGCAGTCCTGTCTTAGATGTGGTTTACAGTAACTTTATAGCAGTCCTGTCTTAGATGTGGTTTACAGTAACTTTATAGCAGTCCTGTTGTAGATGTGGTTTACAGTAACTTTATAGCAGTCCTGTTGTAGATATGGTTTACAGTAACTTTATAGCAGTCCTGTTGTAGATATGGTTTACAGAAAATTTACAACAGATTTGCCCCAACCATAATTTACAGTCACTTTACACCAGTTCTGCCTTAAATGTCGTTTGGAGAAATTTTATATCAGTCCCACTGTAGATATGGTTTACAGTAACTTTACATCAGTCCCACTGTAGATATGGTTTACAGTAACTTTACATCAGTCCCACTGTAGATATGGTTTACAGTAACTTTACATCAGTCCCACTGTAGATATGGTTTACAGTAACTTTACATCAGTCCCACTGTAGATATGGTTTACAGTAACTTTACATCAGTCCCACTGTAGATATGGTTTACAGTAACTTTACATCAGTCCCACTGTAGATATGGTTTACAGTAACTTTACATCAATCCCACTGTAGATATGGTTTACAGTAACTTTACATCAGTCCCACTGTAGATATGGTTTACACTAACTTTACATCAGTCCCACTGTAGATATGGTTTACACTAATTTTACATCAATCCCACTGTAGATATGGTTTACAGTAATTTTACATCAGTCCCACTGTAGATATGGTTTACAGTAACTTTACATCAGTCCCACTGTAGATATGGTTTACAGTAACTTTACATCAGTCCCACTGTAGATATGGTTTACAGTAACTTTACATCAGTCCTACTGTAGATATGGTTTACAGTAACTTTACATCAGTCCCACTGTAGATATGGTTTACAGTAACTTTACATCAGTCCCACTGTAGATATGGTTTACAGTAACTTTACATCAGTCCCACTGTAGATATGGTTTACAGTAACTTTACATCAGTCCCACTGTAGATATGGTTTACACTAATTTTACATCAATCCCACTGTAGATATGGTTTACAGTAATTTTACATCAGTCCCACTGTAGATATGGTTTACAGTAACTTTACATCAGTCCCACTGTAGATATGGTTTACAGTAACTTTACATCAGTCCCACTGTAGATATGGTTTACAGTAACTTTACATCAGTCCCACTGTAGATATGGTTTACAGTAACTTTACATCAGTCCCACTGTAGATATGGTTTACAGTAACTTTACATCAGTCCCACTGTAGATATGGTTTACAGTAACTTTACATCAGTCCCACTGTAGATATGGTTTACAGTAACTTTACATCAGTCCCACTGTAGATATGGTTTACAGTAACTTTACATCAGTCCCACTGTAGATATGGTTTACAGTAACTTTACATCAATCCCAATGTAGATATGGTTTACAGTAACTTTACATCAGTCCCACTATAGATATGGTTTACAGCAACTTTACATCAGATGTGCCGTAAGTGTGATTTACAGTAACTTAATAGCAGTCCTGTCTTAGATGTGGTTTACAGTAACTCGACAGTAGATCCGTACTTAATGTGATTTACATTACAGTAACATAACTATAACCCTGCTCTAGGTACAGTTTCCAATTTATCATCCATTTGCTCAGCAGAAATATTGACCTGTTCGTCCTGATCTATTCTGAATGAGGTATGAAGCCCTTCCCCTTCCCCCTTCCTCTGTTTTTTTCCCCCATAATGTACAGTAAGAGATCATACCTGTTCTTTGTTCTAAGTATTGCCTCAAGCCTTCTGTCTACGTTTATTTTGATCCTCGACATAAGTACTCTGAGAATAATGTTGAGAGTTCAATGGACAGCGGAGAAAACAAACGAGATAGTATTGAAAGAAGCAAACACAAAAAGAACACTAATGAAAAAGATAAGAAAAAGACAAGCAACACGTATAGGACATTTCATGAGTCAAGAGAAATTTGAGCACCTAGTCACAACAGGAATGCTGGAGAGACAAAGAGCTTTAGATAGACCCAGGGGAAAAATATTAGGCAGTTTTGCAAAGTGGATGGGGACAGAAAGGCGAGAAGGAAAACTTGCAGCAACAAAAAGATAGATTGTTAAGGAAGGCCGTGATCATCAACGCCTTGCGTTATTGCACAAGATAATGATGATGGTGACTGAGAAAATGCGCATCCCCCCTACACACACACAAACACACACACACACGCACGCACGCACGCACACGCACACACACACAAACACACAATATGTATGTGTATATATGTATTTACATATACGTATGAATATATATATGTGTACACACATATACGTAAACACACACGTACGCACACATAAGATTTCGTTTAAGATTTTCCTGATGTCTAAAAATGTACCCTCAACATGAAATGATACGGGAGGTGAGGTTGTCACAAACAAAGAGTCGCGATTTTCTAAGTCTAAGTCTGTTGCTAACTGTGATTCTACGTCCCTGATGTATACAGAGCATAAACGTGTCTCTCTAACATGTAGCCATTAGTTCGTAAGCTGTAAGTCTAGGTAATAAAAAGAAAGAGTTACGGAGGTAAAAATGCAGAGTACTACGAGTAGGTCACAATTTGCCGACTGATTAAAACAAAATACACAACATTAAAAACAATAGTTTTTATACAACGAAGTTGTTCCTTTATTGTTATCCTTTCTTTCTTATTTCTTCTTTCAAGAAAAAGAGGAGAAGGTTAAAAAAAAAAAAAGAAACTGTTCATGAAGACAGTGATGACGACGACGATGGTGATGATGACGATGATGATGATGTTGATGATGATGATGATGAAGATGATGATGATGACGACGACGACGACGATATGATGATGATGATGATGATGATGATGATGATGATGATGATGATGATGAAATGACTACATCGACAGGAATTAAGATGACAGAAATGTTAAACAAATAAATAACTGTTGCAAATGCTGATACTACAAAAGCAGAGACTGAAAAAAAAACCACCAAAAAAACCACCACCACCACCTCCACAAGTTACGGTTTCTATACTTCAGTCACAGTCTGCAGAAGACAAAACAGACAACAACGTGGGAACAGCTTGCCATGGCCATTGTAGACTTCTGTGGACAATCCATTCTCAGACGATATGATGACTCGTCAGCCAAATGGCCATGCATACATCCGCCGGGATGAGACAGACGTGTGAACAACAGACCAATTTGTCTTTTTCATCGCTTTTAAAAGCAAAATTTAGACGACCTAACCTCTTATCTCTTTGTCCGTCTGTCCGCCTGTCTGTATGTCTGTCTGCCAAAGCCCCTCTCCTTCTTCTGTCTCTGTCCCGAATTGTTGTGGTTATAAAGTAGTCGATGGTTTCGTCTCTTTCGAAGCTATAACTAGAAAGTTCACCAGGTATGAGCAATTTTGTTCAATATTTGCCAGCCTCTCTCTCTCTCTCTACCTGTCTCTGTCTCTCTCTCTCTCACTCACTTATTCACTCACTGATCACTCACTCACTCACTCACTCACTCACTCACTCACTCACTCTGTCTGTCTGTCTCTCCCTCGCTCTCGTGTTCCGTTTTAAGTGCTTTAAGAACACAAATACAGGTTTACGTTCTGTAGCTGTCCAAATCAATTTCAGCTTTGTTTGTTCTTGGCATACATAGAAGAAAACACCGCGAGGAAGTAATCAGTTTATAAAGTATTCAGGCTGCGATTGACTGCCTGTTGGTAATGAACAGTGTGTATGGTGTGCATCGATCACACATCAATTTATTATGATTTGTACTTCTTGGGTGCTTCCACGTTTTTCGTGAAAGACCGCGGTTTTCATTTGAATCAACCATCTGAATCTGAATCTCTCTCTCTCTCTCTCTCTCTCTCTCTCTCTCTCTCTCTCTCTCTCTCTCTCTCTTTCTTTCTCTTCTCCATTTCTCTCTCTCTCTCTGTCTCTCTTTCTCACTCGCTCTCTCTCTCTTTCTCACTCGCTCTCTCTCTCCTTCTGTCTGCTCTCTCTCTCTCTCTCTTTCTCTCTCTCTCTCTCTCGTCCCTTTCTTCTCTTGCCTCCTTTAACACACACATACTTTGCTTGAAGCTAGTGGTTAGCATCTGCGAAAATTGATGTGCAGACAGGTCTGCTTTATGTTCAGCGTAAGGAGAATTAAAGCTCGCAGAATGAGCGGCCAGAGGAAAGCAAATCACAGCGTTTTTTCCTGAACACAGGTTGTATCTGTTGCCATCACTCTCCTCTTTTCTTCCGTCATGGCATTTAGCCAGCACAGAAAGGCTTTCGGGATAACTTTTATTCATTCCACCACATACATCTACCTTTCAACCAGCGAAGTTTTATTCTATATCGGCAGACGTGTGACAATAAATCAATAAAAAGTGTCCTAAACACTGACCTTATGATATTCGTGCGTGTAGTATTTTCAACACCTTGATTTTTTTTTTACTTACACCGACAGCCACACAGAAGAAGCCGTGTGATTACCTCGCCCAACAGGAATAAACGGGCCAAAAGCATGCTTCTGAAGGATGGGGAAAATGTTTCCCACTTTTCTCATTCCAGTGGACTGGCTTCTGGCTGGCTGGCTGGCTGGCTTTGCTCTGATGTAACATAGCCATCTCTCGAGTTTAATTTCACCAGTAACGTAAGATCTTGCTTGTGTACTGGCCATTTTAATGCTCCAATCACTCCTATTGACATCAATGTTTTATAAGTCTCGATCCAGTTTTCATGTCAAGGTCATGCAAGGGTATGTGATTTTGAGTGCTCAAGACGTTTGTGGATAACTGCTGGCAGACTAGATGAAGCGCATATGGTATGTCCGAATGCGATGAATCTCTCTTGATCCACATTCCAGATGTCAGACTCATTCCTGTCTTTATTTTTTGCATGCAGTTACAGTGACGCACAAACACGGAAGAGGCAGTCTCCAGCAAAGACGCCCCCTTACAGTGAAAACACAAACACGGAACAGGCAGTCTCCAGCACTTACAGTGACACACAAACACGGAAGAGGCAGTCTCCAGCACTTACAGTGACACACAAACACGGAAGAGGCAGTCTCCAGCACTTACAGTGACCACAAACACGGAAGAGGCAGTCTCCAGCACTTACAGTGACGCACAAACACGGAAGAGGCATCTCCAGCAGTTACAGTGACGCACAAACACGAAAGAGGCAGTCTCCAGCACTTACAGTGACGCACAAACACGGAAGAGGCAGTCTCCAGCACTTACAGTGACGCACAAACACGGAAGAGGCAGTCTCCAGCACTTACAGTGACACACAAACACGGAAGAGGCAGTCTCCAGCAGAATGAGCTTAACAGCCTTCCAACAAGACATGCAATTCAAACAATTCTTCTGTTTGTCACAACGGAGGTGTTCATCGTCTTATTCTATCATCAACATGGTTTTAAACTCTCCAAGTTTACCCGACAATAAACAGGTGTTTGTTTTCTTCTTTTTTCCTGTACTGCACGAATGGTTATTCCTTCTTTGGGCGTGGGCTGGATGTTAAAAAACACCACCACCAACAACAACAAAAACATACAAAATGCTCATTTCATATCCTATTTAAAGTTTTTGTTCCTCGTTCAAGTTCTCTGTCCAAGTAGTTCGCAGACGACACTTTTCAATGAAACTCTACGACCAGACGCTGAGAATTGCACAATTCTCATGACAGTAACACTTTATGGCACCGAGGTGGACGTCTGACCAGACTGGAATAGTACTCCGAGGGCCAGAAAGGCAGGCCATGTGATAGACGAGTCGAAACATGTGTCTGCAGTTTGCAATTTGAAAACGAAACCCGACAACACTCGTTTCTGCTTCACCATATGTCTTTCGTGCATTTTGTTGATTGACTGTCGTGAGTTTACTTGATAACAGGCTGAAAACACAGGGATTCCCATCACCCTTTCAAAAAAAAAAAAAAAATAAATAAAAAATAAAAATAAAAAGAATGTGGAATTTTTCGGCCCAAATCGGTGCCTATCAAAATGTGAACATGTTATGTGCTCTTTGGAACCACACAGTCGAGTCTCATCCAGATTATGAGTCAATGAGGGTATTGCTCAATTTTCTGATAAAAACCACAGATGTCTGTATCTCTCGGGCCTGGTTGACGCCAGGATATTCTATAAAAGGCAACATGGAGTACAGCCTTGTCACGCAGTTCAGTCCAAAACGGAACTCAACAGCATCATGATCATGACGTCGCAAAATCTTGCCAAACTCTCTGTAGCCATGAAAATAGTATAGGAAATGGACAAAAATGGTGAACGCAAACGAACTGCCTAAGTGCGATGTTCACCTTAGGAAAAGAAAAAACAAAGAAAAGAGACAAAAACAAAACAAACAAACAAACACAACACACACACACACACACACACACACACACACACACACACACACACACACCCCACACACAAACAAATCACATACAGTGAAAAGACGTTAAATCAAAGAACGAACGAACACACACAAACCAGCAGGGTATCATGGGATCTTATTCTGATTTTGTAGTGATATTGGCGTGTATTTTGAACAAGAACAGTTCACTGTATCTGTTGCTGCAGAGAGAAGACAGACAGACAGACAGACAGACAGACAAATAGATAGATAGATAGACAGACAGACAGACAATATAGATAGATAGACACAGATAGATAGATAGATCGATAGATAGATAGATAGATAATAGATAGATAGATAGATAGATAGATAAATAGATAGAAAGGCAGACAGATAGGGACAGACAGACAACGACAGAGAGACAGAGAGACAGAGACAGAGACAGAGAGACGACTGTACATTATTACAATTTAGTCTAAAAGCTGCCCCATTAGTCTGATATTTTCCGTTGTTTTCTGACACAAAAATATATAGATCATTTAATTGCGCAATAGACTGCGCGCGCGTGTGCGTATATGTGTGAGCGTGCGCGCGTAGGTGAGATAGAAGGACAAAGAAGACAGAAGGAAGAAGGGGAGGGGGAGATAGGGGAGGGGGGGAGGGGAGGGGGAGAGGGGGAGGGAGAGAGAGAGAGAGAGAAAGACAGACAGACAGAGACAGAGAGACAGAGACAGTTAAAATACACTGATAGTAAGGGCGAAAGGGGAAAGAATGTTAATGGTAAATTTACGAGACTAAAAGTCGAGCACACACTCATTAATTTTGTTTGTCTAGACTTGGAAACTTTGAAAACTTTTCGCTGCAACAATGTTAGGTATAGTATTGCGTGCATGCATGCGTGCGTGCGTGCGTGCGTGCGTGCGTGTGTGCGTGCGCGTGCACGCGCGCGTGTGTGTTTGTGTGCGTGTGTGTGTGTGTACGTGTGGTGTCTTTGTGCGTTTGGTTGCATGTAGGTGTGTTTGCACACGAGTGCATGCCTACTACGTGAAACACAGAGAAACAAACGGTGTTTTTTTGTTTGTTTCTGTTTTTGTTTGTTTGTTTCCTTTTGTTTTTCTCTTTGAGGGGGGGGGGGGGGGTGATTTCAGACGTCAGATATTATTATATTCAGAAAGTCCACAGACCCGTAATCATGGGGACTAAAATATTTACGTAACAAAAGAAGCATCGAATTACATTAGAGGGCAAGATTAATGACTGACAACCGGAAAACAAACCACACATCAGACACTGCAATTTCGTTCATTTCAGTTGCTTTAAGAAGAAATAAAACCGAAATTTTCCACGGAGTCATATCACGTTGAGCTTAATGATCAACACAATCTAAACATGTCTGAATTTCTACAACTTCTGTGTGGGACAAACTTTGGTCGAAAATCATCAGATATCACAGAGTATCTCCTCTTCCTTGGCTTGGCACAATGGATACAAGTGATTAGTCTATGTTGCATGTGCCTCGGCTGATAGACTTTCACAGCTGATTTCTTAGTCTTAATTTCGCTGTGATTCGTTTCACATGAATGCACAAATACACACACACACAGAGAGAGAGAGAGAGAGAGAGAGAGAGAGAGAGAGACAGACAGACAGACAGACAGACAGACATAGACAAAGACAGACACACAGAGAGACAGACAGAGAAAGAAAGAAAGAGAGACAAAGACAGAGAGACAGAGAAAGAGACAGAAAGAAACAGACAGACAGACAGACATAGACAAAGGCAGACACACAGAGAGACAGAGACAGAGAAAGAAAGAAAGAGAGACAGAGAGACAGAGAAAGAGACAGAAAAAAACAGACAGACAGACAGACAGAAGTACAGACATAGTTACAGACAGACAGGCCAACGGTGAAGCAGACAGAAACAGTGATGATGTAAAAATAATAGTGAGAGAGAGAGAGAGAGAGAGAGAGACAGACAGACAGACAAACAGAGAGACAGACAGACAGACAGACAAACAGAGACAGAGAAAGAGAAAGAGAGAAACAGATATTCATATTTGTAACGATATTTTGTTTGTTTTTTCAGTTATCAGCAATCATTTTTCTATATTCTCGTTTTTTCTAAATAGATTAATTTGTCTTTCTAAACGAATTAGAAATAAAGGGAATTGAACAATTTTCAACTTTGACCATTTCTCTACATCTTAATGATTATGGAATATGAAAGAAGAAATTATCTTCTAATTTGAACAAATCTTGAGTATTCTTCTTCTTTATCATTGTCATCATCATCATCATCATCATCATCATCATCATCATTTTATTATCGTTGTTATTATCATTATTATTATTATTATCATATTATTACTATTATTATTATTAATATTATTAACTACAATTATTACTATTATTATTAATATTTGTGTTTAAAACCCAGGCGGCTGCTCAGAGCCATGCAAGGGCTCTAACCACCTCAAAACAAAACACACATCTACATATGTCGATCATCCCGCAAAAAAAAAAGTAAATTCGGAAAAGAAAATGAAGCACACGTATCATTGTATTCACACAAACAATCTAAAGACGTGGCCCTGGCAATGGCACATTTATCAACAGGGTGGTTAAAAGCAACAAACCTGAATACAAATGCCTCAACTAAGTGCACAAACACATACATGTACTTTTATTAAAGTTGGCCGGTAGTGCCTAAAATTGAGACTTAGCAGTTCACGTTTCCCTAGAACTTAAAATGCAATTACTTTATGTCCCCCAATTTTCAGTACTAGTGAACAGAAAATATGTAAGGCTTTATCGAAAACATAAGAGTTAATAGACCATTACAGGCAGAAAACGAAGAAGGGAAGTGATGACAGAAAGCATAGGAGTAGGACGGAAACAAAAAGACTGACAGAAAAGAAGAAATGTCCAACACAGAACTGACAGAAGGTGGCGATAATCATCATCATCATCAGTTGCCCTGCTGCATGGCATCTGTCTCTATCTCTCGTTGCCCCTAGCATCTATAATAATAATAATAATTACAATATTTATATAGCGCAAAATCTTGATAAAATCAAATCTAAGCGCTGAAACACACACACACGCACGCACGCACACACACGCACGCACGCACGCACGCACACACACGCACCCACACACACACACACACACACACACACAACACACACACACACACACACACACACACACACACACACACACGGCTAAATGGGGAGAAAGAATAAAAACAATGGAAAATTATAGAGAGCATATTATATACAATTATATATTGCAATGTGATTCCCCTCCGAGTGGAGACAGGCTGCAGAGGGATTGAGTGAGGTCAGGATTTTATGCAGAGGAGAAAAGGTGAGTTTTGAGAGCGGACTTGAAGGAGACAAAAGTAGGTTGCTGACGGTCTGAGAGAGGAAGTTTGTTCCAGGAGAGCGGACCAGAAACAGAGAAGGCTCGTGGACCATAGGTATTGAGTTTAGTGCGTGGAAAGTGAAAAGTCAGAGGATCGGAGGCAGAGCGGAGGGTACGTGAGGGAACATAGATCTCAAGTAGGCTTGACAGGTAATCGGGGGCTGCGTTATTGAGGCTTTTGTAGCACATGGTGTCTAGTTTGTACTGTATGCGCTTTGATACAGGGAGCCAGTGAAGTTGTGCCAGGAGAGGAGATATGTGGTCAGCTTTTTTCTTTATGAGTATAAATGTTGCCTGTCTTTTCCTAATCTTCCTTATGAGTGATCTACTTGTGTCTGCCTCCATCAAGACTGTCTCATTTGTTTTCTTTGCTGTCCATGGAACTCTCAACATTTTTCTTAGAAACCACATCTCGGCTGCCTCAATCTTGTTCTGGCTTTGTTTGTTGACTGTCCACGCCTCACATCCGTACATAAGTTCTATATAATATTCAAGAACTCTATTCCTAATGTTAACAAATAGGCATTTGTTGGTAAGAATGTCTGTCATTTTCCCGAATGCTATTTTGGCTTGGCCGATTCTGCCGGCTATTTCTGATGTGCATCTGCCGTCTGATGAAATGATCGTTCCCAGGTATTTCAATTTATCAACCTGTGTCAAGGCTGTGCCATTTGCTGTTATTTTGCATGAGGGGATTTCATGTTTTTTACTGATCATCATGACTTCAATCTTCCTGCTGATTAGTTCCAGCCCCTTACCTTTGCTTTCTATTTCTAGTATATTCACAAGGTTTTGTAGGTCCCTTTCACTTTCTGCAATTAGCACAGTGTCATCAGCGTATCGAATGTTATTTATCATTTTCCCTCCAACCTTTAATCCAGGGTCTTCTTCTAGGTTTCTCATGATGTTTTCGCTGTAAAGTGAAAACAGATCTGGTGACAAAACACAACCCTGTCTGACACCTCTTTTGATGTTTTGGAAAGAGCTTATATTGTTTTCTATTCTCATTGCAGCGGTTTGTTACCAGTACATATTTCTGATTATTCGTAGATCTTTTTCATCAACATTGAGTCTCTCCAGTTGGTTGATCAATTCATCATGTCTTACCCGATCGAAAGCCTTGGTGTAGTCAACAAAGCATAAATACAAATCCTTAATCATCTCATTTGACCTCTCTATGATAGTTCTTAGGATGTATATGACATTAATAGTTCCTTTCCCTTCCACAAATCCACACTGTTCTTCTGCTGTTTCTCTTTTGATTTTATTCCTTGTCCTCATCATGATTATTCTTAACAGGATTTTTGTTACATCACTCATCAAACTGATTGTGCGATGGAGTTCGCATTCTATAGCCCCTGTCTTCTTTGGAAGTGCAATGAAAATTGATTTTGACATATCTTTGGGGATTTTTCCAGTGTCGTAAATTTCATTTAGGAGGACTGTTATTTTTTCTATGCCAAATTCCTCCAGGGCTTCAGTCATCTCTGTAGTAATGTTGTCTGGTCCTGGGGCTTTTCCTGGTTTCATCTTTTTCAGTGCCGCTCTAACTTCATCTTTCATTATGGGTGGTCCTTCAAAGTTCTTTTTTTATAATGTGTTCTTCGTTTCTGTCATCCTCAAAAAGGTCTTTAATGTACTCTCCCCATCTATCTAATATTTTGTAGTTTTCCATGATGAGCGTGCCATCTTTCGATTTCAAGCACCCAGTTGATGTGCATGTATTTTTCCTGTGGAAAATAATTCCTGTGGCGATAATACCGATACTGAAAGAACTCCTGGCAACCCCACAGGGGAGGGGTGAAGGGGGAGGTCTTTAACATGAATGGCAGGCCCAGACAAAAACTAAGGACTCCAAGATTTATACCTCTGAAAGGAGCTGGTCTGATGACAAGACCGTACAGTCTGTACAAAAAAGAAAAGAAACTACTGATCTAATGAAGGTTGCAATCTACTAGTTAATTAGTCAGAGCTGTACATTATGCCAGCCACAACAGTGGGGGCGGTGATCATTTTTAAAAACCAAGCTCCTGTAATTCACTTGTCTTGGAAGAGCAGCTGTTCAGTAATCAGTTCTCGTCGGTGATGATATTATCAAAACTGAGTGTGACACCACGAAGTACAGCATACAAATCAGTCTTTTCGGTGATGATATTATCAAAACTGAGTGTGACACCACGAAGTACAGCACACAAATCATTCTTTTCGGTGATGATATTATCAAAACTGAGTGTGACATCACGAAGTACAGCATACAAATCATTCTTTTCGGTGATGATATTATCAAAACTGAGTGTGACATCACGAAATACAGCATACAGATCAGTTCTCGTCGGTGATGATATTGTCAAAACTGAGTGTGACACCACGAAATACAGCATACAGATCAGTTCTCGTCGGTGATGATATTATCAAAACTGAGTGTGACACCATGAAATACAGCATACAGATCAGTTCTCGTCGGTGATGATATTATTAAAACTGAGTGTGACACCACGAAGCACAGCATACAGATCAGTTCTCGTCGGTGATGATACTGTCAAAACTGAGTGTGACATCAGGAAGGACAGCACACAAATCAGTCTTTTCGGTGATGATATTACCAAAACACAAATCAGTCTTTTCGGTGATAATTGAGTGTGACACCAGGAAGGACAGCACACAAATCAGTCTCGTCGGTGATGATATTAATCAAAACTGAGTGTGACACCACGGACGAAGCACAGCATACAAATATTCCCTGAAAATATGCCTTCATCATTTCCTGGTTTTTCTTCCTCGTTTTTTGGTTCTTTTAATTAGTTTCAGTTTCTCAAGATAACGTCTCCCGAGCTCGGAATGAAGTCCGTACGCATTGACGCTCTGGTGCCACGTGGTGGAGAAGGCCCGAAATGATCTCAGTACAAGTCTTAAGCTTGTACACAAGTCCTAACAGCTGGCAAGTTCTTTGTTTTGTTTTGTTTTGTTTTTATTGGCACTTCAAGGTGTAGGAGAAGAAGAAAGAAAAAGAAGAGGGTCGAAAAATCAAAAAGACCAAAGAAGAGATACTGCTTTTGATGATAATGGCAATCCTTGTGATGATGACACTGATGATGATGATAGTGGTGGTGGTGGTGGTAGTGGTGATGATGATGATGATGATGATGATGACGACGACGACGACGACGATGATGATGATGGCGGCTATGATGGCCACGATGATGACGACGACAACGACGATGGTAACAAAAACAATGATGACAATGGCAGAAATGAAACGATGAATGAATGGAAGATAAGTCGATTTATGTAAAAAAAAATAAAAATAAAAACGGCGGAGTGGGGGGGGGGGGGGAGATAGATTCGTGAATGTCACTTTTGTCTCGTGTATTTCACTCACTGATTGAGGAAGACAAACGAGACATCATGACAAAGAAAGCTTGCCATGGTCGTGGAGAAAATCCGTCCCCAGACAATATGATGCCTCATCAGCAAAAGAGTCACGCTTTCTTTTAGAAAAAAAAGACAAAAAAAAAAAAAAGAAAAAAAGACAGACATTTAAGTCTGGACTCATTTGTCTCTTTCATCACT
>CM060314.1:70024828-70047328 GCA_030674185.1 Monoplex corrugatus | reverse complement strand
GGAACATATTACACCGGGCGTCTCTTCTCTCACCTTCGCCTTGCTTGCTTGAAGGCACGTGCATTGTGTGTATTTTCAACGGCTTTCTTATCAATGGCGTTCTGTCAAGTCTCTTTCCCTACAGTTTTAATCTGAAGTTTTAATTTGTTTTGAACCAGCTCCTTTTTACTGTAGATGGAGGAGAGAAAGGAGTATGACGGTGGTGTTGTATTGATTTCTATGTCTTTAAATTAGTTTTCATATTTTATTTAAATAATTCATTTAAACAGTTCCGTACCAGGAAGTGTAGGGATCACGTGACAGGGGAGAAACAATGAAATAATCCACCGGACACAGACATCTCATTACAATCACTACAACAATCATTGCTCTCAGAAGTGCTTTTTCGACCGTATCTGCTGTAATTAAAACATCAACAACACTAAGGACAAGACCAACAACTGCGCTGCTGCTACAAGTATTAATCATATTACTATGATGAAGAACTACGGGAAATCATGGCCACAAACAGGTCTGAATGGAGGCAAGCTATTCGCAAGAGAACAGAAGCTTATGAAAATGAAAGACGAAGCAGCCAAGTGGAAAAGCGTGCAGCAATAAAGGCCAGAATCAACTCTGCAGAGCGTTCTATTGAGTGTCCAGTGCGGCCGCCTGTGTGTGTCAGACTTTGGCCTTAGATCCCACATGAGGGTACACAAATATAGTGCTACATTAGATTTTATCGACCACGATAGTCAACCTATGTATGCATGTATGTATGCATGTATGTGTATGTATGTATGTATGTATGTATGTATGTATGTATGTATGTATGTATGTAGTGTATGTACATGTATGTATGTATGTATGTATCTACCTAACTATCTACCTAACTATCTATCTATCTATCCATTTATCTATCTCTCTATCTATCTCTCTATCTATCTATCTATCTCCCCTCCCTCTCTCTCTCTCTCTCTCTCTCTCTCTATATATATATATATATATATATATATATATATATACATACATATCTATAATGGACTCTCCCAGCGAGTCGATGGATGTGTAGGCAATCAGGTCCTTTATCGCCTGGTATGGGGTCTTCGTGTGGGATACACCACCGATCCTGCAGGCACATGTTCTTCCATAGGTGCTGCGTTGGATAGGGTCCTGTAGCCTGGAGTTCTGCTTCCTCCAAGCCCTCTTCTGTTGAATAGCAATGTTCAAATGTGATTAAGCACTGTACGCACTGCAGCGGGCAGCTTACGCGATTGCAAGCTGGTTGTGTTGATGTCAAAGCTGATGGGGTTGGCCTTCAGAGTGTCCTTGTATCCTTTAGTGGTCTTCCATAGTCGCGGTGTTCCTTCTTACAGTTCTCCATACAATATCATCTTTGGAATGCGATCATCTCCAATATATTAATGCGGACAGTATGTTGTCCAAACAAATCTAGCATTCGATGAACAGAAACTCCATACTTGGTAAGACACATTTCTTCAGAATTTGATAGTTGGACATTCATTCTCGACACGTAATGTTGCAGATCTTGAGCAGACATATACGTTCCGGCCGTTCAGTATATTGTCAGTCGGCCTACTCGTTTAGGTTTCGCAGCAGCACAGCAAAGCCCTAAAGACTACAGCTCTTTACACAGCAATCTTCGTGACAAGCCTGATGCTATAGTCTTTCCACGACCACTTGATCAGCCCTCCAAAAGCACGGCTAACCTTAGACATGTGCAGTGCCACCTCAAGAGATCCACTGCTGCTCACTGCACTGCTCCAGCATCAGGATTTATCTACAGACTTGATCTACTGGACAACTAGTATACTGTTACCACTATTTATGAGTACTCCCTCTATGTCAAAGAGTTATATTTCTGCAAGTTTACTGTTATTACAGTGTGTGTTTCAGTGTGGCTACTGCTATGTCTACTGATGCTGCTTACATTGCTATTTCTATCACCATCGCTATTACTACTACTACTGCTGCTACTATTGCTACTACAACATACGTATGCACGCGTGAGCGCACGTTCATACACATACACGCACACACACACACATACACGCACACACACACACATACACACAAACACACACACACATACACACAAACACACACACACAACACACACACACAACACACACACACACACACACACACACACACATACACATACACACACACACACACACACACACACACACACACACACACACACACACACACACATAGTATCCCGAGCATCCCTATGTTTGATATGAAGGTAATGACAGAAGATGCGAGAATCTGTACCACTCCCAGATATATATCGTTACAAAGTGAATGTACTGATTAGATCAGAGTAAAATGTACATGTTTCAATAAATTAAAAAACAAATACGAAAAAACAAGCCCATGAACAAGTTCAGTATACACAAACAACGCTCCAAGCCTTTTCTTACTAGACTCTAAACTTTCTCACTTTTCAAAGGCCAGTCTCATTTGATCTAATTACCCATCGTCGTTCTCGGTCACTTTTTCAATTCGTTCAGTCAGTGCCCTCCAGCATTCATGTCCCAAGTCCATTAACTCTTGTTTAAAGAAAAGCCACATAATTGTGTCCCTTTGTTCGACATCTCGGTAGGAGTAAAGCAACAGAAACCTGAGCTTAATGAGTAGATAATGAAGCCATGGTTGGTCAATCAAGAGGGAATTAAAAGAGACATCATCAAGTGGAGCACTGACCCCAACACCTTCCCTTTACTCAACGCAGTGGTGTCAGTACCTGCAGAGAGTAACGCTCCACAGAGAGAGGGCAGCAGGGGGGTCGAAATTACACAGCCATTCATAATACGAAAGAGAAGACGAAAAGGAGAAAGAGGAAGGAAAAGAAGAAAAACAAGAAGCAGGAGGAGAGGGAGGAGGAAGAAGAAGCAGGGGCAGAGAAGAAGAAGAAGAAGAAGAAGAAGAAAGAAGAAAGAAGAAAAAGGAGGAGGAGAAGAAGAAGATAATGAAGAAGAACGCAAAGAAGAAGAAAGAAGAAGAATGCAAAGAAGAAGAAGAAAGAAGAAGAAGAAGAAAGAAGAAGAAGAAGAAGAAGAAATGAAGAAGAAGAAGAAATGAAGAAGAAGAAGAAGAAGAAGAAGAAATGAAGAAAAAGGAGGAGGAGAAGAAGAAGATAACGAAGAAGAAGAAGAAGAAGAAGAAGAAGAAGAAGAAAAGAAGAAGAAATGAAGAAAAAGGAGGAGGAGAAGAATGCGAAGAAGAATGCGAAGAAGAATGCGAAGAAGAATGCGAAGAAGAAGAAGAATGCGAAGAAGAAGAAGAAGAAATGAAGAAAAAGGAGGAGGAGGAGGAGGAGAAGAAGAAGAAGAAGAAGAAGAAGAAATGAAGAAGAAGAAGAAGAAGAAGAAGAAATGAAGAAAAAGGAGGAAGAGAAGAAGAAGATAACGAAGGAAAAGAAGAAGATAATGAAGAAGAAGAAGAAGAAGAAGAAGAATGAAGAAAAAGAAAAGAAGAAGAAATGAAGAAAAGGAGAAGAAGAAGAAATGAAGAAAAAGGAGGAGGAGAAGAAGATAACGAAGAAGAAGAAGAAGAAGAAGAAGAAGATAATGAAGAAGAAGAAGAAGAAGAAGAAGAAGAAGAAGAAGAAGAAGAAGAAGAAGAAGAAGAAGAAGAAGAAGAAGAAGAAGAGAAGAAGAAGAAGAAGAAGAAGAAGAAGAAGAAAAATTCAACAACAACAACGTCACTACTTACTACTACTACTACTACTACTACTACTACTACTACTAAGAATAACAATAATGATCATAATAATAATCAGGCAATTCATGACTGGGTCCAAATGGGTCATGTAGCGCATGGGTACTCCCAAGCCCCTACCCTCTTTTTTCCGTGTTGGGAAAATGGCTACCATGTGGCATCGGGAGCTTGGGAGGTGACTCTGGTCTCTGCCCAGACAGTGGTAAGACACTGGTGCTCTGAGGCCCATCAAGCATCTTCTGGTGTGTCTTGTTAAGTTTGTCAACAAATAATAATAATACTGCTAACACTGCCGCTGCTGCTGCTACTTTTACTGCTGCTGATAATAATAATAGTAACAGTAATGATGATGATGATGATGACAATAATAACAACAATAATAATAATAACGATAATATCAATAATAATAATGATGCTAATAATAACAGCAACAATAATGATGATGATGATAATAATAATAATAACAATATAATAATAATAATAATAATAATAATAATAATAATAATAATAATAATAATAATAATAATAATAATAGTAATTCCATTTATATTGCGCAAACAGTCCTCATCAGTGATACTAGAAAACGCCAAAGAGCTTGCTTACCTTTTCTGAAGGTTATTTTACATACTTTAGGTGCATACACCATGCACGACAGTGGTTTATATCTTTTTAATGTGATGGACTAACACCAAGCTTTCAGTTTCACTTTTACTTTCTCAAGCTGGTGTCTGCCTGCTCGGAATAAATTCATAAGCATAGACGTCACAGGTGCTATGAGATGGCCTAGATCCAAAATGGCCATGGCATAAGCAGTACACCTGTACACAAGCCCTACATCCTGGCAAGGTCTTAAGGTTCAACTTAGCGTATAGGTTCTGATCAATCTGTCACTGACACAACTTACATCTAGTCTGGTGATTGGTATCTCTTCCTCTGACATGTCCTAAAAACAGATCTCATACCCCACACACACACACACACACACACACACACACAACACATATATATATATATATATATATATATATATATATACATATTATATATATGCATGCATGCATGTATGTATGTATGTATGTACGTATGTATATGTATATATATATATACATATATATAATATATATATATATATATGTATATATGTGTGTGTGTGCGTGTGCGCGCGCGCGCGTGTGTGTGTGTGTGCACACACACACACACACACACACACACACATATATATATATATATATATTTATACATATATATATAAACATATATATATATGTATGTATATATATATATATATATATATATATATTCATCATCATCATCATCAGGTGCCCTGCCACATGGCGTTGGCGACCATGGACTTCCAACCATCTCTATCTCTCGTTGCACCCAGCATCTCCCCCACCCTCCTCATCCCCAGCCACTCTGCAAGTCCGTCCAGCATTCTCTCCCTGGGTCTACCCGGTGCTCTTTTTCCCTCCAGCTTTCCCGTTGTGACCAGGTGCTCCAAATCCCCCTTCCTCATAAAATGGCCTATAAATGTTGCTTGTCTTTTCCTAATCTTCCTTATCAGTGATCGACTTGTGTCTGCCTCCATCAAGACTGTCTCGTTTATTTTCTTTGCTGTCCATGGTACTCTCAACATTCTTCTGAGAAACCACATCTCGGCTGCCTCAATCCTGCTCTGGCTTTGCTTGCTGACTGTCCACGTCTCGCATCCGTACAACAGTATTGGTTCTATATAACACTGAAGGACTCTCTTTCTGATGTTAATTGATAGGCATTTGTTGGTAAGAATGCTCGTCATCTTCTTGAATGCTGTTTTGGCTTGGCCGATTCTGCCAGCTATTTCCGATGTGCATCTGCCGTCTGATGAAATGACCGTTCCCAGGTATTTGAACTTATTAACCTGTGTCAAGGTTGTGCCATTTGCTGTTATTTTGCATGAGGGGATTTTATGTTTTTTACTGATCACCATGACTTCAGTCTTCCTGCTGTTTAGTTCCAATCCCTTACCTTTGCTTTCTGTTTCTAGTATCTTCACAAGGTTTTGTAGGTCCCTTTCATTTTCTGCAATTATCACGGTGTCATCTGCGTACCGAATGTTTTTTATCATTTTCCCTCCAACCTTTAATCCAGGGTCTTCTTCTAGGTTTCTCATAATGTTTTCGCTATATAGTGAAAACAGATCTGGTGACAAAACACAACTCTGTCTGACTCCTCTTTTGATGTTTTGAAAAGAGCTTATATTGTTTTCTATTCTCATTGCAGCTGTTTGTTCCAAGTACATATTCCTGATTATTCGTAGATCTTTTCCATCGACATTGAGTCTCTCCAGTTGGTTGATCAATTCTTCATGTCGTACCCGATCAAAAGCCTTGGTATAGTCAACAAAGCATAAATACAAATCCTTATTCATCTCAACTGACCTCTCTATGATAGTTCTTAGGATGTATATGGCATTAATAGTTCCTTTCCCCTCCACAAATCCACACTGTTCTTCTGCTATTTCTCTTTTGATTCTATTCCTTGTCCTCATCATGATTATTCTTAACAGGATTTTTGTTACATGACTCATCAAACTGACTGTGCGATGGAGTTCGCATTCTATAGCCCCTGTCTTCTTTGGAAGTGCAATGAAAATTGATTTTGACATATCTTTGGGGATTTTTCCAGTGTCATAAATTTCATTTAGGAGGACTGCTATTTTTTCTATGCCAAATTCCTCCAGGGCTTCAATCATCTCTGTAGTAATGTTGTCTGGTCCTGGGGCTTTTCCTGGTTTCATCTTTTTCAGTGCTGCTCTGACTTCATCTTTCATTATGGGTGGTCCTTCAAAGTTCTTTTTTATGATGTGTTCTTCGTTTCTGTCATCCTCAAAAAGGTCTTTAATGTACTCTCCCCATCTGTCTAATACCTTGTCTTTTTCCATGATAAGCGTGCCATCTTTTGATTTTAAGCAACCAGTTGATGTGCATGTATTTTTCCTGTGAACCATGTCTTCAATTCGTCTATACATACCCTGAGGATCCATTTTGTGTCGTTCTTCTATCTCTTTGCATTTTGTGTTCAGCCAAGCTTTCTTAGCTTCATTGCACCTATACCTGATTTTTTGTTTATCTTCCTGTAGATCTCTTAGTTTCTCTTTGCCTTCCTCCTTTCCTCCATCAAGCCCAAAATTTCATTAGTCATCCAGCTCTCTTTTGCTTTTCTATTTGCCTTAGGGATTTCCTCACAAGCTTCATTTATAGAACTTCTCAACTTTGTCCATTGTTCCTCACTGTCACCAACGTCTTCCAGAGCACTGAATTTGTTTTGAACATGTACATTAAATTTTTGACGTGTCATTTCATCTGTCTTCGAGAGTCCAAGGTTTACTTTGATGTTGCTTTTGGTCTGTTTCCTTTTCCTCTATTTCAGCCTAAACCTTCCCACTACTATATATATAGAAAGAAATACCACTATGAGTGCACTGTTGTCACATACATTTAATCACAGAGATCCACCTAGGGTCAGCCCAACGCATCACCCACTTTCACTCAGTAATGCTTCATCCCCATCTCTTTAAAATTTCCTCGGCGCATCTTCCACCTTCGATCCATAAAAATGAAGCTTACGCACATGCAAACACGCACATACACATGCACGCACTAACAAATGCACATGTCATTTTTTGTAGTTTTAGATCTCTTATACTCTGCCTAACACATTTTCTTCGCTCTCTTTCCATTAGCCTTTTTCATGTCTTTAAATGTCTTTGATCTCTGATTCAGGAAAAATCCAGAAAGTTTCCGCTTCCAAGCTGCAGGAGTCTGCACAGTGACATTTTAAAAATAGTATCAATTTCTCTGTGATTAATGGCAGTTCTTGTGTCTCTTTCTATGATGTTTTCAGTGACTTCCTGCAACCATTCCTTTTCGAGTAATACGAACAATGGTATGATGAACCAGATTTAGTTCACCAGGTTAATTAAGACTTTTGGTGCCGAGGACCTCGGATCTTCCAAGATAGGTTATTTGTCGTAATGGCTTTACCTGCAAGTTCCTCGGCACGTTCTTTTCCTTTCACATCACAATGTCCACCAGAGTAAAGAACCAAAGAACCCAAAACACCAGCAAGTACAGTAGAAAGGGAAGAAAACATAAACAACAAGCCGTGGTAGAAGCCTAAATTTTATGGTTTCTTAGGTCAGTGTTTTATCCACAAAACTTCAACTTGGCGTTGCATCATATATACATATACTACATACATATATTCTCTGATAATCTGGCACCCATCATCTGCAAGACTGTACTCATACAGAAGATGCTTTGATGGATCCCAGACTACCAGGCCATTGCTGGCAAATCTGGATGAAATGCATATAGAATTGTTAAAGACGGAAGAACCACTTTTTGAATTTTTTTCGGAATCATTGCACTCAGAGAGGTTACCTTTGTGCTCACCTTTTTTTTTTTCCTGTCCCATGTTCTGCACCACCTTAATGGCCACAGAAGCTGGACTAGTTTTTACAATGCGAAGATGATGATGATGATGCCGATGATGATGATAACGATGATGCTATGGAGTTCCATCTAGGATTGAGACTGCGTGACAGGGCTGTACTCTACGTTTATTGTCATAATATATCTTGGCGTCAACCAGGCCCGAGAGACACAGACATCTGTGGTGCTGGTCAAGACATTTGAGCAACACCCTCAATGACGTATCCGTGAAGTGGATGAGACTCGACTGAGTGGTCCCAGTCTTCCCAATGTGTCTATAGCACGCCCAACTCTGGGTAGGAGCCGGTTAGAGCCGAAAATCCACAATGACTTTTGAAAGGGACTGATGGGGACTCGAACCCACAGCCTTCCAGTCGGTAGTCCGTTGTACTAACCATTACACCACGGCGACTGGTAACCACTGATTAACATAGTTCAGTTCATCTCTACGTGTGAAAAATAATAATAATCTTACCGTGTTTCTCTATCCTTTTTGAACTGCCTCCCTTTCAAGTAGATCTGAAACAGAATAGTGGAAAAAGCATCTGTAGGGACTGGGTTATTTCAAACAGCAACATGAGCTCACAGTCCATGTAATCTAACAATCATCTTAAGGCTGAATTTTTTTTTATTGAATTAAAATCAAAGACTCGTAGGACATCTCTCTCTCTCTCTCTCTCTCTCTCTCTCTCTCTCTCTCTCTCTCTCTCTCTCTCTCTCTCTCTCTCTCTCCTCTCCTCTCTCTCTCTTTCCGATTCATCTCTTCTCTCTTGCTTTAATACATTCATAAATTCCCTGCAACCGGTGTTAACAATTGAGAAATAAATGTGCACCTAAATCTGCTTTGTGTTCAACGCGAAGAGATTTTTCAGCACGCATAACCACAGACCTGACTGTGGCACATCACAATACCTTCCAGAACATGTACACAATGTTTGCAGTCACCTTCTCTTCCTTGCCAGGTCCAAATCATAAAACTGGGACAGACATTTCCCCTTTCTTTTCGCTCAATCCATTTCATTTTGTTTGTTTATTAGCACTTTTGAAAAGTCAGACCAAAACAAAAACAGAACAAAACTGTTAAACTTTTTGTACTAAGAATATTGTTCTGTTCTCAAGTTTCCGAAAAAACCCTAAGATGAATCCACTTGAAATGCGGCAATAAAGTATTAGTCATATACATCATTTAAAACAACGGCTTTAATTGACGAGGATAAACAACTTTTTTGATAAAGAAAAAGATAAAAGTTTGAGAAAGATTAGGAAGAGAAAATGCGAACATTATCAATCTCTGACACATAATAACTATCATATGCAAAAATCTTGTTTCTGAATACAGACAACCAAACCAAACCAAAATACAAACGTTTTTGAAATATTTATAGTATGAACACAAAACTCAATCGAAACTTTTTTTCGTTTGGAAAGGAGATATGAGTTTGAAGGAAACGTTTCCATCATCTAGACTAATTAATAGTCGAATATCAAAAGTTGTTTTTTGATTGAGAAAAAGACCATGTTTTTAAGTGTTCACACCTTGCTTTCAGGGAAAAGTATAGCGATGCTATATTGTCTTCTTTCCTCCTATTCTGAAAATAATTAGTACAGAAACATCATAACATCGATTCTGAGTGTCCTCTGATAAGCACGACTCAGCCATACCTGTACACTAACGAGTATGCGCCATGACAAATACTGAAAGTTTTGACATGTGTACATACCAAAGGAAATAAGAGGGAAGCAGAGAGAATTTTAAAATATTAACTAAGTAACATAACTCTTGAGAGTCACGGAGCTATCTACCATGTAGAATTTCTCAACTCCAACACAGTTTGCGCTACCCATTCAGCTAGCATAGACGCAGCCACAAAGCATAAAGTTGAGGAATGTTCTGAGCTTACAACTTTATGCTTTGTAGCTGCGTCTATGCTAGCTGAATGGGTAGCGCAAACTGTATTGAAGTTGAGAAATTCTACATGGGAGATAACTCCGTGACTCTCAAGAGCTATGTTACTTAGTTAATGTGTACATAGGTCAAACATCATCCTCTGTAACTTAATCATGTCATTCTGCTCACCACTGACATCAACTTGTTGCTATTTGTACTTGATTGATTACTTTTTGAATTGATTACTTACTTGTGGCACATTTTACTTGTGTCATGTTTTAATGCTTGTGGTCTTTTGCTTATTTTTGTTTGTATGCTTTCATTTCAACAAAGAGAACCGCCTCTGTCTTTTATTAAACCCTAATATCAGTAAGATGACAATCACACAAAGGAATCCCTGTGATCATCTGTTACTGTTAATTTTATTTTTACTGCCCAGCCGACTGGGTACAGCCATATCAGCGTTATAACCATTTAAACACGTACACATATTTCAACAGAGAAAAGAAAAAGAAAATTAAGTACATGTACACATATCTATGCATTCGTGCACATACTCTAGGGAGATGACCCCGGCGTTGACCACTCCGTCCAATGTATTGCACAGGGGATTTAAAAAACGTACTTGAAGACAAATTTAAACATAACTAAGCCATATACACAAGAACGGGTCTAATTTTGCTAAAATTGCTTCCGCATATCTCATTTCCCTACAGCTAAAAACGCACTTTATACATACACCCAATAATCAATTCTGAGAGAAAGTGTTAAAATATTACTGAAGACATACAGGTGAATGGACCAAAGAGGCTGAAGATCATAGCAAGAAATGACAGAAAGCAAAGGAGGAAGAAAGAAACAAAGAGAGTGACAGAAGAGAAGAAATTTCTAGAACAAAATTTCCTGAAGGTGGGGATACTATTTATACTGAAAGAGTCCCCAGCATCCCCACGGAGGAACCGAGATCATGTACAGGGATTGCTGAATGGGAGTAAACACATAACAAAGCATGCTTCCAACGATTGGAAGAGTATGATTTATTCATCCCCATGTCCAAACATCTCTCTTCAATTTTCCAAGGCTAAAAATATTAATACAGTTACACAAACTATAAACATCAGAATATTATTTTAAAGTCGCCCACACTACCTGTGGTTATAAGTCTGACACGTATTTACTATTTGCCGAAACCAAAACAGCATTCAAGAAGATGAAAAGCATATTACCAACAAATGTCTATCAATTAACATCAGAAAGAGAGTTCTTGAATGTTATTTAGAACCGAAAATGTAATACGGTTGTGAGGCCTGGACAGTCAACAAGCAAAGCCAGAACAAGATTGAGGCAGCTAAAATGTGGTTTCTAAGAAGAATGTTGAGAGTTCCATGGACAGCAAAGAAAACAAACGAGACAGTCTTGATGGAGGCAGACACAAGAACATCGTTAATAAAAAGATTAGGAAAAGACAAGCAAGATTTGTACGCCATTTTAAGCAAAAAAGGGGAATTGGAGCACCAGGACACAACAGGAAAGCTGGAGGGAAAAACAACACCAGGTAGACCCAGGGAGAAAATATTGGACGCACTTGCAGGGTGGCTGAGGACAGAGAGGGTGAAAGATGTGTTGCGGCGACAAGGGATAGATCCATATGGAGGGCCATGATCGCCAACACCATGCGGCAGGGCACATGATGATGATGATGATGATGATGATAATTTGCTACACAGAAAAAGATATGTCCATCGTTAAAGCCTGCACCTGATGTGGCTCCAGGTTTATTGTCTACCCCTCCACAGACAAAGGTGCGCGCGCAAAGCACGCCATCCCCAGACACTGAAAGGATGGGAATGATGACTTCTGTGCACAATTCCCTTGACAAAGGCACTTACAGACATCAAACTGAGCACAGTTCCTTTGAGGGCAGAACGGCAGATGAGCTGTGTGACGAAGTCTCCAGTGGCTGTGTGGCCGGCTTTCATTCATTCAGACGATTGGAAAATCAACGAGGCCTTCTTTCGTTTTACCCATCTTTTACGTTGTCTTTATGGTCATTTTATTTACGAACAAAGGATCAAAAGAAAGCAGTTCAGACAATTTGGCCAGAAAGTGTATTGAGTATTCGCACTCACAGTCCCTTTTTATGGGATCATATTTGTACGCATAAACGTTCTGTGTGTGTGTGTGTGTGTGTGTGTGTGTGTGTGTGTGTGTGTGTGTGTGGTGAGTGTGTGTGTGTGTGTTGTGTGTGCGTGTGTGTGTGGCGCGTGCGTGCGTGCGCGCGTGCGTGTGTGTGCGTTGTGTGTGTGTGTGTGTGTGTGTGTGTGTGTGTGTGTGTGTGTGTGTGTTTTCTCTTGGCCACACAAACACACAATTTACTTACAAAGTTTTGCTGCTTACATACAAACATGCATCAAAAGTTACCAGGTTTTTATTATGTCTAAACTCTGAGAAGACATTGTTGATTCTGTGAAAAATTCTGTGAAAATACCTGATGTGTTTATGAACGCTGGAAACACACACACACACACACACACACACACACACACACACACACACACACACACACACACACACAGACACACACACACACACACACACACACACACACACACAGACACACACACACACACACACACACACACCACACACACACACACACACACACACACACACACACACACACACAACACACACACACACCACACACACACACACACACACACAACACACACAACACCACACACACACACACACACACACACACACACACACACACACACACACACACACAAGAAGAAAATAATGATGTAGGATGATACAGGAACATTAAAACTTCTAAACGTCCACGATATTGGATGGTGGGTTTACATGAAGAGCTGAAAGAATGTAGCAATAGATTATCCTGAAAAAAGTTTCTTAAGTCTATGCGGTGTGTGTGTGTGTGTGTGTGTGTGTGTGTGTGTGTGTGTGTGTGTGTGTGTGTGTGTGTGTGTGTGTATGTGTGTGTGTTATGTGTGTGTGTTGTGTGTATATGTGTGTTGTGTGTGTGTGTGTGTGTGTGTGTGTGTGTGTGTGTGTGTGTGTGTGTGTGTGTGCGTGTGCACTTGCGCGCGTCTCTCTCTCTCTCCGTCTTGTGTGTGTGTGTGTGTGTGTGTGTGTGTGTGTGTGTGTGTGTGTGGGTGTGTGTGTGTGGTGTGTGTGTGCGTGTGCGCGCGTGTGTGGTGTGTGTGTGTGTCTCTCTCTCTTCTGTCCCCCCCCCCATTGTGTGTGTGTGTGTGTGTATGTGAAGGAGAGAGAGAGAGAAGAGAGAGAAGAGAGAGAGACAGAGAAAGACAGAGACAGAGGGACAGAGGAAGACACACTAAAACTGAGAAGATGATGGTGGTGATGATTAAGACAGCGATAACTGAGATGATGCCGATGATAACAAAGATATATGAATGAAACAATGTCACCAACGGTGAATGGAAAACCACACGTCCTGCTCTGTGTACATCACTCACTGAACCCAGCAAAACACAACCGTTACCATCGTGAAAGCAGGCTTGCCCTTCCTACTGTAGCCTTCTTTACACACAATCCTTCCTAAGACGATATGATGACCCCTCAGCCAAATGGTCACGGGCACTTTTAGGGGGGGGGGGGGGGGCGTAGGACAGATGTCTGAAGTCTAGACCCATCTGTCTCTTTCCTTACCATTTAGAGCTGACTTTAGGTGACCCAGTCTTTTATCTTTTTATATGTTTGTCTATTCATCTGGATGGCTGCTTCTCACTTGTTCTCTCCACTATGCGAAATGTTCTCCTTTTCCTGTCGTTTGTAGGGAGATCTCCATTATCTCCACTTTTCAACGATAAATTCGTGATCATCATCATCATGATCTCCACAAAAATCATTATCACGATCATGAACCCAGTCCTGCTCTGTGTACATCACTCACACCCACCGTGCTTGCGGCAACAAGGGATAGATACATATGGAGGGCCATGATCGCCAACGCCATGTGGCAAGACACTCGATGATGATGACTATGAACTTCGCCATAATCATTACCACGATCATGTCCGTCACACCCACTGTCGTCACTCATATGTTTACAGTTATAGGTTTAATGTACCATTTGTATAGACATGTCAGACACAGTGCTGACACTTGTTCTTCCTGTTGTTTATTGAAAACGTCAGCAAAATATTCACATACTACATTTTTGCACTCTTTCCACCTCTCCTTTCCAATACTATCATGTACGTCATGATAGCGACATAAACTTTCAAAAGTATATCTGTAGACTGTAACCTTCACGTGTGCGGTGTGTGTGTATGTGTGTGTGTGTGTGTGTGTGTGTGTGTGTGTGGTGTGTGTGTGTGTGTGTGTGTGTGTGTGTGTTTGTTTGTTTGTGTGTGTGTGTGTGTGTGCGTGTGTGGTGTGTGTGTGTGTGTGTGTGGTATGTGTATTTATGCATGCGGGCGGCGGGCGGGCGTGTGCGTCTCTCTCTCTCTCTGTGTCTCTGTCTGTGTGTAACAGAGAGAGAAACAGAGAGAGAGAGAGAAAGAAACAGAAACAGAAAGAGAGAGAGAGAGAGAAAGAGAGAAGACAGACAGACAGAGACAGAGAGAGAGACAGAGACAGGGGAAAGAGAGACAGAGTGAGTGAGTAAGTAAGTTTCAAATTTTCAAAACTTTGTGACAGAAGTATTATGTTATAAAATGAATGTCTGCAAGGAATGCATACAGGGAAGAGGGGTGGTGGGCGTGGGAGGGTGGGCAGGGTGTTGGCGGTGAGAAGGGGGACCAGATGTCGTGTCAGAAATCGGTAGCATTAAGAGGAAAGCTCTTTCTCCTCCCTTTCCCTATCCCACCATTCTTTTCTCTTCAATCATAATTCAGATGGATATCAACAGTGTGTCAACGAGGACTATATTGCACTGGCATCCATCTCTCTCTCTCTCTCTCTCTCTCTCTCTCTCTCCCTCTCTCTCTCCCCTTCCCTCTTCCCCCCTCTCTCTCCTCTATAAACAAGCAGTGTTTGATGATTCTTGCACTAGATTTTACATCACTTGTATTCTGTAAGAGGTGTTCCTCTAAAGTTTTAGTTACTTTGTTTCGGAGCATACCTTTTTCTTGGGAGTTGTGGGGTGAATAAATGCTCTGTCATTTTCCCATCCATTTTTCAGTGTTTGAAAATGAATTCATCATCATCATCATCAGGTGCCTTGCTGCATGGCGTTGGCGATTATGAACTTCCATCTGTCTCTATCTTTTGTTGCCTTAAGCATCTCTTCCACCCTCCTTGTCTTCAGCCACTCTGCAAAGTCCGTCTGTTTTTTCTCTCTGGGTCTACCCGGTGCTCTCCTCCCCTCCAGCTTTCCTTTTGTGACCAGGTGTTCCAATTCCCCTTTCCTCATAAAATGGCCTATGAATGTTGCCGCCTTTTCCTAATTTTCCTTATAAATGATCTTCTTGTGTCTGCCTCCATCAAGACTGTCTCGTTTGTTTTCTTTGCTGTCCATGGAACTCTCAACATCCTTCCTAGAGACCACATCTCGGCTGCCTCAATCTTGTTCTGGCTTTGCTTGTTGACTGTCCACGATTCACAACCGTACGACAGTATTGGTTCTATATAACATTCAAGAACACTCTTCCTGATGTTAATCGATAGGTATTTGTTGGTAAGAATGCTTTCCATCTTCTTGAATGCTGTTTTGGCTTGGCCGATTCTGCCGGCTATTTCTGATGTGCATCTGCCGACTGGTGAAATGATCGTTCCCAGGTATTCAAATTCATCAACCTGTCTCAACGTTGTGCCGTTTGCTGTTATTTTGCATGAGGGGATTTCATGTTTTTTACTGATCACCACGACTTCAGTCTTCCTGCTGTTTAGTTCCAACCCCTTACCTTTGCTTTCTATTTCAAGTATATTCACAAGGTTTTGTAGGTCCCTTTCACTTTCTGCAATTAGCACAGTGTCATCTGCGTATCGAATGTTGTTTATCATTTTTCCTCCAACCTTTAATCCAGGGTCTTTCTCTAGGTTAAAATGAATTCGTTATTAAAATGAATTCTTCTTTGCTTCTCATTTAAGGACAGGAGTGTTTCATTAGGTCAGTGTGCCTGAAGAGCGTTGGCCAACTAGGACAAAACTCACCTGACCAGTTATTGTTTACCTGGGCCTGTGTGTGTGATTATTGCGTGTTTTTTGTGCTGTGTTTGCACTTTGTCTTTTGTAATGTGTTTGTTGATTGGTTCTTGTTTGTGAACAGTTCTTCTGTCAACTTGTTGTATTAGCTGGCTAAGTAAAGATGAGTCAGTTGATGTTTGGTTCCCCTCTCTGCTACAGTCGGTTTGCAGTTAGTGTGGTTAGGGCCAGTCTCTGGTCAGTGTTTCACTTTCGGACTTTGTGTCCTAGAAATGGAAGAGTTTCTGTGCGTCTGTGTTTAATGTGTAAGCTTCTTTGTACCTCTCAGTCGGTAGGGGTAGGTTACCTCGCTGTTCGTCCGCGTGGTGTTTCAAGTCAGCAGTGTCCTGCACCACAGTCGTTTATGTCCTTGTTTGGCCCAAGGCTCTACGAGAAAGGCAACCTGTCCGGGTTGATGTTCCGGTGACGAAGGTGCGGAGCAAGTATGGCCGACGGGCGTTTCCGGCAGCAGCTTCCTGCTGAGACGGTCTCCAAGGAGTGTGGGTGGCGAGTCAGTCCACAGACAGGCTGCAGCCCTTGGTCTCATCAGTCTCCAGTATCAGCCGCCTCATCATTGTGACCGGTTTTCAGCAAGCATGGTTGATGGGTGCTTCCAACAGCAACTTCCTGCAAGGATCGGCAATTAAGTGCTGGTTCATTGCCCCTGTGACGGCTGCCAGGGCGCGGGGTGGCGAGTCAGTACTCACCATGCTACAAGCTTTCAGCTCAGCGGGTTTCATCTTCATCTCTTATCGTCGTCCTGATTTAGTTTCATTGTCTACTGATTCATCTGTCATCTGTCTACGTTCATCGATCGTTCATTCATCATCCGTTCGCCATTCATCCATCTATGTGATTCAAGTCAAATTTGAAATCGTCATAGTGTCGGAAAGTTTTGTGTAAGACAGAGAGTGTCACCCTTCGTGGGTTTATATTACGAAGGTGTTTTCCTCTTCATGAGGGGTTGATACACATGTGAAGCAGTGGACGGGAGCAATTGAAAAAAATATACGTCATTAACGTGTGAACTTATTACGTACATTGATCTTGTTTGGGTTGGGTTTTTTTTTTTTCCAAGGGCTTCTTAGGGCTAGTTTCCTTGAAAGATTTGAAATATGTAAGGCAAAGTCGTTTCCTTGGTGCCACCTCAGGTGATGCTATATTTATGTTTCTGATATGTATGTGTGGTGCGTCATGTCGTATTGTTTGGGATTGAATGTGTGAATGGAAGAGAATAAAATTCTTGTAAATGTATTTGTTCAAAGTTTTCCTTATTTAGTTAGTGGAAGGGGGTGTTAAAGAACTCATTGGTGGTCTGTTTCTCTGTCTCTCCGCTCTAGATCAAGCCTTAGCGAGACTGACAGATATAGGAGACAACATTTTCCATACAGTAATGAAAATTATGAATGCCAACATCAAAATCATGGCACCAAGAAGAAGATGAAGAAAGAAAAAAAGAAAGAAAGAAAGAAAGAAAGAAAGAAAGAAAGAAAGAAAAGAAAACCAACCAGAACTGTTTCCAAAACTAAAACTTCTACCACCGCCATTACCACTTCTACCAGAACTATTAGAAGTACTACTGTTGCCAGTGATCTTTGTGCTGCTTGTGCTCTCGTACTACCTTTATTATTATCATTTTTTTAAATATTAGTAGTAGTAGTAGTAGTAGTATCAGTATTAGTATTATTATATCATTAATACTATTATTATTATTACTATTATTGTTGCTGTTATTTCAAGCATGGGCACTATTAATGCTACTACTTGGATTATGTACAGAGTTCGGTGATGACTACCATTGCTGACATTACCATCAATGTGACTGATGCAAAACATAAGAAAAATGACAAGTCGTGAAAGTTGGGATACACATGAAAAAATTATGACAGAAGCACGAGAAAGAAATTCACAATACAGGTAACAGTTTTCCAAAGCCATTACAGTTGTCATACATAACAACTATGTGTACTACTAGCTCAATACATTGTTGTCATACATAACAACTACCTGTACTACTAGCTCAACACATTGTTGTCATACATAACAAGTATGTGTACTACTAGCTCAATACATTGTTGTCATACATAACAACTACCTGTACTACTAGCTCAATACATTGTTGTCATACATAACAACTACCTGTACTACTAGCTCAACACATTGTTGTCATTCATAACTATGTGTACTACTAGCTCAACACATTGTTGTCATACATAACTATGTGTACTACTAGCTCAACACATTGTTGTCATACATAACAACTACCTGTACTACTAGCTCAACACATTGTTGTCGTACATAACTATGTGTACTACTAGCTCAATACATTGTTGTCATACATAACAACTATGTGTACTACTACCTCAACACATTGTTGTCATACATAACAACTATGTGTACTACTAGCTCAGTACATTCAGTTGTCATACATAACAACTACCTGTACTACTAGCTCAACACATTGTTGTCATACATAACAACTATGTGTACTACTAGCTCAATACATTGTTGTCATACATAACAACTACCTGTACTACTAGCTCAATACATTGTTGTCATACATAACAACTACCTGTACTACTAGCTCAATACATTGTTGTCATACATAACAACTACCTGTACTACTAGCTCAACACATTGTTGTCATACATAACAACTACCTGTACTACTAGCTCAACACATTGTTGTCATACATAACAACTATGTGTACTACTAGCTCAACACATTGTTGTCGTACATAACATCTACCTGTACTACTAGCTCAACACATTGTTGTCATACATAACAACTACCTGTACTACTAGCTCAACACATTGTTGTCATACATAACAGGTATGTGTACTACTAGCTCAATACATTGTTGTCATACATAACAACTACCTGTACTACTAGCTCAACACATTGTTGTCATACATGCCAACTACCTGTACTACTAGCTCAACACATTGTTGCCATACATAACTATGTGTACTACTAGCTCAACACATTATTGTCATACATAACAACTACCTGTACTACTAGCTCAACACATTGTTGTCGTACATAACTATGTGTACTACTAGCTCAATACATTGTTGTCATACATAACAACTATGTGTACTACTACCTCAACACATTGTTGTCATACATAACAACTATGTGTACTACTAGCTCAGTACATTCAGTTGTCATACATAACAACTACCTGTACTACAAGCTCAACACATTGTTGTCATACATAACAACTATGTGTACTACTAGCTCAACACATTGTTGTCATACATAACAAGTATGTGTACTACTAGCTCAACACATTGTTGTCATACATAACAACTATGTGTACTACTAGCTCAACACATTGTTGTCATACATAACAACTACCTGTACTACTAGCTCAATACATTGTTGTCATACATAACAACTATGTGTACTACTAGCTCAACACATTGTTGTCATACATAACAACTATGTGTACTACTAGCTCAACACATTGTTGTCATACATAACAACTACCTGTACTACTAGCTCAACACATTGTTGTCATACATAACAACTACCTGTACTACTAGCTCAACACATTGTTGTTATACATAACAACTACCTGTACTACTAGCTCAACACATTGTTGTCGTACATAACATCTACCTGTACTACTAGCTCAACACATTGTTGTCATACATAACAACTACCTGTACTACTAGCTCAACACATTGTTGTCATACATAACAGGTATGTGTACTACTAGCTCAATACATTGTTGTCATACATAACAACTACCTGTACTACTAGCTCAACACATTGTTGTCATACATGCCAACTACCTGTACTACTAGCTCAACACATTGTTGCCATACATAACTATGTGTACTACTAGCTCAACACATTATTGTCATACATAACAACTACCTGTACTACTAGCTCAACACATTGTTGTCGTACATAACTATGTGTACTACTAGCTCAATACATTGTTGTCATACATAACAACTATGTGTACTACTACCTCAACACATTGTTGTCATACATAACAACTATGTGTACTACTAGCTCAGTACATTCAGTTGTCATACATAACAACTACCTGTACTACAAGCTCAACACATTGTTGTCATACATAACAACTATGTGTACTACTAGCTCAACACATTGTTGTCATACATAACAACTATGTGTACTACTAGCTCAACACATTGTTGTCATACATAACTATGTGTACTACTAGCTCAACACATTGTTGTCATACATAACAACTACCTGTACTACTAGCTCAACACATTATTGTCATACATAACAACTACCTGTACTACTAGCTCAACACATTATTGTCATACATACAAGTACCTGTACTACTAGCTCAATACATTGTTGTCATACATAACAACTACCTGTACTACTAGCTCAATACATTATTGTCATACATAACAACTACCTGTACTACTAGCTCAACACATTATTGTCATACATAACAACTACCTGTACTACTAGCTCAACACATTGTTGCCATACATAACTATGTGTACTGCTAGCTCAACACATTGTTGTCATACATAACAACTACCTGTACTACTAGCTCAACACATTGTTGTCATACATAACAACTATGTGTACTACTAGCTCAACACATTGTTGTCATACATAAGTATGTGTACTACTAGCTCAACACATTGTTGCCATACATAACTATGTGTACTACTAGCTCAACACATTGTTGCCATACATAACTATGTGTACTACTAGCTCAACACATTGTTGCCATGCATAAAAAGTACCTGTACTACTAGCTCAACATATTCAGTGCCATGCATAACAACTGAGATGGAAGGGGTCAGGCATGATAACATCAGGAGAACACACAATGATATACTCTGGTGGTAACTCACATGAAAGAGGAGTAGGCATCATAAAGGAAAAGGACAAATCAAAAGCAGTTAAGGGATACAGGGCTGTGTCTGACAGAGTTTTGCTGGTCAAATTGGGAGGCCTTTCCTACGAGTAATGGTGCATATCACGGAACTGTTTTGAAGGGACTGACATGTATTCGAACCCACAATTTCCAGTCAGTAGTCCGCTGCGTTGACCACTGCACCATGGCGACTGATTAGCTCAACACATTCAGTTGTGCATAACAACTATATACTACTGGCTCAACACATTCACCTGCAGACAGATTATTAGCTAAGGAGTACGAGCTCGGTCCTGTTACTCATGATGTGCACCATTGCTCGTGGGAAAGGCAGACGAGACTTTCCTGTCTGTGCATTCACCAACTTGCCAGTAAAGCATCAGATCGTGTGTCTGAAAGGACACGATAAAACACGACTTTTCTCTGCGCTTGTTGACGTACAGTTATCTTTACCCATCATTTTCTCTCTGTTCTACGTCTTTCTTTATATATCAATATGGGTGTGTAGGTGTGTGAGTGTGTGTATGTGTGCGTGTGTATATATATATATATATATATATATATATATGTGTGTGTGTGTGTGTGTGTGTGTGTGTGTGTGTGTGTGTGTGTGTGTGTGTGTGTGTGTTTACATGCACACCAAAGGAGACTACTATTTATACTACTATAAAGGTCGATGTCGATTTGGTACAGAATGTAAAAAGGGGTTCAATCAAGTCAATCAAGATATTGGGGATAAGTACTTCAATGCAATGCACTAATTCCTGATATGGCTTCATAACAGACACACAGTAAAGGAACTGTCAAATACGATTTTCTTTGTGAGTTTTGGAGCTGATGAGATTATCAGTGACATTATTTAGATTTTGAACAAAGAAAACATCTTTGTGGGTAAGTTTGTGAGATTATCATGATTTAAATTTTGAACGAAGAAAACAGACTAACTTACCTATTTCAACAGTTTTCAATACAGTTATTTGAATGTATTCTATATATTTTTGCAAAACAAACCTGATTTAACAAAACACTAATGGTCTATCAAGTATGAAAATATCCGTTCATCTGACACAACTTTTGTGTTTGAATGGTAAAACAGTAGTAAAATTACCCAGAGATGGCACTCGCAATAGAGAAAGACAGAAAACTAGATGGAGAGAAGACCTAGATGGATATGACAAGAACTGGAGAAGAAAAGTGCTGGAAAGAAGTGAATGGAAGCAACTGGGGAAGGCCTGCGTCCAACAATGGACTTACGATGGGTGAAAGAATAAAAGTTTGTCTGAAACGAAAGAAAGAAAATCACCAGGCACATATCTATATTGTTCTCGCCTCCGACCTCATTGCATAATCTG
>CM060314.1:70007328-70017328 GCA_030674185.1 Monoplex corrugatus | reverse complement strand
GGTCCTAGAAACAACTTTAAGCCACACGGTCCACACACACATACACACATATATATATACACACACACACGGACACACACACTCACATTCACATACATATACACACGCACATACACATGCACACACACACACACACATGCACGCACGCACGCACGCACACACACACACACAAGCACACATACACACAGACACACACACACACACACGCACGCATGCACGCACACACACACACAAACACACAAACAGAAAGATATCGCTTGAGGATGCTCGTATTTCTTTTCTTCACTGATCTGGAATAATGATGATAGTAATATAATAAAGAAGAAGAAGAAGAAGAAAGACGACGATGACGATGGTGACGACAACGACGATGATGATGATAATGACGTTGATGATGATGAACAAGAGGACGACGACGACGACGACGATGATGATGATGATCGACGACGACGACGATGATGATAATGCTGCTGCTGCTGCTGATGACGACGACGACGACGATGACGATGATGGTTATGATGATGATGATGTTATCTCTATCGCGTCTTTCAGAAGGAGTCTACCCTCCTCCTTTTCTTACCACTCCGCCTTGCACAGCGTTAACCTCATCCATCACCGACCTCATAACATTCCACCATTTACGAGAAACAAAAGCAAAAACTTCACAGAACATATCTGCCCACTCTTTCCATTGGGTTTTTTTTTTTTCAATCATAATCCTGAATCATATGTCTTGTTGCTATGTCGACAGCAATAGCTTTCAGTGCAAGGTTCGTGTGATGTGTGTGTGTGTGTGTGCGCGCGCGCGCGCGCGCGCGCGCGCGCGCGCGTGTGCGTGTGTGTGTGTGTGTGTGTGTGTGTGTGTGTGTGTGTGCGCGTGCGTGTGTGTGTGTGTGTGTGTGTGTGTGTGTGTGTGTGTGTGCGCGTGCGTGTGTGTGTATGTGTGTATGCATGTGTGTGTATGTGTGGGTGCGCGCGCGCTCGTGTGTGTGTGCGCGCGTGCATGCGTGCTAGCGTGCGTGTGTGTGTGTGTGTGTGCGTTCGTGCATGCGTGCGCGTGTGTATGTATGTGTACGTGCGTGCGCGCGCGCGTGTACGTGTGCCTGCGTGCGTTCTTGTGTGCGTCTGTGTGTATCAATGTGTGTGTGCGCCCGCGCGTGAGTACGTGTGTTAAAATTCCAATTTCCCTTTGAGATGAAACGATCTTACGATAAAATGTAGCGCGGTGAGCGTGGTGATGATGGAGATGAGACCAGTCATCACGCCAAAAATCAGAAAATACCTGTCAACGGAATGTTCTCTTTCATCAGTTCCATCTTTCTGTTTTTCATCTCACTCATCGCTTAGCTGGATATAAACATTGTGAGCGGTAGAAATACACTGATCATCATGCTGGTTAGTATTTCTTTCGTGTCTCCTCTAACCTTAAGAGAAAGCCTACTTCATATATTTCCACTCGCTTGTATATAACTGGTACTGTGTTGAATCGATTTCTCATTTCAAAGTTTGAATGTGTTTGAAATCTTCTCTCCTTTCTGGATGGGGGGAGGGAAAACGTTGTGATGGTGTTTCTGTCAGTGTAAAATTATTTTCTTCTACTTTGTTTCACATTTTTCCTTGTGAAGGGTGGGGATGCCAGAGGTAGAATAGATGATAAAATGACGACTAACATTATGTGTGCCCTTTTTATCGTTACTTATTACTCGTATAACAACCATTAGCTACCACGATTGCTTTGTAAAGAAAAACCACCATCACCATCAACTGAAAGTATCACTTCCGTGTCTAGTTCTACTACTATTATCGCTGCTGTCATTCTACCACAAATACCACTGCTGTTTCAAATTCTCCTTCAATTAGTGATGACAGTCTTGATAGTGCTACCTAACACTACCAGTTATTGCTTCTGCTATTACTACTTACACACATAAAGGATTTCTTTGGTTGGCATAAAGCAATGTAACTGAAAAGAAAGAAGAGCTAAAAAGGTGGAAATGGAGATCCAAGTAAAATAATAATAATAAAAAAAACAAAAAACTTTGCGCTTCATTGTGGCGATTTTCTCTCCCCAGGAAAAGCAGCCAAACTGCACATAATATATCTATTGTGATATCACATAACTAAAACCAAAACTTAAAAAATCCAAGCCAAAGTGACCGCCCACGTTCAAGCAAACAGCAAACAGGAAACAGGAAAACAAACGTATATTAAGAACACGTATTCAAAATAAGAAAGCGAAATACTACGGAAGTTTTTTTCTCTCTGAACTATGGTGTATTTTGTTCTTCGTTGGCGGTTGTCTTTTGTTTATGCTCGAAAATTTGCGCTGTCTTGTTTTGTTGAATCAAATGTGCATTCTTCTTCCATGAGTGTTCTAGTCCAGAACTTAGAGAATACGATATAGGTGTCAGTTTCTACAAGTCAGTCCCCCTGTAAGTTTCTAGAAGTCAGTCCTACTGTCAGTTTCCAGAGGTCAGTCCTCCGTCATACATACTAACCGGCTGTATTGCTAGTTCTCACAATCATATACATGTAGGCTTAGCTGGCTAGGAGATATGAGTACTGCTCCAGTATGCATTACCATGCCTGTACGGCATGAAGCAATCAGAGACCGTGACAATGCACCATTGTTTGTCAGCTGCTTAGATCATGATCTTCATATATGTCTTTCACTAAGCTGCCAATGTAATGATATATCACAAACCGAATCAAACCAAAAAAAAGTTGTATCTGAGCTTTCTGGTATCTATAGACTGTTTGTCAACTCTCATTCTCTGTCTCGCTCTCCATTCCTGTTTCCCTCTCATTCTCTCGGTCTTCTACTCTTATTGTAAGCGTATATATGTGTGTGTGTGATGTTTCAACAGTGTGATTATGATACAAATGTTTAGTATAAATTTCTTTTGCAGGCGCTAAAAATATGTGAATAAAATGTATATCTTGCCACACGTCTCCGCGCATCTGCATTTCCTTTTCTTTAGAACATGTATTTTCTCCAGTCTGGTTTTATTATGACAGAATGATGATGGATACTTGCCACTATTTCTAATAGTTATCACAGAGCCATTCACTATTCACCCTCATTTTTTTTTCAAAAAGACACCAAGAATAGCTGGGGCTACAGAAAGATGCAATATCATCTGGCCTATATTTCTGAAGCAATGTCTGATATCAAAATGCTTAAACGTTAAACCAAAAACATATTGCTTATTCGAAGGTCGACGTCTTTGCTGTTCCACATTTAGATTGAATTTACTGAAGAAATTAAACAGGACAGTCTGCCACTTACTGCCAAATTCCTAGTAAAATCAGAATCGAAACAATCCACATTTTACCTCCTTTCCACAATATACCCCCCCCCCCCCCCCGCTTGATCCACTGTTTCTGCCTGTAATTGTCCCACAGAGTACATCTCACAATATTTAGATTTCCACCTACAACCTATCCTAAAAAATCTACAAATCTACTCTAACATCAAGACAGATACACTATGCATGCTCAACGCCTTCACTCCCCAACACCTCTTCATTAGATGGGGTGTCCTGACACACTTCCATTCCCTGCTCAGATGGACCACAAGCCTTCTAACTCTATTCTTGACCGCCGTCCGACATCAGACTGTTACCCTCCCACCAAAACACTAATCAACTTTGCTGAATGAGCACTTACCCTCAAAAGCTTTAAATTCAATGACCGGGTGTTCTCACGAATAAGTGGTATAGCTATAGGCACCAGCATAGGACAGCATAAGCATGTCTGTTTATGGGATATCTAGAAAAGAACACCATGCAATCATACAACGGTCCTGTGCCGGAACTATACAAAAGATACATCGATAACGGACTGGGGGCCACTTCCCTTTCCAAACCATTTCTACAAAAGTTCGTCGACCTTGTTCAAAATGTCCACCCTTCCATCTACTTCATATACACAATTTCTCAGTCATTTGACTTTTCAAACATTTCCATCTCCTTGAAACCCCAAGTAAGTCAACACATCCGTTTTATACAAACCACCTGACTCTTATTTCTAATTAAACTACAACTCTTCCCATCACCCCAATACAAAAACAGCAATACTCTTCTCCGAATTTCTCCGTCTCCACAGACTATGCTCCAGTGAAGAAGACTATAAAAAGCAATCTGCCAAAATGTCTTCTTTCTTCGCCCATCACAAATACTCCAGTCCCTGATAAAGAATGTCATCACTGAAGCAAACAACCTCTCGAGAAAGTCTGCTCTTCAACAGAAACCAAAAACCAACCAAAATAGACAGACCAATCATCAGTCTCTTCTACCACCAACATTCATTACCTACCTGCTGATTTCTAAAATCCACCTGGCACATCCTGAACAACAGCAAATATGTGGGCCACATTTTCCACGCAATTCGTTTATTTGCATACAAACGAGACAAAAACTCGAGAGACCTACTGGCAAGATTCAAAATCCACCAGACCTCTACGACCGCCACACCAGGCACCTTTCCATGTTCCAGCCGTAAAACTTCCGCTCACACGAACTCACTTCAACGTCCAAAAGTCTTGTTTCAAATAAAGCGACATGTTCTTGCCAAAGTCGAAATATAATCCATATCATGCAGTGCAAACTTTACAATCAAACCTACTACATAGGACAAACATCCCGCCAACCCAGAGACCGTATTATCAGAACACCTGGCTGACACGTGAGAATGGGCTTTGTCACAAGGTACTGGGAATGCCAATGGTTTTATTTGTGCTTTTTGTAAAAGACTGATTAATTGTAAATGGCGGATTTGGAATACCTGAGTACTGGATTGTAAAGATCATTCAACAACTGAACTGTGTTCCTCCTTATTTGAATAGAAATCTTGAGAGACTGTCACAAGTAAAGACGTAGGTGACTGCCAGTGTCTTGCAGTTTATGCAGATTCGTGAAGATCTAGCAGTTGATCATTCATCTCAGAGACAGAATACACCAGTCCAGGTTAAACGAAAACAACCCTTTACTTGAATAACGTAGAAAATATAACAGGAACTGGGAAAACTTCACACATCTGATGTACCACTCCTAGTTTACAGAATTATTCTTCTTCAGCCCTCAAATCTACACGCAGCAACTCCACAAATCTACAGCAACTTCTCTATCTCTGACAGCAGGCTTACACTTCTCATTCTCTCTCTCAACCCACAGTCACGCTTTATTTATAACATCATGGAAAGTTCCCAAGATTTTCAGCCGATCATAGCCGCATTCTCGAACCTTCCCTTTCTAGAATATTCTGTAGTTCTAGCCAATCATTGTACAGATTAAATGTGTTTACTATTTCCGGAACATTCTCAAAAGATCTAAGGTATTCTACGTTTTCCTTGTCATTTCCAGATTGTTCCATAGGATTCTACATAATTATCTCCATACAACGAAATCAAACTTAAACATATATTTTCAGTGTCAGCATAAACCCAAACAGTCTTGATTCATTATCGAGCGAATCGCAAACCAATCTTCAAGAACGAACAGCGGAGAGTAGAAGAATCCACAGACACATTTTGACGTCACACTTCTCTTATTGGTATTCGCACTTTCACATTGAGTTTCTGTGTGTGTGTGTGTGTGTCTCTGTGTGTGTGTGTGTGTGTGTGTGTGTGTGTGTGTGTGTGTGTGTGTGTGTGTGTGTGTGTGTGTGGTGGTGGTGGTGGTTGTTGTTGTTGTTGAAATGTAACAGACATTTAAAAGACACAGTAACAAAATCTAAAGACATTTCGGACTTACTTGTTCATAATTACCGCTACAGACGATCATCTAGATCTAGTCGTAGTCTGCTACGTCCATTGTGTCAAGAATCACAGAAATGTCGCAGGAACAACAGAAACATGAAATTCACTTTGAATTTTTATGTCCAACGTTAGAGGACGTAAGCGAAGAATTAATACTACAAACATGTTTTGATATTCTTGTTTGTTTAAGTTCATTTTTATTAATGTCATCATTGAATGAAGAGGTTGTAAAACGTTTTACAATGCACCTGTCCAAACTGTTCAAAATGTGAAAACGTTTTGCAATATACATCTAAAACTGTTCCAAATGACAAAACGTTTTGCAACATACCTGTACAAACTGTTCAAAATGCCAAAACGTTTTGCAATGTACCTGTACAAACTGTTCAAAGTACGAAGTGTTGTCACAACGTGATTACTGTCTATATCAAAGTGTGGTTTTGTTGTTTTTTGTGATATCATCCCTTCTGAGGGGCCATATCCTTTATGAATACATTATTTTAATCTGAAAATCAATCTCTCTCTCTCTCTCTCTCTCTCTCTCTCTCTCTCTCTCTCTCTCTCTCTCTCTCAAGTTTGGTTTAATTGTTTCTGTGATACCATCCCTTCTGAGGGGCCGTATCCTTTATGAATAAATTATCTGAACCTGAAAATCAATCTCTCTCTCTCCCTCCTCCCTCTCTCCCCCCTCTCTTTCTGTGTTGTATGAAATGTAAAAGTAATGTTTAGATAACGGTAGGCGTACATCTGAATGGAGACAGAAATAAATCCGTATGTTAAAAATATACAGGCCAAGGCTGGTTTCAGGTTTAAAATACGTGTAGTAATGGTATGTTTCACAGAAACAAAGCAGTGTGATGTAAATGCGTATTTTTGGATTGGTTTTAAAGTTATTTCTGGCTTCACTTGAAAAGGTTCTTTATCTTTTCGCATTTGATACGTATACGCACAACAAAGACCTGCTCGATCATCTCAGATCGAGCTGACTCCTAGCGATGGACGCGTGAAGGGATGAACTTTGCATGGTAAGCTAGAATGAGTGGCGAGAAATAAAGCTGTTGAGACAGTGTGAAATACATGGAAATAAGGGCCAAGTGAGCTGGGAGATACTTTAATGGTTGAACTGTCAATCTGGGTTTGACATAGGTACAGTATGGCGTGGACAGTCAATAAGCAAAGCCAGAACAAGACTGAGGCAGCCGAGTTGTGGTTTCTAAGGAGAATGTTGAGAGTTCCATGGAAAGCAAAGAAAACAAACAAGATAGTCTTGATGGAGGCAGACACAAGAAGATCATTCATAAGGAAGATTAGGACAAGACAGGCAAAATTTATAGGCCATTTTATGAAGAAAGGGGAATTTGAGCACCTGGTCACAACAGGAAAGCCGGAGGGAAAGAGAGCACCAAGTAGACCCAGGGGAAAATATTGGACGGACTTGCAGTGTGGCTATTGACAGAGGGTGGAAAATGTGATTGTGGCGACAAGGGATAGACACATATGGAGGGCCATGGTCGCCAACACTAGGGCACTTGATGATGATGATGGTGATGATGATGATGATGATGATGATGATGATGATGATGATAGTATGACAATCTTGATGTGACCATTGTGATCAATGTGGGTTTGACACATGTTTAGTACGACAATCTTGATGTGACATTGTGATCAATGTGGGTTTGACATATGTTTAGTACGACAATCTTGATGTGAACATTGTGATCAATGTGGGTTTGACACATGTTTAGTACGACAATCTTGATGTGACCATTGTGATCAATGTGGGTTTGACACAGTTTAGTATGACAATCTTGATGTGACCATTGTGATCAATATGGGTTTGACACAGGTTTAGTACGACAATCTTGATGTGACCATTGTGATCAATGTGGGTTTGACACATGTTTAGTACGACAATCTTGATGTGACCATTGTGATCAATATGGGTTTGAACATGTTTAGTACGACAATCTTGATGTGACCATTGTGATCAATGTGGTTTGACACAGGTTTAGTATGACAATCTTGATGTGACCATTGTGATCAATGTGGGTTTGACACATGTTATACGACAATCTTGATGTACCATTGTGTCAATGTGGTTTGACACAGGTTTATATGACAATCTTGATGTGACCATTGTGATCATATGGGTTTGACACAGTTAGTACGACATCTTTGATGTGACCATTGTGATCATGTGGTTTGACACATGTTTAGTACGACAATCTTGATGTGAACATTGTGATCAATCTGGGTTTGATATGAGTTCGTATGACATTGATGTGAACATTGTGATCAATCTGGGTTTGATATGAGTTCAGTATGACAATCTTGATGTGAATTGTTTATCAATCTGGGTTGATATGAGTTTAGTATGACAATCTTGATGTGAACATTGGTGATCAATCTGGTTTGATATGAGTTCAGTATGACAATCTTGATGTACCATGTGATCAATCTGGTTTGATTGAGTTTAGTATGACAATCTTGATGTGAACATTGTGATCAATCTGGGTTTGATGTTCAGTATGACAATCTTGATGTGACCATGTGATCAATCTGGTTTGATTGAGTTCAGTATACAATCTTGATGTGAACATTGTGATCAATCTGGTTTGATATGATTTCATAATGACAATCTTGATGAACCATTGTGATCAATCTGGGTTTGATATGAGTTCATTACGAAATCTTGAGTGACCATTGTGATCAATCTGGGTTTGATATGAGTTTAGTATGACAATCTTGATGTGACCATTGTGATCAATCTGGGTTTGATATGATTCGTACGACAATTTGATGTGACCATTGTGATCAATTGGTTTGTGATGAGTTTCAGTATACATCTTGATGTGACCATTGTGATCAAACGGGTTTGATATGATTAGTATGACAATTTGATGTGAACATTGTGATCAATCTGGGTTTGATATGAGTTCAGTACGACAATCTTGATGTGACCATTGTGATCAATCTGGGTTTGATATGAGTTCATATGACAATCTTGATGTGACCATTGTGATCAATCTGGTTGATTGAGTTTAGTATGACAATCTTAATACGACCATAATGATCAGTCTGGTTTATTTCAGTGTGTACAATTTGATGTGACATTGTGATCAATCTGGGTCTGATATGGGTTAGTATGATAATCTTAATACGACCATAATGATCAGTCTGGGTTTGACTCAGGTTTAGTGTGACACCCTGATGTGACCATTGTGATCAATGTATCATAATGTAACTGAAACCAAACTGTCCTTTCTCTCACTGACGAAGCAGCAGGGAAGTTTCAGTCTTTTTCTCCTAATTTTGTTATGTGGTGTTTGTTTGTGATTCACGCTTAAGTTTGACAAAGGCCAGTTGGCTGAAAAATTGCGCCTGTCTTGTCTGCTTGTATCAAATACGCGTTCTGATTCTATTTTCGTGTATTTCTGATTCCTGTTTACTTGAACGCAGGCGGTCGCACTTGTTTTGAATAAGACTAAGTCCAAGGATACTTATTCAGCTGTTCTGAGGAGTGTTCTGAGCTTACTGTTTTTGTACTTTGTATCTGCTTCTGTGCTAGCTGAATGGGTAGCGCAAACTGTGTTAGATTTGAGAAGTACAACATGGGAGATAATTCTCAAGAGTTATGTCCTTTGATTAATATTATAAAAATTCTCCCTGCTTCCCTCTTATTTCTTTGATTATTTAGCTGTCATTTGTGTAACGGTCATACTAACAATTGAATTATATAATAGACAGAATTTTGTGTGTTCTTTAAGCATACTTTGAGGCCCCTCACTGAAAAGCCGAAAATTCTTGAAAGTTTCAGTTTAGCGCAAACTACACAATTTCTTCCATTAATTAATCTATCAGTGGAAGGTCTTCCTTCATGCCACTATAATGTGTTCGTACCTTGCATGCAAACTGAAAAAGATTACACGTCTGATTGATTTAAGGTGTAAAGGTGTTTTCAGAATTAATGACAATGAGTGCATGAATACATAAAATCCTTCTCCCAAATCTCTGTCGCTTGCTACGTTTTTTCCACTCTTTCTACGTCCCTCCCCAGTCTCTGTCCTTTTCTTCATCCGCCATCCCAGAACTATTTTTCTCTAAAAAAATAGAACACAGGTTAAATTTCATGGGGCTGAAAAATATGTATATGAAACTTTTGCCATACAATACATCAACTCCAACTCTGTGATAGCATCCCCTGATCGCTTCTCCAATTTTCGGCAATGCGTGTGTGTG
>CM060314.1:69962328-69997328 GCA_030674185.1 Monoplex corrugatus | reverse complement strand
AAAAAAAAATTCCTGGGCTTTATACAAATATTCAAACGTAGTTTATTTCTAATGGCAAACTGTGTTAATTCCGAAGAAATATTGGCAAACTTTTGTTTTTCGTGCAGGACCAATGTATTTTCCATGCAGAGGACAGAAAGGCTTTCATGAACAGATTTAAACGTAATATGTAGACAAGCAGAACAGAACCACATAAACTGGCAAAATCACGAAACAGCTAACCAGCTCTACAACCAATCACTTGTCTTGATATATACGTTATTAAGTTCCAAGCCTGCTTAGTCGTGTTTTTTTAATGTAGATATAACGTGTGTGTGTGTGTGTGTGTGTGTGTGTGTGTGTGTGTGTGTGTGTGTGTGTGTGTTGTGTGTGTGTGTGTGTGTGTGTGTGTGTATGTGTGTGTTGTGTGTGTGTGTGTGTGTGTGTGTGTCTTAGTGAGAGAGACAGCCAGCCAGAGAGAGTGGAAGAGAGAGAGTGAGAAAGAGAGAGAGAAAAAAAAAGAGGGAGGGAGAGAGAATGAGAGGGAGAGAGAGAATGAAAGAGAGAGAGAGAGGGGAGAGAGAGAGAGAGACGGGGAGAGAGAGAGAGGAGACCGGGGAGAGAGAGAGAGAGAGGAGAAAAGAGAGAGAGAGGGAGAGAGAGAGAGAGAGAGAGAGAGAGAGAGAGAGAGGTGAGAGAGAGAGAGAGAGAGAAGAGAGAGAGAGAACTACGTTTATGAGTCTAAAAGTCTAGCACATATTAGTTTGGCTGTCTAAACTTTGAAACTCAGGTGTCAAGAAAACTTTTCTCGGCATTTATTGTAAGGATATTGTGTGTGTGAGTGTGTGTGTGTGTATGTATATATGTGTGTGTGTGTGTCTGTGTGTGTGTGTATGTGTGTGTGCTGTGTGTGTGCTGTGTGTGGCTGTGTGTGTGCTGTGTGTGTGCGGTGTGTGTGTGTGTGGCTGTGTGTGTGTATGTGCTGTGTGTGTATGTGCATGTGCGTGCGTGCGTGTGTGTGTGTGTATGTGTGTGTGTGCGCGCGCGCGTGTGTGTGTATGCGTGTGTGTGTGCGTGCGTGTATGTATATATGTATGTGCGTGCGTGTGTGTGTGTCTGTACCTGCGTGCGTGCGTGTGAGCGTGTGTAGGTGCGTGTGAGCGTGCATGCGTCTGTTAACATTCCAATTTCCCATCATGAACACAGTAACAACGCCATAAAATGTACAGTGGACAAGAACAGACGGCAACAAAGGAGAGACGAAAATAGCGTGGGGATGTACAGTAGTGAAAAGAAAAAGGATCAATTGTCAGGAAAAGAGAAAAAAAAATCGGCAATATTACCCAAAAAAAGTTGTCCTCCCTTCCCCCCCCCCCCCCCACCCCATCTCCATCTTTCCTTTATTTTCTTGATCACCTTCTTCGGCTGCATATCAGCAATGCGAGCAGTGTGGAATATATTACATTTGGACAGCTTTTCTCTCAGCATTTCTTTGTCGCCTGTCATCTCTCCTCCTGCCCTGGGGCCTACGTCTTACATGCATTTTGTTCTCGCTTTTGTGTTATTGGCATTTTGTCAGGTTTGTTTCCTCTTAAAGTTTTAATTATAAAGTTTTAGTCGGTTTCGAATGTGTTGAGTGTGTGTTGAGTGTGGTTGTGTTGTGTGTGTGTGTGTGTGTGTGTGTGTGTGTGTGTGGTGTGTGTGTGTGTGTGTGTTTGTGTTGTGTGTGTGTGTGTGTGTTGTGTGTGTGTGTTGTGTGTGTGTGTGTGCTGTGTGTTGTGTGTTTGTGTGTGTGTGTGTGTGGTGTGTCGGTGTTGTGTGTGTGTGTGTGTTGTGTGTGTTGTGTGTGTGTGTGTTGATGTGTGTGTGTTGTGTTGTTGTGTGTGTGTGTGTGTGTTGTGTGTGTGTGTTGTGTGTGTGTGTTGGGTGTGTGTGTGTGTGTGTGTGTGTGTGTGTGTGTGTGTGTGTGTGTGTGTGTGTGTGTGTGTGTGTGTGTGTTGTGTGTGTGTGTGTTCAATATAAAGCAGTGTTACTTAAAAGAAACAACTGAAGAAGCGAAGAGAAAGAGGGATCCATAAAATAAGATAAAAATGGACGATGCCATACTGTTGACGATTTATAGCCCCTAAGGACAGCAGCTCCGACTTCACGCAGTAAATCCATTGTGACAAGACAAGTTAAAAACGAAACCCTACAGAAATGCTGAGTACGACATAAATTTCAGTTTCCAGACAGCATCCCTCCTATCATACATACAAACTGTCTGTTCTGTTCATTCAGCTCATTGTTCGGCTTAGTCACCAACATGCGGGCAAAGCTGGCCACAGGACATGAGCACCGTCCTGGTATTAGGCATTAACAAATGTCTGTGTGGCATGAAGTGATCAGAGGTCGTGACATGCACCATTATTCGCGAGCTAAGTATGATCCTCATGCATATTCAACGCCTAAGCTGGCAATATGATAATAATTATAATACGTGATGTTCTGTACCTAACAGGGACCAGCTAGGACAACATTTTTCTCTGTATTCGCTGGCATGCAGACGTTCTCTCTCTCTCTCTCTCTCTCTCTCTCTCTCTCTCTCTCTCTCTCTCTCTCTCTCTCTCTATCTCTCTCTGCGTCTCTCTCTCTGTCTCTGTCTCTCTCTGTGCGTCTCTCTCTCTCTCTCTTTGTAGTGTAGTGTAGTGTAGTGTATGTGAGTAAGTGTGTGTGTGTGTGTGTGTGTGTATGTGTGTGTGTTGTGTGTAGTGTGTGTGTGTGTGTTCGTGTGTGTGTGTGTGTGTGTGTGTGTGTGTGTGTGTGTGTGTGTGTGTGTGTGCGTGTGTGTGTGTGTGTGTTTGGGAGAGAGGTTAAAATAAATATGTACATGTGAGATAACTGTTTGGGATTCAATCTCTTTTGTTGGGGCTGGGGTTAAATTATACAAATAAAATATTTCGCTCTTGCCCTCTCTCTCTCTCTGTAGTGTAGCGTATTGTAGTGTATTGTATTGTATTGTATTGTATTGTATTGTATTGTATTGTATTGTATTTTATTGTATTGTATTGTAGTGTAGTGTAGTGTAGTGTAGTGTAGTGTAGTGCAGTGTAGTGTAGTGTAGTGTAGTGTAGTGTAGTTAGTGTAGTGGTGTGTGTGTGTGTGTGTGTGTGTGTGTGTGTGTGTGTGTGTGTGTGTGTGTGTGTGTGTGTGTGTGCATGCGATTGTATCGTTAAAATAAATATGCACATGCGAGACACCTGGGTTCAATCTCTTCTGTAGGGGTCAAGATACACAAATAAAATCCCCCCCTCTCTGTCTCTCTCTCTCTCTCTCTTTCCATCAACTTACTCATTAAGATCAAATGATAATGGATGAATGTCACCATTTCTCTAACTGCCCTCTAACCCTTCAGTCATAAACAGTGCAAAAGATCAGTAACAGCAGCCAGGGCTAAAGAGCGACGGCACATCACCTGGTCTATATTTCTGAGACATTGCTACCTATCTTTGTTAACTCAAAATAACATGCTTATTTGAAGATGTATCATTTCGCTGCTCCACGTTTATATTGAACTTATAACGCTCGATACGCAACATGTTTTTCATACGACTGAAAACGATTATTACTCACAAGCTTGAACACACAGGCGCCTATCAAAATACACGATTACACGTGTATGAACACTTGTACACACACACACACACACACACACACACACACACACACACACACACACACACACACACACACACACACACACACACACACACAACACACACACACACACACACAAACACATTCTCTCTCTTTCTCTCACCACGCACAAATGAACAAATATGCACCCACCCACGCACCCACACGCCCATTTCATCTTCCCTTATATACGCTCACAAAAATGACATTTTGAGAACAGCACGTGTACGTCTATACAGAAACAAAAATGGTACTGCCATAAAACTATACACGCCAAAACTGGTTTCAGACAAACTACTCTTTGTCTGTGTTTCATAGAATCCAATCAGTCTTATATGAACACGTATTTCAGGATACTGGATTCAAACCTCCTCCGATTTGTACTTTTCTTATAATTGGCTTTATTTTCATTTACAACATTAGAAATGTTTACCCTTTGACTCCTGCAGCCTATCTACAAATGGCAAAAACCTAACCCTTTGACTCCCTCACCCTATCCACGAGCTTCGTGCAGGAAGGTGGTGGATAGGGTGAGGGAATCAAAGGATTAAGTTTTTGCTTTGCTTGCATGGTTGACAATGTAGGATGCTGGTCAGCAGGGTATGGTAGTCAAAGGGTTAAAATAAAGAGACAATATTTCATTGACAAGATACTTTTGATCCCTAAAGCAATATCTTCAACAAATTGACAAACGATAGCCCCTGCTGACACCTGGCAATGAAAACATGATAGAATGAATCTGATATGGTTGAACAGCGAGAAAGAATATCACTGAAGAGGTGTAAAATATAGTGTGTGTTTTGGGGGGGGGGGTGTGAAAGAAAGATTGTTTCTCTTGTAGTTGAGAAAGGCTGACTGCTGATTGTCAGATTGGCTGGGGGAGGATTAAGAGGCTGTTACATTTGTGACCTCCCACCACGAAATCAGTCTTAACTCGCAGTCAGTCGAACAGCACTAGGAGCTGAAAAGGTGACTGAGGGTCTGTCTGGGGTGTTTTGACTTTTTCTCAAAATTGATTTTGTAGACTATAATCTATCCCCCACAGAATTTTTTTTTCTTGAAAAATGATTATTAATCAATTTAAATCGGTATTTTAATGCACTGATTGCAGCAGAAAGAACGCAATTTCTTACCAAAAGTATCTATTTTTATCTCTTATTATGAACCGTAACCTGTACAGTACCCGAACATGTAATATACTGACGAAAAGCTCTTTGGTGTACCTTTCATATAATGACAGCGAAAATTAGAAACAAACTGGTCAAAGCCACCAAATAAAAAAAATTAAACAAAAATGTGTAGGAAAGCACACAAAAACTTTAAAGGCCGTTTTCTCAAAATGGCCGTCATACAACTTAATGACTTTAAACATACATAACACCCACATTTTTTTGAGTACAAGCTTTATTCAAGTACCAAAATAATCAGCAGAATGTACACTTTCCTGTGATATGTATATCTCAATATGCCCAAAATGCTAGTTAAGACTGATTTCGTGGTGGGAGGTCACATTTAACACAGATTTTGTCTGACATTCTTTATAACAGTTCTTGTGCTGTACAAACTTAGTGCATATACTATACACATAAAGTGAAACCAGATAGACGAATATGCATGTAATAGGACAATGATAACAGGTCGGACTTCAGCTGGGTAACTGTCAAACTGCTGGCTGAATCACATAATGCAGAGACTTTTTTTTAGGACTAGAGGCTCATCAAGACAGATTTAAACATCACTGTGAGTTACAAGTTACTGTAGGCCATATATGATCTCATAACAACCTATTAGTACAAAGTCATTTCTACTTTGTAATGTGCTCATTCCTTGTGTCAAAACTGAATAAGACTGTACTCCTGATCCAAGTATTTGTAACGGTTAACATGAGGATCATCCAATAAACAGTAATAATAATTATGTCTACAACAAAAGGATATAATCAGTATCTTTCTTAATTCCCCAGTGCCACATCCCAACTCCTGAAAGCCCAGTTTCCATCTGCTGGGAAGATTCAAAACGCCCACTGCAAGACAAACAGAGTTTATATGTTGTATCTGTTTGGCCACCTCCACTTCCAATTCATCTAAGTCATAGAAACATACATCATAGAGGAATTCGTTCAATTTGGGAATAGATCAAAGCCTAGGGGACTAACCATCATCATCAAGTGCCTTGCCACATGGCGTTGGCGATCATGGCCCTCCATATGTTTATATCCCTTGTTGCCGCAAGCACATCTTCCACCCTCTCTGTCTTCAGCCATTCTGCAAGTCCTTCCAATATTTTTCCCTGGATCTACCCGGTGTTCTCTTTCCCTCCAGCTCTCCTGTTGTGACCAGGTGCTCCAATTCCCCTTTCCTCATAAAATGGCCTATAAATGTTGCCTGTCTTTTCCAAATCTTCCTTATGAATGATCTTCTTGTGTCTGCCTCCATCAAGGCTATCTCGTCGTTTTCTTTGCTGTCCATGGAACTCTCAATATTCTTTTTAGAAACCACATCTCGGCTGCCTCAATCTTGTTCTGGCTTTGCTTGTTGACTGTCCACGCCTCACAACTGTATAACATTATCGGTTCTATATAACATTCAAGAACACTCTTCCTGATGTTAATTGATAGGCATTTATTGGTAAGAATGCTTTTCATCTTCTTAAATGCTGTTTTGGCTTGGCCGATTCTGCTGGCTGTTTCTGATGTGCATCTGCCGTCTGGTGAAATAATCGTTCCCAGATATGTAAACTTATCAACCTGTCTCAAGGTTGTGCCGTTTGCTGTTATTTTGCATGAGGGGATTTCATGTTTTGTTTACTGATCACCATGACTAAAATCTGGAGAAACGGTAGGGTATGGCAGAGCTGTCTACTGATGTGATGTCATAAATAATGTTACCCTTTCTGCTTTGTGGCAAGATGCATTGTCATGTAGTATTAGTGGCGAATCATTAAAACAGTTTTTAATGGTTCTTTCGAAATGCGTCTTTTACAGAAAATATTGTAGTAGTCTTGCATAACAGTTTGCGTCATTGAAACACGATGCATCTTCAATACACCTTTCACATCACAGGTACATATCATCATCATCATCTTTAACATGCTCTGCTTTATTCTAACCTTGAAGAGGAGGGAGTGTACCACTCTGTCAATTCTCTCTTTAATTGTGGCTCTTAAGTTCTAATCCAGATTTCTTCAATGGTAGTTATCCAGTTTGAGAAGCTTTTGTTATTGTTATTGTTGTTTAAAGCCCAGCCGACTGCATAGAGCCATATCAGGGCTATAATCACTTCAAAACATATAAAACTTCAACAGGATAAAAAAAAAGAAAATTAAGTACACATAAACACTTTCGCGTACATAATCTAAAGAATTGCCCCCGGCGTTGACCACTCCATTAAAAACAAAACAAAAACAAAAACACAAAAATTTCATCAAGAACTGGGTAGTTTTAAACTCATTTGAGTGTCCATTGCATAACCATACAGCAAACAGAAAAATCTGTACGATTGTATCCCGGGGAGGATAGTTCTCATGATCCGACAATTAATTTGTCACGCCGTTGACAGGACCGGCAACTCTAGGCCCAAAACAAAAGTGGCAGGCAATTCCTACGACAGACAAGTAGACAAAGCCATACTCCATAACGCCACAAGGATCGCAGCCTTTTAGACCAATTGGACGTGAGGTAATGACTGTCAAATCCCCCACAGCATTTTGTCTGCAGAAGGAAGGAAGGAGGGGAGGGAGGGACCCGACCCCGACCCCGATCCCGACCCCGTGTCTCAGACTGTCTCTTCTTTCTTCCTAAATTGTTTCAATTTCCTGATAACACGCGTCCTCTCACTGTCTGTGCTTGATTCGGTCAAGGCAGATCTTCTGCCAGGTCGGTGAAGCAGAATCCGAGACATTTCCATTGCACGTTAGATATTCTGTCACGCTGTCTAGTCCGTCACATTCTCCATTCCCACCCCACCCCCAACTCTCTCTCTCTCTCTCCCTCCCCCTCCCTCTCTCATTGTCTCCTCCCTCGCTCTCTCTCTCCCTCCTTCTCTCTCCCTCCCTTCTCTTTCTCCCTCCTCTCTCCTTCTCCTCTTCACCTGTCTTCCCTTTTATCCCCCTTCCCCTTCTGTCTCACCCGTTATCTCTCAAGAAATATGAGACCGCTGGTTCATGTCTGTACGTTTTCATTGCAGCTATCAGATTCTACATAGCTTTTTTTTTTTTTAACCATTTCTGTCCTGTGCATGAACTTTGAGCAAGTTATACCATCAATACTTACCTTTCTAGCAGAGAGAAAGAGCGGAGAGAGAGAGAGAGAGAGAGAGAGAGAGAGAGAGAGAGAGAGAGAGAGAGAGAAGAGAAGAACAAGAAGAACAAGACAGAGAGAAAATAAGACAATAAGACAGACAGAAGGAGAAAAGTGTGTCGTAGTGTGTGTGTGTGTGTGTTTACGTGCGTGAGTGAGAGAGAGAGAGAGAAGTGTGTGTGTGTGTGTGTGTGTGGTGTGTGTGTGTGTGTGTGTGTGTGTGTGTGTGTGTGTGTGTGTGTGTATGTATGTGTGTGTGTGTGTGTGTGTGTGTGTGTGTGTGTGTGTGTGTGTGTGTTTACGTGCGTGAGTGAGAGAGAGAGAAAGGAAGTGTGTGTGTGTGTGTGTGTGTGTGTGTGTGTGTGTGTGTGTGTGTGTGTGTGTGTGTGTGTGGTGTGTGTCTGTGTGTGTGTGTGTGTGTGTCTCTCTCTCTCTCTCTCTCTCCTCTGTGTTATTGAAGCGTGGTGTCTTTCCCATGTTGCTATTGGAGTATGTTTACTTTCCCTTGTTTTTCTACGCAGAATTGAACATCCCTTTCATCTATGTTTTTGTATAAAAATTATATACTGATATATATATATATCTCTCTCTGTCTCTCTCTCTCTCTTTCTCTCTCTCTCCCTCTCCTTCTTCCTCCTTTTTCACGTTTCTAACGTTGCCATTTCTAATAATCTTACGACAAGACAGAACGACCAGCAGATTGACAGACTATTATAGACGATTACAAACGAATTTATTTGGGAGCAGTTGTAAAGATGAATTCATTACACAAGTTCTGCCCCCATCTCCATTTTTGTGGCGCAATTCAAGCCTTGAAAAAAAACATATGTCGAGAACAAGCAACTGGTTTGTACTGTCCCTGCGCTTTTTTTGTGTGTGGTGGTTTTGTTTGTTTGGAAGATGTGGTGTACAACCATGACATAAAGAAGGATTACCCGCTTTGTGTAATTTAGTATGATCTCTAAAGGGGATTACCCGCTTTGTGTAATTTAGTATGATCTCTAAAGGGGATTACCCGCTTTGTGTAATTTAGTATGATCTCTAAAGGGGATTACCCACTTTGTGTAATTTAGTATGATCTCTAAAGGGGATTACCCACTTTGTGTAATTTAGTATGATCTCTAAAGGGGATTACCCACTTTGTGTAATTTAGTATGATCTCTAAAGGGGATTACCCACTTTGTGTAATTTAGTATGATCTCTAAAGGGGATTACCCACTTTGTGCAATGTTGTATGACGATTAAATGTGGATGATCTTTCGTGTGAAAAGTAAATTACGTTAAATATTCTGATGGACTGTGAATTTTAACTTTGAAAAGTCAAGAGCAATGGACTGTGATTTTAACTTTGAAAAGTCAGAGAGCTAAATGGTCTGTGATTTTAACTTTGAAAAGTCAGAGAGCTAAATAAATTTAAGAAGGCAGGGCTGTTTTGGGACTATTTCGTGCGGTGCTGTTTTTGCACCGTATTGCTCATAGATCCTGGATCCATTTGGCAGGCACAGCATTACTTTACTGTAACTGGTTTAAGTTGTAAAGAGTTTGATGTAAGAATATGCAGTCTGTAGTATGTTCTCCACGACGAACACGACATTGACCGCCAAAGGTTTTTGTAAAAAGTTTTATAGGTCGAAGCACTCACAATATCGACATTGTGACTAGACGATATTTGAGACAATTCAAACAGGAAATTACAGGTTTTTGTGATGTAGAAGTAATTTTGATTATCTTGTAATGAAGTAGTTTAAGTGCTTGTACATTGTAACAAAGCAGCTTTGAGAACTGAATATTTCTTTGTGTGTGTACTATTTTTGTTGTGTGTGTGTGTGTGATTATGAGAAGTTTGTTTTGACGAAAAGCTCCTCAACTATAAACTGATTTATTTTCTTCTATTTTTGTTGAATAAAAGAGGGAATTTTTCCACTTTCTTGATGAGTGTCTGTTGCATGACAGGGTTATTTTTTTTTTATTTGCTTCTTGTCATGCGTGTCTTTTGCGTGACGGGAGTCTTGACGAAGGAATATCACTCGCATGTATATCCGCGTTTGCAATTACCCTGCTTCCTCTATGCCATCTCACTTGATGTTGATTCCAATGACACTCAAACAAGACAGGTAGTAGTCTGAAAGAGGCACGAGAGGCGCAGTAGCCAAAGTAAGACAACCGTCAAAATATCGGTGAACATGCAAAAACGGGTGGGGTGCAGCACGTATTTCCTACACAGTGCATCGCCAAAGGTATCTAAATGTCAAATCACGCAAATGTCACCTGTGTTGTCATCATTTTTTCGATTCTGTTGCGTCTCTCGGTTCAGATGTTCAATGAGAGCCGTCGTAGTGTTTTCGATTCACAGGTGACGAATAAGTCCTGTGGTAGTACACTGGTTGTGTACTTAGCTTGCCCCCCCCCCCACCCCCCGAAAAAAACCAGACAAGGCAAACACGAACGAAGGAAACCATGGTAAAGCTATTCTAACAATCTCTTATTTTAAACAAAACTTTTACAGAAAATCTAGACGATATTTTTTTTTCAATAACTTTGAATGTGAATGGCACGGAATACTTCTCGTGCAGCGAAGACAAAGGTAGACAATCACAACATTAAACAGATTTTAAGTATTACCATATCATCTGGGGTGGGTGTCGACGTAAAAACTGAACCAAATCAATCAATTCTGAACTCTTTGAAGTATACTGTGATATTAGACAAAACTGTTCATGTTTCTCTCTTGCAATACAATTAGAAAGACACACGATAAGGTTATTCGTAAGTATAAAAATAAAACAACAAACTGATAACAACTTTTAAAAGAAAAATTAAGATAACAACAATGTATCTTTGATTTCAAAGTTGTTTTTTTGTAGAATTGAAATCAGACTTACACAAAACAACGCCATCAGAAGTAGTAACGATTGAAACAACCCCTTCCCTATACTTTGGCCAATACCATTTCAAATGGAAAGAATAGGAAAAAAAAAAAAACCAAAAAAACACCACCACCACCACCAACAAACAAACAAACAAAAACCCAACAACAACAACAAAACCCACTGAAGAGAAGTATATAAACAGAACCTATTATTTCACCCAAAAAAACTTACAAAAGACTGGAGTAAAAGATATTTGAATATTTACTGCAAATTTGTTGTCGTTAAATGTTTTCATTGCGTCAACTAACATTTGCTCTGACATTCCAAAAACCGTTTTGAATAATGTAAAAACTTCATTGTGATAAAATCATTTCGTAAAGGAAACACAAGAACGACAGAACTTTCAAAAAAAGTAAAAAGAAATTTAATGGGAAATGGTTTTGACGAGGGAGATTTCAATGTGTGTAATGCTATTGTTATGGTGAGGGAGATCTGAATGTGTGTAATGTTATTGTTATGATGAGGGACGTTTTAATCTATGTTATGTTGTTGTTATGATCGGGGAGGTTTTAATGTGTGTTATGTTATTGTTATGGTGAGGGAAGTTTGAATGTGTGTTATGTTATTGTTGTGGTTTGTGAGTTTTGAATGTGTGTAATACTATTGTTATGATGAGGGAGGTCTGAATGTGTGTAATGTTATTGTTATGATGAGGGAGATTTCAATGTGTGTAATGTTATTGTTATGATGAGGGAGATTTCAATGTGTGTAATGTTATTGTTATGATGAGGGAGATTTCAATGTGTGTAATGTTATTGTTATGATGAGGGAGATTTCAATGTGTGTAATGTTATTGTTATGATGAGGGAGATTTCAATGTGTGTAATGCTATTGTTATGATGAGGGAGATCTGAATGTATGTAATGTTATTGTCATGATGAGGGACGTTTTAATGTATGTTATGTTGTTGTTATGATAGGGAAGGTTTTAATGTATGTTATGTTGTTGTTATGATAGGGAAGGTTTTAATGTGTGTTATGTTATTGTTATGATGAGGGAAGTTTGAATGTGTGTTATGTTATTGTTATGATGACGGACGTTTTATTGTATGTTATGTTGTTGTTACGATGAGAGGTTTTAATGCATGTTAAGTTATTGTTATGATGGGGGAAATTTCAATGTGTATAATGTTACATGTATTGTTATGATGAGGGAGGTCTGAATGTATGTTATGTTATTGTTGTGGTTCGTCAGTTTTGAATGTGTGTAATGCTATTGTTATGATGAGGGAGGTCTGAATGTGTGTTATATTATTGTTATGATGAGGGAGGTCTGAATATAAGTAATGTTGTCTTTATGATGAGGGAGGTCTGAATGTGTGTTATATTATTGTTATGATGAGGGAGGTCTGAATGTGTGTTATGTTATTGTTGTGGTTCGTCAGTTTTGAATGTGTGTAATGTTGTTGTTATGATGAGGGAGGTCTGAATGTGTGTTATGTTATTGTTGTGGTTCGTCAGTTTTGAATGTGTGTAATGTTGTTGTTATGATGAGGGAGGTTTGAATGTGTGTTATGTTATTGATGTGGTTCGTCAGTTTTGAATGTGTGTAATGTTGTTGTTATGATGAGGGAGGTCTGAATGTGTGTTATGTTATTGTTGTGGTTCGGCAGTTTTGAATGTGTGTAATGTTGTTGTTATGATGAGGGAGGTTTGAATGTAAGTATTGTTGTTGTTATGATGAGGGAGGTTTGAATGTAAGTATTGTTTTGTTATGATGAGGGAGGTTTGAATGTAAGTACTGTTGTTGTTATGATGAGGGAGGTTTGAATGTGTGTAATGTTGTTTGTTATGATGAGGGAGGTTTGAATGTGTGTAATGTTGTTGTTATGATGAGGGAGGTTTGAATGTGTGTAATGTTGTTATTATGATGAAGGAGGTGTGAATGTAAATAATGTTGTTATTATGATGAGGGAGTTTGAATGTGTGTAATGTTGTTGTTATGATGAGGAAGGTTTGAATGTGTGTAATGTTGTTGTTATGATGAGGGAGATTTGAATGTAAGTATTGTTGTTGTTATGATGAGGGAGATTTGAATGTAGTGTTGTTGTTGTTATGATGAGGGAGGTTTGAATGTAAGTATTTGTTGTTATGATGAGGGAGGTTTTGAATGTAAGTATTGTTGTTGTTATGATGAGGGAGGTTTGAATGTATAGTATTGTTGTTGTTATGATGAGGGAGGTTTGAATGTAAGTATTGTTGTTGTTATGATGAGGGAGGTTTGAATGTAAGTATTGTTGTTGTTATGATGAAGGAGGTTTGAATGTAAGTATTGTTGTTGTTATGATGAGGGAGGTTTGAATGTAAGTATTGTTGTTGTTATGATGAGGGAGGTTTGAATGTAAGTATTGTTGTTGTTATGATGAGGGAGGTTTGAATGTAAGTATTGTTGTTGTTATGATGAAGGAGGTTTGAATGTAAGTAGTGTTGTTGTTATGATGAAGGAGGTTTGAATGTAAGTATTGTTGTTGTTATGATGAGGAGGTTTGAATGTAAGTATTGTTGTTGTTATGATGAGGGAGGTTTGAATGTAAATATTGTTGTTGTTATGATGAGGGAGGTTTGAATGTAAGTATTGTTGTTGTTATGATGAAGGAGATTTGAATGTAAGTAATGCTATTGTTATGATGAGGGAGGTTTGAATGTAAGTAATGTTGTTGATATGATGAAGGAGGTTTGAATGTAAGTAATGCTATTGTTATGATGAAGGAGGTTTGAATGTAAGTAATGCTATTGTTATGATGAGGGAGGTTTGAATGTGTGTAATGTTGTTGTTATGATGAGGGAGGTTTGAATGTGTGTAATGTTGTTATTATGATGAAGGAGGTGTGAATGTAAATAATGTTGTTATTATGATGAGGGAGATTTGAATGTAAGTATTGTTGTTGTTATGATGAGGGAGATTTGAATGTAAGTGTTGTTGTTGTTATGATGAGGGAGGTTTGAATGTAAGTATTGTTGTTATGATGAGGGAGGTTTGAATGTAAGTATTGTTGTTGTTATGATGAGGGAGGTTTGAATGTAAGTATTGTTGTTGTTATGATGAGGGAGGTTTGAATGTAAGTATTGTTGTTGTTATGATGAGGGTGGTTTGAATGTAAGTATTGTTGTTGTTATGATGAGGAGGTTTGAATGTAAGTATTGTTGTTGTTATGATGAGGGAGGTTTGAATGTAAGTATTGTTGTTGTTATGATGAGGGAGGTTTGAATGTAAGTATTGTTGTTGTTATGATGAGGGAGGTTTGAATGTAAGTATTGTTGTTGTTATGATGAAGGAGGTTTGAATGTAAGTAGTGTTGTTGTTATGATGAAGGAGGTTTGAATGTAAGTATTGTTGTTGTTATGATGAGGGAGGTTTGAATGTAAGTATTGTTGTTGTTATGATGAGGGAGGTTTGAATGTAAATATTGTTGTTGTTATGATGAGGGAGGTTTGAATGTAAGTATTGTTGTTGTTATGATGAAGGAGATTTGAATGTAAGTAATGCTATTGTTATGATGAGGGAGGTTTGAATGTAAGTAATGTTGTTGATATGATGAAGGAGGTTTGAATGTAAGTAATGCTATTGTTATGATGAAGGAGGTTTGAATGTAAGTAATGCTATTGTTATGATGAGGGAGGTTTGAATGTAAGTAATGTTATTGTTATAATGAAGGAGGTTTGAATGTAAGTAATGTTATTAATATGATGAAGGAGGTTTGAATGTAAGTAATGTTATTGTTATGATGAGGGGAGTTTAAATGCATGTAATGTTATTGATATGATGAGGGAGGTTTGAATGTAAGTAATGTTATAATGAGGGAGATCTGAATGCATGTAATGTTATTGATATGTTGAGGGAGGTTTGAATGTAATGTTATTGATATGAAGAGGGAGGTTTGAATGTAAGTATTGTTATTGATATGAAGAGGGAGGTTTGAATGTAAGTATTGTTATTGATATGATGAGGGAGGTTTGAATGTTAGGTAATGTTATTGTTATAATGAGGGAGATTTGAACGTAAGTAATGTTATTGTTGTGATGAAGGTTTGAATGTAAGTAATGTTATTGACATAATGAGGGAGGTTGGAATGTAAGTAATGTTATTGTTGTGATGAAGGAGGTTGAATGTAAGTAATGTTATTGTTATGATGAGGGAGGTTTGAATGTGTGTAATGTTATTATTATGATGACGGATGTTTAAATCCATGTAATGTTATTGATATGATGAGGGAGGTTCGCATGTAAGTAATGTTATTGTTGTGATGAAGGGAGGTTTGAATGTAAGTAATGTTATGTTGTGATGAAGGGAGGTTTGAATGTAAGTAATGTTATTGTTATGATGAAGGAGGTTTGAATGTAAGTAATGTTATTGTTATGATGGGGGAGGTTTGAATGTGTGTAATGTTGTTGTTGATGACGGAAGTTTTAACGCATGTAATGTTATTGATATGATGAGGCCTCGAGGGATGTTTGAATGTGTGTAGTGTTATTGTTATGATGAGGGAGGTTTGAATGCGAGTTATGTTATTGTTACGACGAGGAGATTTTAATGTCTGTTATGTTGTAGTTATGATGGGAGGTTTTAATGTGTATTATGTAACTGCTATGAGGAGGATTGAATATGTGTAATGTTATTGTTATGCTGAGGGAGGTTTGAATGTATGTTATGCAATTGTTATGAAGAGGGAAGTTTGAATTTGTGTAATGTTATTCTTATATGAAGGAAGTTTGAACTTGTTTAATGTTACTGTTATGATGAGGGAAGTTTGAACTTGTGTTATGTTGTTGTTATGGTTCGTGAGGTTTGAATGTGTGTAATGCTATAGTCGTGATGAGGGAGGTTTGAATATGTGTAATGTTACTGCTGTAATGAAGGTTTGAAGTTGCGTAATGTTATTGTATGATGAGGGTTTAGCTGGATCCAATGAGACAAACATCTCTCTCTCTCTCTCTCTCTCTCTGTCTGTCTCTCTCTCTATGTCTGTCTGTCTGCCTGTCTGTCTGTCTGTCTCTCTTCTCTCTTTTTTCTCTCTCTCAACAGACGGCTGGGCGGAAGGACGGACAGACAGGACAGACAGACGAAGAAGATAGATCAGATAGAAGAAGATAGATAGATAGATAGATAGATAGAGAGATAGAGAGAGAGAGAGAGAGATAAATGAACAGACATAGATACATAGATAGATACACAAATAGGTACAGATGTAGATAGATATATTCCTTAATTTGTTGATTTATTAAATGATTAATGTATTTAACGAATGATACATACAGTATGGTTGATTTATTCAGAGACTGATTAATTGATACATAATTATATTTTCCCGTCATATTCAGCAGTTTTTATAATCGAAAATCGAACGTGTCAAAATTTACTGCAGTACAATGCCAAGACAAGAAAGACTGAAAAAAAAACAAACAGAAAGAAGGAGACGAATGAAGAGTAGAAAGAGGATAAGAAGTAAAAAAAAAAAAAAAAAAAAAAAAAACGGGGTGGTGGTGGTGGAAACATACGGACAGGTCACTGCGAGTGTTACTTAAATATCCTGATCAACACCGCAGGTGTCTGTATCCCTTGAGCCTGTTGCTGCCAGGATAAGCATGAAAGTAAGTGTAGATTACAGCCCTGTCACGTAGTCTCAATCCAGAATGGTACTCCATAGCATCGTGATTATCATCCCTATTGTCGTAGCAGTGTGAAAAATCGTCCCAGATTTTGTAGCCATTAAAGAGGTGTCGACAGTGGTACAGAAAACTAAAAAAAAAATGGCAAAACGGAAACAAAACAAGGCAAAACGGAAACAAGACAAAACGGAAAGAAGGCAGAACGAAACAAAACAAGGCAAAACGGAAACAAAACAAGGCAAAACGGAAACAAACAAGGCAAAACGGAAACAAAACAAGACAAAACGGAAAGAGGCAAACGAAACAAAAAGGCAAAACGGAAACAAAACAAGACAAAACGGAAAGAAGGCAGAACGGAAACAAAACAAGGCAAAACGGAAAGAAGGCAGAACGGAAACAAAACAAGGCAAAACGGAAACAAAACAGACAAAACGAAAACAAAAAAGACAAAACGGAAAGAAGGCAGAACGGAAACAAACAAGGCAAAACGGAAAGAAGGCAGAACGGAAACAAAACAAGCAAACGACGGAAACAAAACAGACAAAACGGAAAGAAGGCAGAAGGAAACAAAACAAGGCAAAACGAAAGAGCAGAAGGAAACAAAACAGCAAACGGAACTGAGCAAGGCAAAGAAACAAAACAAGTGAAAACGGAAAAAAACAAGCAATGAAAAAGCAGAAGGAAACAAAAAGTGCAAAAGGAACAAAACAAGAAAAACGAAAAAGGCAGAACGGAAACAAAACAAGGCAAAACGGAAACAAACAAGCGAAACAAAACAAGGCAAACGGAAACAAAACGAAGGCAAAACGGAAACAAAACAAGACAAAACGAACAACAAGGCAAAACGGAACAAAACAAGACAAAACGAATAGAAGGCAAAACGGAAACAAGGCAAAACGGAAACAAGGCAGAACGGAAAAACAAGACAAAACGAAACAAGGCAAAACGGAACAAAACAAGCAAAACGGAAAACAAACAACAGAACGACAAGGCAAACGGAAACAAGGCAAAACGAAACAAACAAGGCAAAACGGAACAAACATAGCAAAACGGAACAGAAAAAAAACAACGCAATCTGACTAGCAAGAAAGAAAACGATGAGGGAAAAAACGTTTAAAAAAAAAAAAAAATGAAAACAGACGAACGACAAAACCAATCCAACTGAAACAAAGCGAACCTCACCCCACACCCAGACCCGGACCCACATTTTAACCGAACTATACCAGATCTAATTGACAAAAAAAAAAAAAAAAAAAAAAAAAGGCAAGCTACAACAAACAAATCTATATCAAACCAGACCATTCTCACAAACGAATGAACACCGAATATGAAGCAAAAAATCAAAATGCTGAAAGAACCCACACACAAATTAATAATAAAAAAATAAAACATGCCCATGCTTCCTGCATTCTGCTACGCCCTAATGAGTTGTTTTTATCTTCGAAAGGTCAGGTGCAAATCATGACACATCAACTCCATAGTGTTGTCGATCTCGGTAATTGGTGAATAAAGGTTAAGGTCGATGCTTGAACGTGTCGACCGATGTTAGTTCAAACGGACAGATACAATAAAAAGAAGAAGAAGAACGTGGCAAGTACTACTCACGATGAAGGTCACACCATCGTATTTGGACAAAAAAAAAAACAAAAAAAAAAAAAAAACCATATCATGAAGAGAAAACTCTCTCTCTCTCTCTTCTCCCTTCTGGTGTGTGTGTGTTGTGTTGTGTGGGTGTGTGTGTGTGTTGTGTTGGTTGTGTTGAGTTTCGTGTGTGTGTGTTTTTGTTTGTGTGTGTGTGGTGTGTGTGTCTGTGTGTGTGTGCGAGCGCGAGTGCGTTATCTTAGATTTCGTAAACAAAACTCAAATCACAAGCAAATCCACATATTATGCATGCAGAGGCGTGCAACATTTTTCCGCGATTCTGCGTATCAATTGTATAAATCTATGAATTTACACTCCCCCCCCCTCTCTCTCTCTCCCTCCCCTTCTCTCTGTTGATGCTGGTGTTGTTCAGCACTGCATTTTGCGTTAGATTATATCTCTGTAAAGAAAACACACATCAATTGCAAACCAACCTCTTATGCATGCAAGCGTGTGTATTTATTTTTGTTCGAGTTTCTCGCATGGCATGTGCATAATGTGTACATAAATTTACGTGTGTGTGTGTGTGTGTGTGTGTGTGTGTGCGTGCGCGTGCGTGCGTGCGCGTGGTGTGGTGTGTGTGTGTGCGTGTGTGTGCGTGTGTGTGTGTGTGTGCTCTCGCACACGCATGAGTTTCTATCTGTGGATTTTACTCTGTGAGTTATTGTTTTTTCAAAGAAAACGAGCACACAAAACAACTGTATGTATACATGATATGTGTCATTAAATTGTCGAATCAGGGTGTTAAGCCTAACATTTACATATATTTACAAATCTGTCTACGTCGTCTTCCCCTCCTACTCTCTCTCTCTGTGCCCTGTCTCTGTCTCTCTCTCTCTGAAAAATAAAATAAGGCTGGATCTTCATAATTCGTAATATACTCTGGCTTATCCTGGCACAATCAAGCGTCAACGTAGTATGCGTACTAAAGCCCATAATTAAATGTTTCACCAATAACACTTGTGCATTTCACTCCTTACTATTTCTGTGTTGAGATGTACGTACATTTGTATAATCATGTGGATTGTTGCAGACACTGAACAGTACCATTAAAATACGTATCTACCTTTGTCATGCTTTTTTACTCATGTTCACTCACTCAACACATGCAAAAAGCATTCGTCCGTCACGCAACCGCACGCCTCCTTCCAACCATGGCACTAAACAAATTGCGATAATTTTACATTCATTACTACAAACTTTCACACATCACTCATACACATGCAATATATTTCCACCCACGCACCTTCATATTAACTCTTTCTCTCCTCCTTCGTTTTCCTCTCCTCCCTCTTCGTCTCCTTCCTCGTCCCCTACTCCTCTTTCTTTTCCTTCTCTCTTCCTCGTCTCCTCCTCTCTCGTCTCCTTCTTCGTCTCCTTCTCTTCTTCGTCTCCTTCTTCGTCTCCTTATTCCTCGTCTCCTTCGTTTCCTCCTCCTTCTTCGTTCCTATTCCTCGTCTCCTTCTTCTTCTCCTTCTTCACTTCTCCTTACTCTTCTCGTTCCTCTTCTTCTCCTTATCCTTCTTTTTCGTCTTTTTTTCTTTTTCTTCTTTTTTCTTCTTCTTCTTTTTCTCCTTCTAATTCATTTTCTTTCTCTTTTCTTCTTCTGCTCCTTCCTCTTCTCCTTTCTTTCTTTTTCTACTTCTTTCTTTCTTCTTTTTTGTTTTGTTTCGCCTTCTTTTTCTTTACTACTTCTTTTTCTCTTTCGTTTTGTTCTTTTTCTTTTAACACCTGGAGCTCAAGGCGGTGTTTTTGGAGATTGGATAAGTAACCCAGTCCACACCAAGTTCCCAAGTGAGCTGTTTTGTAAAACTACATTCACATGCACACAAAATCCCCTTTCGCACGCTACACAAAAAACTCATGCATACACCCCCCATCCCCATGCACACGACACAAAAAACATGTGCACGCACCACCCTGCGCACATAACATACTTGTATTATTGAATACATGTATGGTTAACGTGTCTGTTCTGATATGATCAATTCATGTGTAATTAACCCTTTGACTCAAGCATCCTATCCACCACCAGCAAATATTTAACCTTTGACTCCCTCATCCTATCCACCAGCTTCCTGCAGAAAGCTGATGGATAGAGTGAGGGAGTCAAAGCATTCAATTTTTGCTTTGCTGCTATGGTTTAGCAAAGCAGGATGCTGATGGATAGGCTGAGGGAGTCAAAGGGTTAATACTTTTAATTTGTACATTGAATGACTTCATCAGCCAATGCTTGGGTTAATGTGTCCATTTCGTGTGTGTAAATGAACTGTTAGCTATGTCTATAAATCATCGCAGCATGCAGAATTATGATTTCTAATTGTGACATGAAGTAATTCAGTTGAAAACGTTATTGTTATGCGGTTGAACGTGTTGTGTGTGTGTGAGTGTACGTTGCATGTGTGTGAGTGTACTGTTGATGTGTGGTGTTGTGTGTGTGTGTGTGTGTGTGTGTGCGCACGCGCGCGCGTGTGTGTGTATGTGTGTACCCTCACATAGACATACATACACACAAACACACGCGCATGCAACATACACTCACACACATTCACAAGTCATAATCAAGAGATGGGAAGAATGGGATATATATATATACATATACATATATATATATATATATATAATATCTATCTATATATTATCATATATATATACACATACATATATACATATACATAATAATATATGTAATACATATGTGTGTGTGTTTGTGTGCGCGCTCGCGTGCACGCGTTGTCCATGAACTGTGATTTTGTTTTAGTGATGAGCATCGTGAGAAATTAAACTTAAATCAAAAATGGGGTAAAAAAATAACAACAAAAAACTCAAGGCCACTTGATCCAGTTAGACATACATGTAACCTACGGAAGTCAAGAAAATCACACAGGTACAAACACACACATGAACCCACGCGCAGACACATGCACATAACTGCACACACGCATGCGCGCACGCAGAGAGAGAGAGAGGGAGAGAGAGAGAGAGAGAGAGAGAGAGAGAGAGAATCAAATACCCCAAAACGCACGCAAAAGTGGATAGGCTACATGTAATATTATATTCACACAAACAAGCAAACATACACACACACACACACACACAGAAAGATATGCACGCACACCACACACAAACATACACACATACGCGTATACCACAAACCACACACACACACACACCATTCAAAATCACGTTCAAAATCTCACTCACATTTGCAGGTGAGCAATGGCATATTAAGTCTACAGAAATTGGCCATTGTGCTGGTATGTAGATCTATAGCGCCGGAAAACTAAGCCAAAGATTAACTGCATTTCATTCATTCAGGGTTTTTCCACCCATTTCATTTCTCTCTTCCCTTTTTATCAATTTATGTTTGTTTTTGTTTTTGTTTTGTTTTTTTTACTGTTTTTTGGTTGTTGTTTTTGTGTTTTTGTTTTTTTTTTTGGACTACGTGCTAAATGTGTATGTAGGCGTATATACGCTAGGCCATGGGCAGAGAAATAGATCTAATTTATGTCAATAGCGAATCCGTACGCCCCACTACTTGTGCAATCAGCTCCCAACCCTTGACAGAGTGCCAGCGGACCTGGTGACACAAGGTGAAACAGGGTCAAGGTTACTGTTGCATTCCCGTAACGTGTCCGCCACGCCACACATGATGCCTGCTTATTTTGATTTCTCACCATCCGACATGAACTACCGCAGGCCGTTCAACTAAATCAAGGAATTACACGTTGGCTATTAAGTACTCACTGATTTCTTTCCAAGGGGTTTGATAGAACTGGTAGAAGACAGTGTGGTCTACACCATGAACATGAAGACTGTGTGCTGTGGAATGAGCGGTGGAATGACTTACTGCTATATTTTATTATTTTTGTTTAAAGCCCGGCCGACTGCGTAGTGTCATGTCAGGGCTATAATCGTTTCAAAACATACACTATACTTCAACAGAAAAAAAAAAAGGAAAAGAAAATTAAGTACACATATCATGCATTCGCGCATATAATATCTGAGATGCCCGTGGCGTTGACCACTCCGTCCTATTTATCGCACAGGGGATTTAAAAAACACATCTAAGTACAAATTTAAACATAACTAAGGACACTAAAATATCTATAAAAATAGGCCTAAGTTACCTAAAATTGCTTCCGCATATCTCACTTCCACAGAGTCAAAAATGCACTTAATACATGTACCCAATTATCAATCCTAAGAGAAAGTATGTAAGACTTTATCGAACACACACAGGTGAATGGACTAGCAAGGCAGAAAATGACAGGAAGAAATGACAGAAAGCAAAGGAGGAAGAAAGAAACAAAGAAAGTGACAGAAAAGAGGAAATTTCAAGCACAAAATTTCCCAGAAGGTGGGAATAATATTTTGCACACACGAGGTGTGAAATTACTTTACCTTATCTAAGTTTGATTGGGAAATAATTTTATCAACACGTCAGTGTTTATAGATCGGTAGAATATAACAGATTTAAAGAAAACGAAACGGTCGCAATATGCAAAAGGAATAAGAGAAACAATGAAGAAAAAGACTAAAAACAAGAGAAAAACATGTAAAAAAAAAAGATCATACAGTCACAGACAAAGCAACCAAACAACAAAAACGTGTTCAAACCAAACAAAAATAGATCAAGTCTGCTATATTTAGTTCCATCTTACTGACACCGTTGTCTACCATGAAAAGTTCATGATCAGTTCATGATGCAAAAGCAAGTCAAAGGTGTCCACTTATGTAATTAGCCGTTAAAGGGTAAGATCGATGTACGTGTGTGCTTGTATGCTTCAACTTTATTTACCATAACGGTTAGAAGTTTGTATTTCGAAAGACGTTCTAAAAGAAACAAAAAGACATTTCTCCGAATACATTCTTTCTTCTCTATCGTGTGTGTAAATAAAGTGCTGTGTCTTGAAATATCAAGTTTCCAAATAAAATCCCGAACAACCCGTTAAGTCTCGCCTTGGTACTTGGGCTCTAAAATGTTGCCACATCGCTACACTACAGACGGAAAGTCTTTGTTTTATGACACTGACACATCAGCACGAAATAATACCAACACGCTGGGGCCAAATGGCACCAGAGGCAAATGTAGGCAATAGTGTGGAGGTGGGGGGGGGGGGGGGGGTCAACCTGAGTGATTTTCAGTTTCAGCAGAAACGCACTCCATAGACACAAACCTTTTGTATAAGTGATAAACTTAGCTTACAAGTAGGAACCAGAAAAAACACGAAAAAAGAATGATTGCGTATTTAATACAAGACAAGACAGGCGCAAATTTTCGGCCAACTGGCCTTTGTCAAGCGTATGATCACCAACAAACAAAAACCAGACAGAAAAATTATGAGAAAAAGACTCAAACTTCCCGTGTGAGAAAAGGAATAAACTGACAAAGCTTGACAAAGGCCAAATTTGCGCCTGTCTTGTCTTGTTATTAAATACGCGTTCTTATTCTTTTTCGTGTTTTTTTTCTTCTGGTTCCTGTTGCTTGAACGCGGGCAGTCACATTTGTTTTGGATTTAGCTTACAAGTATTACTAAATATTCAAAATCACGCTTTTATTCGATCCACACAATCAAAATTCGGTCATTTTCCTTCGATCAGGGAGCATACTTTAGGCAGAATGAACACGAAGTATAACCCATGCAGAATCCTACATACTGCATACCGCAGGAAAGGTTTTTGTCTCGCTTTCCCCAAGCTCTGCAAGTCACCTAAAAACACTGCTGAATAGAACTGGAGTTGTAAATGAAAAAGTGATGCCCAGTATGTGAAATCTTTAGAGGATAGTTTTCCGAAAACCACCATCTGGGTGGCACGTCATTTCAAATCTTTACCTTACGACATCCATTTCAGTATCAAAATAATGAGACTTCATCTGAAATCTTTGCCAGAACGATTCATAACAGTCCATACTGCAGATGTCTCAAAACACCTTAACTTCGAATTAGTAGTGATTTTGAGAAGCCGAGTCACATTTTCACGTGCATGCCTTCCCTGCGCACCCATACACTTCAAAGACAGCTTTGAGACAACCCTTTGCCCATTTGAAATGCAGATTACATTGAGATTTTCATCATTTTCCACATATTACGAAATACGCATTTCTCCGATCACACTAACATAAGTCAAACACACACACACACACACACACACACACACACACACACACACACACACACACACACACACACACACACACACACACAGAGGAAGGGAGGAAGAGAGAGAGGGGAGGGAGGAAGAGAGAGAGAGGAAAGAAGGAAGAGACAGAAAGAGAGAGAGAGAGAGAGAGAGAGAAAGAGAGAGAGAGAGAGAGACAGAGAGAGTGAGAGAGAGAGAGCAACAAACAAATGCATTCTCGTGCATGCTCACATCTAAAACACATGACAAGCAACAAACTACTATATACATGAAGCCAGCTGTCGTTCAGAAATGTACGTCTCCATCAATTCATCACACATGAAACAGACAAAACAAGGCAAGCTTCTTGCACAATAGCTGTCACTCGTCTTCACACGGCCTGAGAGCTGTAAATGTCATTGTGTGACTAGTCTGCAACATCGAACTGTCTCTGTCTGTCTGTCTGTCGGTTGAGTCATGTACGACAGGTCACTGTCTGATGCAATAATGTCAGACCTATCACTTTTGTTTTTGCAACCTTAACATTGCAAGACAAAAATAGTCAATGGAGTGTTTCTATTTACGCCGTTTATGACAATAAAATAAGGCAATCAAGCCACGCCAATGATTTCTTCTTTCTTCATAAGATGAAAACACACACACACACGCAATGAAACATGCGCTCGCACGTGTGCACACATATTATGACAGAGAATACCTTGAGAGAGCTGAGGTGATCAAATACCTTGGAATCCACATCGACTCTAACCTGCGCTCAGACTACACTAACGTTGACGTCTATAAATATATCTACTATCTAAATCTATCTATCTATCTATCTATCTATCTATCTATCTATCTATCTATCTATCTATATCTATATCTATCTACTATCTATTAATATATATAATGTGTGTGTGTGTGTATTTTATATATATATATATATACTCGTGTATATATATATATATATATATATATATATATATATAGATGAGAGAGAGAGAGAGAGAGAGAGAGAGAGAGAGAGAGAGAGAGAGAGAGTAGGATGTTATTGCTAAGAAAGATCTGTTCATTCGGAGTTAGCACAAATGACAGGGAATGTTTTATAACTATTTTATATCTGCTACGTCGAACGCCTCCTCACTTTCTTCTTCTTGGTCTTATATGACTCCCTGTCTAAAACGTCTGTGAAAAGACTTTATTTACCTGTCCACCGCAGTACAAGATTGTTTGCAGAAACCTCTGGACACGAGACTGCTTTTTATTAAAGAAACGGTCTCGTCTCGTGACCGTACAATTCAGCAGGATGGTAACCGCCTCATAGACAACCCTTTATAAACAACTTCAGTCTAGCAGGATGTTTTGTTGCTCCCCCCCCCCCCCCCCCCAAAAAAAAAAAATAAAAAAAATAGGACCCACCATTTTACGAAAACCAACAAACAAGCAAACAGGAACCAGGAAAACACGAAAATAGAATCAGAACGCGTCTTTGTTACAACAAGACAAGACGGGCGCATATTTTCGGCCAACTGGCCTTTGTCAAGCGTGAATGTAAGATCACACACAAACACCAAATACAAAATTAGGAGAAAAAGACTGAAACTTCCCTGCTGCTTCGTCCAGTGGGAGAAGAGGACTAAATGAAATCGCAGTGTGTTCGTGTTTTTTACGATAAGCTATATTGTCATGGCCATTCGAACCGTTCAATAACGGGAATCTTGAAGTCTCTGCAAGATTCATGATGTATGTAGTATGCATGCATATGATGCATGATGCATGCATGTATGTATGTATGTATGTATGTATGTATGTATGTATGTATGTATGTATGTATGTATGTATGTATGTATGTATCGTATGCATGTATGTATGTATGCATGTATGTATGTATGATGTATGTATGTATGCATGTATGATGTATGTATGTATGTATGTATGTATGTATGTATGTATGTATGTATGTATGTATGTATGCATGCATGATGTATGCATGTATGTATGTATGTATGTATGTATGTATGTATGTATGATGTATGTATGTATGTATGTATGTATATATGTGTGCATGTATGTACGTACGTATGTTATGTATGTATGTATATATGGATGAATGGATGTATGGATTGGATGTATGTATGTATGTATATATGGATGAATGGATGTATGGATGTATATGGATGTATGTACGTACATACGTACGTTACGTACGTACGTTGTATGCATGTATACATGTAGGATGTATGGATGGATGGATGAATGTATGGATGGATGTATTGGTGGATATATGGTATGGTATGTACGTACGTACGTATGTATGTATGTATGTATGTATGTATGTATGTATGTATGTATGTATGTATGGATGTATGTATGTATGTAGTATATATGTGTGCATGTATGTACGTGCGTATGTATGTATGTACTACGTACGTATGTATGTATGTATGTATGTATGTATATATGGATGAATGGATGTATGAATGTATGTATGTATGTGTATGTGTGTATATAAGGATGTATAGATGATGTATGGATGTATGGATGTAGGATGGATGTACGTACGCAGTATGTATGTATGTATGGATGGATGGATGTATGGTGCATATGAGTGAAACCTTTTGTTTTCATTCAGCTGATTTACACAATCGTAATCTGATAAAAGAGAGACACACGAAAAGACGGAATGAGACAATGGGAGGAAAGAGAGGGAGGGAAAGAAAGAGGGTGAGAGAGAGAGAGAAGAGGAGAAGAGAGAGAGAGAAAGAGAGAAGAAACAGAGAGAGAGAGAGCGACAGAGAGAGAGAAGAGACAGAGAGAGAAAGAGACAGAGAGGGAGAGAGAGAGCTACCGACAGAGAGAGAGAGAGAGAGAGAGGAGAGAGAGAGAGAGAGAGAGAGAGAGAGAGAGAGAGAGAGAGAGAGAGAAGTTCGTATTCAGAGAGACAGAGAGAGAAAGAGAGAGAAGTTCGTATTCAGAGAGACTGAGAGAGTCACAGAGGGAACTTAGGGCAGTGTGCAACAGAAAGGAAGGGGGGGGGTGTTATAGCTCCGGTGTGAATGTCTGTTTTAGAGACCTTCAGGTTTCACACAAGATCCGAAGAAATACATTTCATGTATAACGCACACAGTTGTACTATATTACGGACCATTTAAGCATTTGATGCTTCATAAGATGATTTACATAGTCATTTATAATTTCCTTTACTTTTTTTTTTAAGTTACGTAAATGTGTATCTAGGTGGGTATCTGTGTGCGTGTGAAGATATGTGCCGCATTGAGTGAGTGAGTTAGAGAGAGAAAGGAGATGTGGTGAGGTGTTTTAGAGAGAGAGAGAGAGAGAAAGAAAGAAAGAGAGAGAAAGAAAGAGAAGAGAGACAGAGAGAGAAGAGAGAGAGAGAGGGGAGGAGATTTTGCGGTTTCTTTGCCTTAATCAATGTCATTTTTTACTTGCAACTTATGTTTATACCTGGCTCTACATGTACATGCATATGAACAGGCAGAGGGTTTTTGTCTTTTTGAATAACAGAGTTAAGTGTAATATGTAAAGTGTTAGACATACAAATAACACGAGCACTCATTGATAAATAAATGGCAGCAAAAGAAAGCGTGAGAATAAAGAAGAGAGAGAAGGGGGGAAGGGGGGAGGCTGGAGGAGAAATAAATGTTATTCATAACTTTGGCTTTGGCTTCCCATAAAGTGGTGAACAAATTGCATACATGCGAGCAAGAGAAAGAATGGAGAGAGAGAGAGAGAGAGAGAGAGAGAGAGAGAGAGAGAGAGAGAGAGAGAGAGAAAGAGAGAGAGAGAGAGAGACAGAGCAGGCAGGCAGACAGACGACAGAGACAGAAACAGAAACAGAGACAGACAAAGACAGACACAGAGAGAGAGACAGAGACAAAAACAAAGAGAGAGAGAGAGAGAGACAGACAGAGACAGACAGACAGACACACAGACAACAGACAGACAGAGAGAACACAGACACACAAGACACACACACAGACGCACACAGCACACACACACACACACCACACACACATCACACACACACACAACCACAGCACGCACACACACACAACACACTCACACCACACACACACACCACACACACACACACACACAGACGGATGACATGAGACCGTGAGCTATGAAGGGAGGGAACTATGGAAGCAGGGTGCAGGACAGTCGCGTCATACGCTAATGGCTTGTGATGAATTATTCACCTCTTTCTGCTCGGTCTGGCACTGATTAAAGCTCATGTCTCGTGCCATGGGGACGAGCAGTGAGCTAAGCTGATTAGCGCCACAGCTAATTTGACCAGTTATTGCCTTTCTGAGGTAGGGACACACAAGTTGCCGTTTGAATGTTCCCAACCAAATCACTCATGTCAGGGTCAACGTACAGCATATGTGATGAGTGGAACTGAAGTTGGTTCTTGTGTGTGTGTGTGTGTGTGTGTGTGTGTGTGTGTGTGTGTGTGTGTGTGTGTGTGTGTGTGTGTTGTGTGTGTGTGTGTGTGTGTGTGTGTGTGTTTGTGTGTGTGTGTGTGTGTTTGTGTGTGTCTAGGTGTGTGTGTGTGTGTCTAGAGGTGTGTCTAGAGGTGTGTGTGTATGTGTGTGTGTGTGTGCGTGTGTGTGTGTGCGTGTGTCTGTGTGTATGTGTGTGTATGTATGTGTGTTTGTGTGTGTCTAGGTATGTGTGTGTGTCTAGGTGTGTGTGTGTCTGTGTGTGTGTTTGTGTGTGTGTGTTTGTGTGTGTGTGTGTGTTTGTGTGTGTGTGTGTTTGTGTGCGTATGTATGTGTGTGTGTTTGTGTGTGTGTGTAGGTGTGTGTGTGTATGTGTGTGTGTGTGCACGTGCGTGTGTGTGTGTGTGTGTGTGTGCGTGCACGTGCACGTGCGTGTGTGTGTGTCAGTCTGTCTGTCTCCATACTGAGGCTCCGATATCACTTGAGGATCTCAAAATCCAGGAAACAAAATCTTGTTCTCTAGAAGTTAACCTCCATTGCTCATTGCAAGTTTTAGAAACTAGATACGAAAAACTTGTTATATGAAAATGTGAAGCAAGCAGACCCTGCAATAGGTATTATACTGGTATGCGTTTAGATTGCTTTAAACGAACTGTAGCAAACCTTAGACTATATTAATAACATAGGATAAGATACAGAAAATATGTTTTCTTCCAAAAGTAAGGAATGACTTCTTTTGAGGAAGTAACCGTATGGCCGAAAGGTACTGACATTCAGTCTACAGAAATAGCTTGATCTGGGATTGTTCCCCTGTGTCCTTAGTGTGTGTGTGTGTGTGTGTGTGTGTGTGTGTGTGTGTGTGTGTGTGTGTGTGTGTGTGTGTGTGTGTGTGTGTGTGTGTGTGTGTGTGTGTGTGTGTGTGAGAGAGAGAGAGAGAGAGTTAATTTAATCTCTCTCTCTCTCTCTCTCTCTCTCTCTCTCTCTCTCTCTCTCTCTCTCTCTCTGCACGGTTAATTAACTGACTGGTTGACTGACTGACTGAACGCCTGACTGACTAACTGACAGATTGATTTATTGACTGGATTGCTTCATTTAAATGCTTGGTTGTGTAGAGATTTGATTCACTTGCTCTGTTATAAATGGATAAATATTTTGCGAAGTGGTTCCTCCATCTTCTTTTTCTTTCGGCCTGGTCTGGCAATAAATGTGTCCATTCCCGCTGTCTGCCATGGACCTTGGTAATCAGAGGAGTGGTACACACGTAACATGGCCATGTCTCCTGTCGCTCTACTTGATAAAGGCCACGTCATTGCATTATAATTAAGTTCGGCTGTCTGGTCCTCGTGACCGCCTGTGTGCAGACAGTAGTTGTTCTCCCACGTTCCCTGAAGTGACAAGGTGCACGGCAAAGATCTCTAGGAGTTGAGGATAAATTCTGATGAAAGTCAGGACCTGGCGCAGCTACACCTCGTTGGGACCTCCGTGAGTAGGCTCCATCCTTGTGCGATGTTAGATGATCATGTAGACATGTTACTAAGAAACACCCAAGAGTACTGGATGGGACCCACAGCACCAAGGCCTCACCACTCTCCATACAATCACCTCCCAAGCTTATGACGACACACGACAGCTATTTCATCAAGCAGAGGGGGGGGGGGGGGAGGGGCTGTTCCATGCTCCGCATGACCAATTCGAACCCAGTCATCAATTACCTTGTTTACAAATCGAACGGCAAGGTGGGGGAATAACAAACCTCGGGACGTTGACACACAACGCGCACCAACTACATGTAGGTCCAGCCCAGCCACCGGACCAAGGTAGAATGAACAGCCCTCTCTTACCTTATTCTGGGACTTCGTCTCTCTATTGAGTAGCCCGCCAAGTTGCCAGCTCGCGCGCGCACGCGCACACACACGCACACACACACATACACACGCGTGCACGCACGCATACACACACTCACACACACACACACACACACACAACCATGAATAACAAGCATACAGAAGACCTCTGCCAGTCCTCCACAACGACCGTCTAGTAGGACTATGCTCCCTAAGCAAGCCATGATCGTTTGGTCCTGTATAGCACACGCCGCCAAACTTGATGCCAGAGGTATCAGTGGACCGGAACGTCAACACACGCAGAAAGAGCCACCCCGAAATGAGACGAGGTAGCAGCATGCCACAAAGGGAACAGATCCCGTTTATATGAATAGTCGATTACTCAGTGAAGGTGACAGATAAAATGTGGAAGAGACTGAAAAAAAAATCCACACAAAACCAATCCAAAACAACCCCCCACCCCCACCCCCCAAAAAAATAAATAAATAAAAGAACACTTGTAAAATCTAGGGAAGCGTTCTTGTGCGGTTCGGTAATTATGAAAATAAAAGGGCGTGATGGTTAGGTGTTCAAAAAGGTGACTGTTGATAGTTATCTTGAAACCTAAAAGAGGAAAATCAGGGCTGTCTGTTTGGCAATGGATAGGACAAACAAACAGAAAAAAATGATTACTTACTTATACTTTTCTTCGTTTCTTTCTTTCTTCGTAATTTCTGTAAACTTTCCCTTGCATCTTACAACATTATTGATCTATACAACACAAAACGCAGTTCTTCATTCACGAAACATGATAAAGTCACATGGTTGTTCGTGTGGCCTATATAATACCAGGCCGCAGTGAAAAGATACACCCCGAGAACTAACTACGAGGTTACTTTCAGGAATAAGTTTTTGATGTCCGGGCAGCTGGCCAACACAAAGCACTTTGTGAAGTTGCTTCAGACGGCCGAAACTTTGCTGAAAGTTTGACATAGTTCGTTCGCCATTTCTCTTAACGTCTATTCACATAAAAGCTTTTTAGACAAATGTTTAACAAATAGCATGTGTGTCGTCTGTCTACCACATCTCTTCTAACGTAGAAATCTCTCTCTCTCTCTCTCTCTCTCTCTCTCTCTCTCTCTCTCTCTCTCTCTCTCTCTTTTCTCTGGCTCTCTCTCTCTCTCTCTCTTGGTTCTCTCTCTCTTTCTCTCTTGGTTCTCTCTCTCTCTCTCTCTCTCTCTCTCTCTCTCTCTCTCTCTTTCTCTCTGCCTGCCTGCCTGTCTGTCTGTCTCTCTCTGTCTGGCTGGCTCTCTCTCCTCTCACTCACTCACTCAAACACGCTTTATAAGACAGGCGGACCAGACTAAAATGAAAATAAAAGAAAAAGAAAAAAAAATGGACAGAGAAGACTGGAGCCGTCAGGTGTTGAGGAATCGAAATCACTCAGACACTTTTCAGCAGTCAGACAGAACGATTGGGTTCCACGATAAATCTCGTTAACAGTGCTAGCGCCAGAGTGGTAGTGAAGCTCAAATAGGGTTAACACTGGCCGGAAATGTGGTTAACAGGTCCGGGAATGTAGTTAACGCTACCATAAACGTGGTTAACACCACCGGAACGTTTTGCCCGGTACCACTGTTTGAAATGGTTGAGTGATGAGCATGAACGGGGGCAGCGGTTCGGTCCCTTACTCCGATTCCATTCATTGAAACAGGGGTTGTAGTAAAAAGTAACAACGATGAAAAGTGTTGATGACTGGTGTGTGTGTGTGTGTGGTGTGTGTGTGTGTGTGTGTGTGTGTGTGTGTGTGTGTGTGTGTGTGTGTGTGTATGTGTGTAGTGTGTGTGTGTGTGTGTGTGTGTGTGTGTGTGTGTGTGTGTGTGTGTTTGTGTGTGTGTGTGTGTGTTGTGTGTGTTGTGTGTGTGTGTGTGTGTGTGTGTGTGTGTGTGTATGTGTAGTGTGTGTGTGTGTGTGTGTGTGTGTATATATATATATATGTGTGTGTGTGTGTATGTGTGTATGTGTGTGTGTGTGTGTGTGTGTGTGTATGTGTATGTGTGTATGTGTATATGTGTGTGTGTGTGTGTATGTGTGTATGTGTGTGTGTGTGTGTGTGTATGTGTGTATGTGTATATATGTGTGTGTGTGTGTGTGTGTGTGTGTGTGTGTGTGTGTGTGTGTGTGAAGGATTGCACGTGCAAATGTGAGAGAATATATCGGAACAGTACATTTAACAAAACGTAAATATCTGTGGTGGTTTTGCTATTTCATATACCACATTTATCTCGGCTCAAAGCAAGAATACCTACTATTGTTATTGTTGTTGTTGTTATTGCTTAGCCCAGCCGACTAGGCAGAGCCATATGAGGGCTGTAACTGCCTCAAAACATACAAAATTTCAACAAGAAAAAAAAAAGAAAAGAAAATTAATTACACATATCAATACATTCGCGCACATACTCTAAGGACATGCCCCTGGCGTTGACCACTCCGTCCAATTCATTGCACAGGGGATTTAAAAAACACGCCTGAATACAAATTTAAGCATACCGAAAGACACCAAAACATATATAAAAACGGGCACAAATTACCTAATATTGCTTCTGCATATCTGACCTCCCTAGAGCCAAAAATGCACTTAATACGTGTACCCAATTATCAATCTCAAGAAAAAAGAACGTAAGACTTTTTATCGAATACATACACGTGAATGTACCAGCAAGGCAGATAATGATAGGAAAAAATGACAGATAGCAAAGGAAGAAGAATGAAACAAAGAGGATGACAGAAAAGAGGAAACTTCCAGAACAGAATGTCCAGTTGGGGATACTATTTATACTTAAAGAGCCCCCGGCATCCCCACAGGGGAACACGAACACCTTAAGTTACCTGAAAAACAACATTAAATATGCAAGGAAAAGTACTTTGTTTATTAACGGTATAAAGTAGGTAAAAAACGTACATTTATTATAACTCACTTTGTACCTAGTTTGGTTCCTATCCATCGCTTACGTACGTCAAATTTCGCTCTGGAAGAGAAGGGGAAAAAAAACACCACACACACAAACAAACAAAAACAAACCGGAACGATAACAACCAGACGAAAGAAACGATTCATTTTTAAAACAAAGTTACAAACGTAGATTTGCCATCGTTGTGATGCGGCTCGTATGCAAAATGATATTACATATTTTATAGAGAAAAATGGACAGTCCGACATCTTACTATCCAGACACTGGACATACGGCTCACGCAGCGCATGGACAGCCCCCCCCCCCCCCCCCCCCCTTTCGCTCGGCGAGGTCGCTACTGTTTGATGTCAGGAGCTCAAAGATAAATGAGGCATTTTTGGCGCTGGATCCCATCAAGCACTTTCAGGTGTTTCTCGTTAACTTGCGTGAAGGTTGAAGGCATTTTTGTTTCTTATTGAAGCATTCTAGTGATTTGTGTCACTGAATCCCATGTTTCTACTTGTAATGTTGTGGTATGGTAATGTTGTTAGGTCAGGTTCAAATCTTTCTGTCACAAGAGACAAGCGTCCGGACTGGTTTTTTGTTTTGTTTTTGTTTGTTTGTTTGTTTGTTTGTTTTTTGAGATCAGAGTTGTTTCCCACAAAGCTTTGAAGGAGAGTACAGGGCATCTTGCTATTCATCTATCATATAATTCGAAGATGAGGACAGAAGTAATGCATGCATTTCTCTCTCTCTCTCTCTCTCTCTCTCTCTCTCTCTCTCTCTCTCTCTCTCTCTCTCTCTCTCTCTCTCTCTCTCTCTCTCTCTCGTTATTTTGCCCTTTGATATCGCTGTTTATCATGGTGTCTTCTCCTTGTTCCTTGGTCGTCCCTCTTCTCTGGTAGATTGCTTTAGGAGTTTGATTTGGTGACTGTCACATGCTGGTTTTGTGTGGACAGAGTAGCTCTGGCATCAGTTAATTGTTACCCTTTTCTTGGGTTCTCCTCTCTTGTTCCTTGTCTTCATGGTTTGTTCCAGGAATCTCTGGAGATGTGAAATGTGTGGTGAAGTTCCTAACATACCATGGAAGTCATGTACTGAGCTATAAATGTTTATCATGCGTGTATATCATACGTAAATAATTCCTTCCTATACATAATCTTATGTCGGTTCCAACGATTAAGTCGGAAATGTGTGGCCGTGTTAAGTTCCCTCTCAACTGAAACTCGGCCACCACCCTGTTAACGCGCCGATATGCTGACAGGAGTGGTAACAGCCTATTTGTTTGTATAAGAATGCACTAGTACCACTACTTCGGTGTTACACCAGTAATTAACATGTGATACTTAATAGCTAGACACTCCTGTGATACACTGCTCCTGTGAGAATATACCATTGTCATGACTGTATTGCTGGTAACTCTAGATACAATTATTAGGGAGGAAGCTAAATACTAAATCGTCATTTATGACCTATGCCTTTCATAATATGAATGAGCGTAAGCCCTGGGAA
>CM060314.1:69952328-69954828 GCA_030674185.1 Monoplex corrugatus | reverse complement strand
ATCATCAGCATACTGTGCCAAAACAACACGATTTGAGAGTGCTTTAGGAAGATCCTGTATAAGGATATTAAATAAAAGCGGTGCTATCACTGAACCTTGTGGAATTCCCATATCAAGATGTCGTGAAGTAGAATAACTAGTTCCCACTCTTGCCTGAATAGTTCTATTGGCTAAAAAAGACTTAATGTAATCATACATATTGCCAGATAAACCAATAGATTTCAGCTTGTACAATAAACGCGTATGCCAAACTTGATCGTAAGCTTTTTTCACATCAAAAAATGTAGCTAAAAGACTTTTTCTGCGGGCAAACTCTTTCTTGATGTGAGTGGTAAGTTTAACCAGGTGCTCAACTGTAGATCTCCCTTTTCTAAAACCAGCCTGATTTACTGGAATAACGTTATTTTTATCACAGTAATGTACAAGTCTGTTTAATACCAATTTTTCCAATAGTTTGCTCGTATGGGACGTTAAAGCAATAGGTCTGTAACTGTTTTTATTGTTTTTAGGCTTTCCTGCTTTTAATACTGGTATAACAACAGACGTTTGCCATAATTGTGGTATAGTTCCACCAGCCCAGCATTTCTGAAAAATTTTGTGTAAAAAAATAATATAGTTTTCTGGAAGATGTTTAATCATTTCAGTTGAAACTGCATCAACACCTACCGAACTCCTTTTGTTGCGCAGAGACAAGATAGTGTTTTTTAACTCTTCTAAGGTTGATGGAGAATTAAACCAGAGATCATTTTGAGGTATTGGATCAGTGTAGATAGGGTTGTTAGCTGCCATTTCCCTGTAGTGTTTGCAGGTAGGAGTCAAACCATCTACTTTACTATTTTGGGCAAAAAGTTCCACAAAAGTTTCAGCTTTGTCCATGTCGGAAAGAAATTTGTGACTTGTATCAATCATTATTGGACACCTAGGTAAGTTGGCTCCATTTTTCATTTGATTCATTTTTGTCCATACTTTATGGAAATCCTTGAAATCTGAAATTTCTTTTGTGCAGTATGATGCCCAGTAATTTTTCTTTGCTTCAGCGATGATTTTATTACACTGGGTGTTAGCTTTTTTCATTTCCATATGATCTTCAGGTTTCCTGCTTTTGATGTAGATTTTGTATTTCTCTTTTTTATACTGAACTGCTTGCTCACATACCTCCGTCCACCAAGCATTACCCAAACGGTTATTAGACTTAAAAGTTTTGAGTTTCGGGATGGAAAGGTCTGCAGCAGCTAGAACTGACTCCTGGAATTTAGAAAACATAACGTCTACATTTTCACTTTCATAATGTGTGAAATCTCGAATAGAAAGAACAGTCTGAAACAAGGACCAATCAGCGCGTGTATAATTATATTTTGGTATAATATCAGGAATGCTGTCTTTCATCCTGATGTTTTCGTTAGTTAGTGTTATGAGGATAGGTAAGTGATCACTTCCTAAAGTATCTCTGTGAGTGTCCCAGGTACAGCAGGGTACTAATTCTGGTGAGATTAAAGACAGATCGATGGCTGTTGCCCGATGTTTGGAAATATCAGGAATTCTAGTGACACTCCCATCATTCAAAAGGTAAAGCGAACTGTCAACTATATTTTCTACTAAACGATTGCTTGTCACAGTACAGCAATCTTTTTCCCAAAACGGGGAGTGGGAATTAAAGTCTCCACCTATTAGCCATTTACCGTGCAGCAGATCCGGAATCGTGCGCAGCCATTCTGTGTTGTGGTCATTTGGACCTGTTGGCAGGTAGACTGACAAAACGTTCAGGATAAAAGAATTACTGAATTGTACTGTAGCGGCACAAGCGTGTAAGTCTTCAGTTGACGTTAAAACTGGGGAAGTAAATATGTGATATTGTAACTCTTTAAGTATGTATATCGCAGTGGCTACTTTCTTCCCGGGATTCCCATAGGCATACACTGGTGGATAATAGTAATTTTGGAAATTGGGAAGTTTGGTTGGTATAACATTAAGCGACTGCAGAATCAAGACTTCACACCGATTTGAGGCAAGGAAATGTTCCAGGTATGCTGAATTGGTGGAAATAGACCTACAATTCCACTGTAAAAAATTGATTTTCATAGTCGGCTAATCCCTTATTTTCAATTAACGGTGATTTGTTTGAAAATCACGTATATTTGGTTTTCCGTGTACGAGGAAAATGGGGAGGGGGGGGGGGAATGATTACTTTTACTACAAAGTAAAGGTAGAAACAAAAAATGAGTAAAACTATGGAGAAAAGAAGTCCTACTAATCAAGATAAGACTTTTGATCTAGAACAGAAATAAATTATAAATAAATTAAATAATAGTATACACGCCTTCAAATGTACAGAGATTATAGTCTGAGTCCTGACTGACTAATTCCTAGCGTTTATACACTTTCACCAAGAGAACTGTCAGAGATGACGAGGAAAAAGTCCTGTGACATGAAACGTTGGTCACTGTAGATCTACTACTATTCATTCAAAACATGTTGTATGACAGCCACCACGGTTCATAGC
>CM060314.1:69934828-69947328 GCA_030674185.1 Monoplex corrugatus | reverse complement strand
CTGTCTGCTTTCTATTTCCTCCATTTTTTTTGCATTTTTAAGCAGACAATATGAAATAAAGCGAGACATTATGTGGCTATGTGAACACGTGTTGTGTGGAATCTGTTTATGTCTATACGTGTGTCAATGTAAGGTTGAGAAAGAGAGAGAAAGAGAGATGGAGAGGAGAGAGAGAGGGGGGAGGAGAGAGAGAGAGAGAGAGAGACAGACAGACAGACAGACAGACAGACACAGACACAAGACAGACAGAGACAAAGACAGACAGACACAGACAGACAGACAGACAGACACAGAGAAAGCAAATACCAGCTACCTGAGTAGTCCACAGACATATGTCCCAAAAGGCCAGCCAAATGCCAAGTAAGAGCTGACCATGTTTACATAATTATGTTGACGCTGTGGTGGCCCAGGGATGTGCAGGATGTAGTTTTCCTCTTCTTGGCTTTGATGCTGTCGTTAATCACAAACAGATTTTAAACACAGCTAACAGCTTGGAACTCAGCAAACAGCTCTGCTGATACTCTGAAGCGGTGTCTCGCCTTCTGCCGTGCATCAGTCGTCTGCAGAAATGTGACAGACCGTCTTCAGTGTGTGTCTACGTCTTGACTGATTTCATTTAGGACGTAGTGTGTTGCCTGGTTTTTCTTCTGCTGATTCCCCTTTGCCGTTACTTTGTTCAGTTTCTTTTGTGCCCCTTTGTCCTTGCCTTCATCATCATCATCAGCAGCAGCATCAACATCATCATTATCATCATCACCATCATCATCGTCGTCGTCGTCGTCGTCATCATCATCATCATCATCGTCATCACCACCGCCTTCATTAGCAGCAGCAGAACCAGCAGCATCAGCAGCAGCATCCTCTTCCCCTTCTTCTCCTTATCTTAATTTATACATTACTGTGCATGCCATTTGATCAAATAAATACGTTTTGTGATTATCCACCATAAAACACATTGTTTACACTCAGTACTTTGGAGCATACACAGCCAATGCAGCACAGGGAAATGCATGATCACGTGTTTACCCCCCCCCCTCCCTCATTCCCTACTCCAGCTATAAAAATCAGCCGAAATGCACATTTGATAACTTTTTGAAATTTATCTGTAACACGATTAGGAATTTCAGCACATTAACAGTAACAATAATCGTTGTTGTGGTTGCTCTTTTTTTTCTTCCTTTTCTTCTTCCGGATGATACATTGTATAAAGTCTGTATGCAAACATTACGCACAAAGAGGTCAGTCAATATGCGATCGTGCTTTCCTTTAAAGATTGACTGAACCTTTGGTTTAAAACTGACAGTGAATTTTATTTCAAAACTGAAAAAAAGCATTTTCATGTAGCTAAATTTAAACAAAATAGTAAAATGTAAATATAAAAGTTTTCTTTATGTAAAGGTTTAATGCGTATTATCAAATAGCCACAAAGCCACTATAGAGACTCGGTAAAGCAGCGATAGTGTTGTGATTTACAATACCGACGATTTATTCGAATTTTTTCTTATCTCAGTCTCCGAATCTTAGTGCAGTGTTTAATCTAACACGTACAACAGTAACTGTTTATTTATCTATTGTTTACTACAAAACGTAATTTACTTATTCATCTATTTAAGACATGCACATAATAGATCAGGCTGCGAATTTTCAATGGATTATTTTCATCTTATCAGCTTCCTGAAAGAGTGAATAAAACAGGACAGGATAATTATCATCACAAGGCAAGTTTAATTACTTTAGATTAGAAAACACATGTCTCACGTGTGTGTGTGTGTGTGTGTGTGTGTGTGTGTGTGTGTGTGTGTGTGTGTGTGTGTGTGTGTGTGTGTGTGTGTGTGTGTGTGTGTGTGTGTGTGTGTGTGTGTGTGTGTGAAGCATCAAACGGTCAGATAAAAAGCCCATAAAACAGGCTTACTTTACAGAAATAACGCCTCTGACCTTCTCACCTTCAAAGGTCCGCCTGACAGTCTTTCTAATCATCCATGTTCGGTTTTGATCACTTCTTCAGTTCTTGCAGCGGCCCCCCCAAACCATTCGTGCCTTAAGGCCGTTAACTCGTGTTAAAAAGCCACATAATTGCCTCCCTTTATACGTCATCTCGTTAGAGCACAAAGAAGAAGGAACTGGAGCTTAATGAGCAAGCGTAGCACCGTTTGATCGATCACGAAGAAATCAAAAGATACTTGCCGGAGCAGGACAATGACAACACGCCCTGGCTTTCCCTCAGTCATCACAGTTGTGGTTGGTTACTTCCTGCAGGGCCTAATGCTCTATATGGGGCGAAAAAGATAAGCGCTTTCAAAGGAACGCTGTCTTTATTCTTTTTTAAAAGTTCTTTCACTATCCCGGCACTATAAGTACGGCCAATAGATACGCTGTAAGCTGACCGCCTGAAGGCCAAAGGAAAAGCACAAGCTCATGCATCTACTCGAGTCAAAGATGAAAGGACAATAGGGATCTTGGGCAGAACACGATAAAGAAGAAGAAGAAGAAGAAGAGAAGAAGAAAACCAAAAGTCGATGTCGGGAAGTGGGTGGGGTGGGGTGGCGTGGGGGTTAAGACCAGACGGAAAAAGACAATAACGATGAAGTCAAGGAAGGTCATCTCCCGTGTGACACAAAAGGAGCGGTCTTCACGGAAGATGTAACAAGATGTGCATCTTCATATGTATGTATGGCGAACGGCTGACTGACAAGCGATTGAGCACTGTGTCTTGTAATGTCATTAGTGTGTGTTTAGAGAGGAATACAAAACGTGTGTGTGTGTTGTGTGTTTGTGTGTGTGTGTGTGTGTGTGTTTTGTGTGTGTGTGTGTGTGTGTGTGTGTGTGTGTGTGTGTGTGTGTGAGCGTGGTGTGTGTGTGTGTGTGTGTGCGTGAGCGTGGTGTTGTGTGTGTGTGTGTATGTGTGTGTGTGGTGTGTGTGTGTGTGTGTGTGTGTGTGTGTGTGTGTGTGTGCGTGCGTTCTCTCTCACGCATGCATGTATGTGTGAGGTAGTGGTATAAGAGTAGTGCAATGTGAGTGCGTGCGTGCGTGCGTGCGTGCGTGTGTGTGTGTGTGTGTGTGTGTGTGTGCGTTCTCTCTCACGCTGCATGCATGGTGAGGTAGTGGGTATAAGAGTAGTGCAGTGTCAGTGCGTGCGTTCGTTCGTTCTTTAATTTAACGTCTTTTCACTATAAGTGATATTAGTATGTGTCGCTATGTGTGTGCGATATATGTGTGTGTGTGTGTGCGTGTGTGTATGTGTGTGTGTGTGTGTGTGTGTGTGTGTGTGGTGTGTGTGTGTGTGTGTGTGTGTGTGTTTTGTGAGTGTGATACATAAAGTGCAAGCAAAGAAAGATGTGTTTAAGTATGAATGTATACTTAAGTGTGTGCGCGTATATGAGTGCGTGTGTGTATGTGCGTGCACGCGTGTTTGTGTGTGCGTCTGTGTGTGCGTGCGTGCGTGCGTACGCGTGTGTGTGTATGTATATGTGTGTGTGTGTGTGTGTGCGAGTGCGCATATGGATTATGTGCCTGTGCATGCGTGCGTGGGTCTTTCGGCAGTGTCTTTTTAAATAGGCAAAAGAGAGTCATACCACCAAGAAAAACAAACAAAAACAAGACAGAAATTAGTCGTGTGTAGTGGTTAGCGCAACGGACTACCGATTGGAAGATTGCGGCTTCGAATCCCCATCAGTCCTTTCGAAATCATTGTGGGATTTTGGGCTTCAAACGGTTGCTAACCAGAGCTGAGCGTGATATGGGTTCATTGGGAAAACTGGTACCACGCAGTCGAGTTTCACGGATGTGTCATTTAGGTACTGCTCAAATCTCCTGACCAGCTCAGTACATGTCTGTATCTCTCTAGCCTGGCTGATGTCCGGGGATACATTCTGATAGTATGTGTAGAGTACAGCCCCGTCACGCATTTTGAATCCTAAATGGAACTGTATAGCATCATGGTTATCATCCTAAACGACATCATCATAGCATTGTAAAAACTATCCCAGCGTCTGTGGCCACTAAGGTGGCGTAGAAAGTGGGGAAAGAAGAAGGAAAGACAGAGGAAGAAACTCCAGGCAAACTAAACGAGTATAACAAACAAACAAACGGATAACTCCTATTCTAATAACGCTTTTTATCCTTTGTGGTGATATTTTTTCTCTGACTACGAGTCTGAAACAAATGTCTTTATTCTTGTCTTCTAGGTCTAAGTTTTTACTTTAAGCGCGAAGGATTAGTGTCTTCCCAATACTTTTCTAAATTCTGAAAAAGGTTAACTAATCTTTGCCCAAGAACAAAAAGCCATGACCGAGATGAAGTACTTAAACCATTTTTCAAAACAACTTGTTTAAGGATGCCACAATGAATAACCAGGGATCTAGATGCAGCGTTTAAAATACATAAACGTCGTCATGTTTTTTCCCCAAACTCAGTCTGTTCAGTGAAAACATAATTATTTACGATTAGATTTTGTTCCTTAGTTGCTATTTTCTTTTCCTTTTTGTAAAGAGGATAGATTACAACAATTTTTAATTTAAAGAAACACAGTTGGCTTCACACTGCCCAGGAGTGGTACATTCTAACAAGTGAAGACGAAGTGTCTTCTATAAATTAAATTATGGTCACAGCAACCAGACAATATAAACCAATGTGTTGTAATGTGTCTTGAAAAGACGAAACTCAGCCAAATGTTTGACTAATTGCATCCGTGCCTCTAGTGTCTACTAGTAACTTTTTAATGTACAAAACACACATTCTCTCTCTCTCTCCCTCTCTCTCTCTCTCTGTCCTCTCTCTGTCTCCTCTGTCGTTCTCCTGTCTCTGTCTCTTCGTCTCTGTCTTTCCTCTCCTCTTCTCTTCTCTCCTTCTCTCTCTCTCTTTCTCTCTGTCGTTAGACGAGAGCAGACAAAGAAATGATCAGACCAGAGTGGATTAGTCAGATGCTGAGGAATCAAAATCACTCAGACAATTTCAGTAGTCGGGCTGGGGGAAACGTTTAACGATAAATCTCGTTAACATACCGCCACAACCCAAGCAGTAGCCAAGTTGGAATAACGATAACTGTGGCGGAAAATACGTTTAACACTATTCGGATATTTAGTCAACACTACCGGAAATCTTAACACTTTTTAAACGTGTTGCCCGACGGCGCTGTATGGACCGTTGAGAAGTGAGAGGCTAAGTCCCTTAATATGGTTTAAAATTCGTTGTAAAAGTGTCATGGTAAGAGTCTGTTTTCTTTCTTTCTTTCTTTCTTTTTTTTTTTTTTTTTTTGTTTTTTTGTTATCGTTACACGCCGTTCTGGAAGATATCCCTGGAAAGCTTGTGAGATCATCATCATCATGTGCCCTGCCGCATGGCGTTGGCGATCATTGCCATCCATACGAATCTATCCTTTGTTGCTGAAAGTACATCTCCCACCCTCTCTGTCTTCACCCACTCTGCAAGATCGTCCAATATTTTGTCCTTGGGTCTACCTGGTGCTCTCTTTTCTCGCCATCTTTCCTGTTGTGACTACGTGTTCTTTTTTTTTTTTTTTACCTTACAAAATGTCCTGTAGCTGTTGCTTGTCTTTTCCTGATCTTCTTCTTGTGTCTTGTGAGATATGACGTTTGAATACTCTAGATCACGAAATCTACGTATCGTGTTTTCGGTGTGGTTAGTTAGTGTTGTTTAAAGGTGTGGTAGTTGTCTTTCAATTCCCTAATTCAACACAGTAGTATACCTTAATTACCTGAAAATGAATGTACCGATAGAAACAAATAAAAACTGTACATAGAAATGCCCCAACTCCTCCTACGTCCAAGCAAACAGAACACAACAAAGAATCAAAACGCATATTCAGTATAACAAAATAAGACAGGCGCAAATTTTCAGCCAGCTGGGATTTTGGTCCCAGACTCTCCTTAGGATAAAACAATGACATGGCATGGTAACTAGTATTTTGTTCAGCTCAGCTCACTCGCGCCATCTCACATTTCTCTCCCCTGCTTCCCAGTCACCAGAATTCACAAACATTACACGATCTATATCAGTAATTTCATGTCATGTCATTTCCCCTGCTGGACGAAACACCAGGGATGTCTTGCTGTTTTCCCTGTTTTTTTGGTGTATTTGTACGTTGCTCTTTTTTGTACGCGTAACAAAAGCTAGCTGCCCAAAAATGTGCCTGTTTTGTTTATTACATAAAATTATCGTTCTGTTTCCATTTTCGAGTATTTTCTGATTCCAGTGTATACAAAGACGTTTTCTCTAGAAAAGACACAAAATGGTAACAAGAAAATATTATTGTCAGAACTCCCATTAAATTGTCCTCAACTTCAGCTTAAGTTTCATCCTTTGTCAACGTTTATAAAATGTTTTCTAGAAGAAAAAAAAACGAAAACGAAAGAAGAGTACATAACTGAAGATAACGCGGGGTAAGAAAGAAAAAGAAAAGACGACATATTCTTTGCAATATGCGGCGTTCCGTTCCAAGTTCCCACGGAGATGGAAACTGACAGGAGATTTACTTTCCTCTGTCTGGGGTCTGAACACTGTCCAAAGTTCCCACAGAGATGGAGACTGGCAGAAGATTTATTTCCATTTCTACTGTCTCCTTTCTGTCTGGACACTCAAGACTGTCCTTTGCTCTTCTTTCTTTACTGCATTTTAAAACAATTCTATCTTACACTGTTTTCTGTAGTCATTTTTTTCTTTTCTTTTATTCTCTAAATAAATTTAAAGGATACAGGAAGTAGATTTTGACACTGAAATGATATGTTACATAAGACTGGGTATTTTCATGATTTTGCAAATGGTGTTCAAGTTGTTCGTACTTTGTTCTACTTTTTAACTTTTTTTCTTTTGTTTCATTTTATATAAAAAATATCTTGAACAGGCCTACAAGAGTATTTCTCCTATTCAGGCACCTTGCTGCTGACCATCACCTCTTCTCCTGCGATCCCAAGATGGTATAAGCCGACAGTTAGAAAGTAAAAACGACTGTTCTACTATTTATTCTTTTCTTCTAAGCATATTTATTATAAGAAAAAGAACTGATTATTCCTTTTCGACTCCATACAGACAATGAAAAAGACTGATTATCCTGCTGCCAAAGATAAGAAAAGAAAAAGACTGATATCTTCCTAAGCAGCAGAAAAAAAAAGACTGATTATCTTCCTATAACAGACAGTAAGAGAAGAAAAAGACTGATTATCTTCTATAAGCAACAGATAAGAAAGAAAAAGACGATTATCTCCTATAAGCAGACAGATAAGAGAAGAAAAAGACTGATTATCTTCCTATAAACAGACAGATAAGAGAAGAAAAAGACTGATTATCCTGCTATAAGCAGACAGATAAGAAAATAAAAAGACTGGTTATCTTTCTATAAGCAGACAGATACGAAAAGAAGAAGACTGATTATCTTCACTCACATCCCCTTACTGATACTGATACTGTATGCAGATTTTATTAGCACTTAGCAAGCCACACATTCGAGATTTCTTACTCGGTATGGATGCTAGGAGTTAAAAAACTGTCATAAAGCGATTTATTAGAGAAGACCTTTTTTGCTGCCTGGTCACTTTGATGGTGTTAATCAAATGCTGTGTTTGTTGTAGTTCAGGAGATGAAGCTTGTTTTCTGTTTTTCATTTACTGATGACAGAACTATTACGCTTATTGCCAGGCCGTGTCTCTCTGCTTTAAAACAGCCCCTCTTCCCCAACCCTGCTATTCCTCCATCTCTCTCTCATTTTATGTTTGAAACCAACCGTATAAGGTAGGAGCAGCAGGAAAAAAACTTACCAGAACATAATGCAGCAGTTGCATGTTGCGGAATCGAACTCAGCATTCGTCTATAAGGCAAGAGGAATTCTTCAGAGATTACTTTCGTTGATAGTCCTATAGCTTGATTGGCAGTTAATTAAGCCACAATTGCATTAACTCTACGTGAAACTATGTTGAATACTACCAGAAAAGTGTTAATATTATAATAAACGTTTCGCTGAATGGTGCATTTGGGATGGCTGAGCAATTGACTGCTCACAGTTTGTCCCCTCATTCTGGTTTCACTGGGCACCCCAGTTTTTTCCCCACAGACTAGGCACGACTTTAGGACCTGACCAGCCCGTGGGTTTATTTGCAGGCTTAAGGCTTGAGCCATGATCATTTTGGATCTTCTCCATCACGTGGCACCTGTGACGGTAGTGAATCATCATCATCATCATCACGTGCTCTGCCGCATGGCGTTGGCGATCATGGCCCTCCATATGCATCTATCCCTTGTCCCCGCAAGAACATCTTCCACCCTCTCTGTCCTCAGCCACCCTGCAAGTTCGTCCAATATTTTCTCCCTGGGTCTACCTGGTGTTCTCTTTCGTTAGTTTCGTTAATACATATGAAATTTATTTCGAAAGCGGAGACGTCATCTTGAGAAAATTTATTGATTTCATTCACTGCAAAGGATGGTACAGTCAAAATGCAAAATGTCATTCTTGGAAAATATTGATGACAATGTGCGTAAAGGACTGTAAGGGCACTATTGTGGAAAAAATGACTATTTCAATATCACAGATCACCAAACGTTGTGCTTGTGTATGTATATTTCAGTCCATTGTTTCTAACTAAAGTAACTTTTTGTGGAGGGCAGACAAAAGAAACAAATGCAAAATGTTGCAGTAAGCTTTTATTTTCGTTTCTCTTGTTTCCTCAAAAATCTTTTCCTTTATCTATTCCTTTCTTTTATCTTAACCCATATGCTTGTAAACGGCACCAGCATATCAACTGAGAATGGCACATTTAAACAAAAAAACGGTCATGCTGCTATCACGGAAATTCTACTGAAGTCTCGGTAAGAAAACAGTACCAACCTGTTCCAGACAGAGGATGTGCAGTCAAGTGTCTGACCTACCGGAATCAGTATGAGTGGTGTCTGCTTCAAAACTAGTAACAGTCCATATAATTTCATTCTCTTTGTCTTGCTCTCTTGTGTCGCTTCCCTTCTCTGTAGATTTCAGGAACGGCAGACACTGAATATTGATCAAATGCTGCTGCATCGTGTCATTGGTCATACTGTTTGAAAAAAAAATCAATCCATCAATCAACCGATCAGGTGTTTCTCTGTCTGTCTGTCTCTGTCTCTCTGTCTGTCTGTCTGCCTCTCTCTCTCTCTCTCTAAGAGAAGAGTACCACACACACATACACGCACACAAACACCTCCCGCCTCCGACACACTCACAAACACACACACAAACACACACACACACACACACACACACACACACACACACACACACACACACACACACACACACACACACACACACACACACACACACACACACACCAGAATGGGACAGTTACAGTTGAGCAGTCGAAATCGCTCAAACACTTTCAGCAGTCATGAAGGAGGATAAGTTTTACTATAAATCTCATTAAGAGGAGAAACTTGCAAGAATGGTTCAGACGTTCGCCTGCCAATAACTAGACTCGAGGTTCCAGGGTTCGTTTCCCGCTGAAGTCCAGACTGTTCTCCGAAGTTCGATCAGAGAATTGAATTGAAAATCTAGTCCTTCAGAAGGGGACGGAAAAACGACACACACCCGTGTGCCTTGTAGTCTGCGCACGCTAAAAGATCACACGGCAGTTGAAAATCGTGAACAGCAGAGCATTTCGCCCAGCTGCCCTGGCATAAAAGTATTGGGCAGAGAGGTTTATTTTCCAGGTCCCTCCGCTCAAAGTCCAATTAACCTTCTTGCCTTTCTGAAGTCCTGATTAAAAAGGAAAGAAAGAAAAGAAAAGAAAGAAAGAAAGAAAGAAAGAAAGAAAACCCCATGTGAGACACAGCAAGACAGAGTGAGTGAAAGAGAAAAGTGAGTAACAGAAGAGAGGGAATAGAGTAGAGACAAAGAGAGAATTTGTTGGAACAGCGTGCGTTTGTCTGTGTATGTCTGTCTTTCTGTCTGTCTGTCTCTGTTTGTCTGTCTGTCTGTCCGTCTCTCTCTCTCCCTCTCTCCGTGAGTGTGTGTTTGTGTGTGTGTGTGTGTGTGTGTGTGTGTGTGTGTGTGTGTGTGTCTGTGTGTGTGTGTGTGTGTGTCTGTGTGTGTCTGTGTGTGTGTGTGTGTGTGTGTGTGTGTGTGTGTGTGTGTGTGTGTGTGTGTGTGTGTGGTTGTGTGTGTATCTGTGTGTGTGTGACTGAGAGGATGACAACTTAGGTCAAGGGTATTTCGCCGAACAGGTCTGAGTGTATCCTAGCTCAGCATCCTGTGTGTGTATGAGACAGATGGAGGACACGCTCTGATCCCCTCTTGTCTTCCCCCTCCCAGTTAGCATGTGCTTTGTGCCCTGGAGGTTTGGTCGTTTTGGGATGGGGTGATTGCTTTGAAGAATGACGAGAGTGCTCGCCTTGGTCTGATTTTTGAATCAAGATTATAAGATTATTATTGTTTTTTTATCATCATCATCATCATCATAATCATTATTATCATTATCGTTTCTTCTTTTTCTTCTTCTTCTGATCATTATTATTATTAGTAGTAGTAGTAATAGTAGTAGTAGTAGTATTGTCGTTGTTATTATTATTAGTATTGTTGTTGTTGTTGTTGTTATTATAGCTGAAGTGGTAGTGAAGCCAGAGTAGGGTGAAATCTTCCTAAACGTGTAGTTCACGCTATCAGAAATATGATGTACCGTACCAGACATGTAGTCACACTGAAGAAATGTTTTACACTTTCGTGCTGTATGGAGACTAGTGTATTTGACAGGCCAGAGGTAAAAAGGTGTCAGAGTAAAGATGACAACAGGGGAAAAGTGTTGGCGGTAGTCTGTGCAAGGGACTGCATGTTGTGAGAGGAAATCTCTGAAAGCCACAAATCACCTAATACACGTGTGTTGTGTTTTTGGTGTTAGCCCTGATATGGCTCTAGTAGTCGGCTGGGCTATAGGCAACGTGAACTGAACTGAACTGAACGGGTATGACGTGTCTTTTTTCACCCATGTTTCAGGACAAAATTTACCATTTTTCATATCGTTTGGCATTTAATTAGATCATAAAACTGCTTTATGTCTTCTTCTCTTCCTCTTCCCTTTTTTCTTTTCTTTGACTCCCGCACCCTATCCACCATCTGCAAAAACTTAAATCCTTTCACTCCCTCACCCTATTCACCAGATTCCTGCAAGAAGCTGGTGGATAGGGTGAGGGAGTCAAAGGATTTATGGTTGACAATGCAGGATGCTGGTGGACATAGTGTTGAGTCGAAGGGTTAAGCAAACAAAGAATTTGATAGTTAGTAACTGTAAGCAGGCACGACAATGCTTCGTATATATCAGAACTCCCATGATCACAGTATCAATCTGTTTTATTTCCATCTTTCCTCTATGTGTATCAGATATATTTCAAGAAGACCACGAAGAAAAGTGGGGTTTAGAACAAAAATCAAAAGGCAGAAGAGGAAGAAGAAGAAGAGGAAATACAGCAATTTTATGATCTACTTTAAACGCTAAACGATATGAATGATGCAGAGAGACAGGCATGCATACAGATAGAAGACACCAGACATACCGTACAATTCTCAGACTTATTCTTTGCAGCATGCACCCATCCATCTACCCAAACTCCCCGAAGAGATGGAGGCTGCCAGGAGATTTATTTTGCTGTCTCCTTCCCGTCTACAGCCTGAAGATTGTCCTGTCCTGCCCCTTTTCTGTCTACACTTATTTCATTCTGTCTGACATGGTTATCTCCTATATTCTTTCTTTCCCTCTGTTCTCTTGACACCTTAACGTTGTGATTTAGTATTCAACATGGCAGGGATCGGTCATTTGGGACTGCTAATTTTTTTTTGTCAATTTTGGAATTTGCGTACATTTTGTTTGTTCTCAAGGCTTTTCATTTTCATTTTATTCATTTTATCAGCTGTGTTTTATTTTATTTTACATTTTCATTCTTAACAATACTCTTTCATCTCCTGTTTCTTTACTGCATTTTTGCCTCGTGTTCATATTGGATTTCACACACCCACTCTCCGCCTCCCATTTGTGTTGATAGATAGAACTAAAAGGTGTGACATTTCCATTCCTTGTTTTGTGACAGGGCTACAAAAATCGGATGTTTTCAAAATTTTCTTTTGTGATATTTTTAATATCAATGTGGGCTGTGCTGACTGAGCCATAGTGTGGAGTTTATTTTGTGTGTATTACCCACGTCTACTTACTGGCACAGTTTATTCTGTCTGTATTACCCATGTCTACTTACTGGTACTCACAGCGTATTGTCTGTATTACCCACGTCTACTTACTGGTACTCACATGTATTCTGTCTGTATTACCCACGTCTTCTTACTGGCACTCACAGTGTATTCTGTCTGTATTACCCACGTCTACTTACTGGTACTCACAGTGTATTCTGTCTGTATTACCCACGTCTACTTACTGGCACTCACAGTGTATTCTGTCTGTATTACCCACGTCTACTTACTGGCACTCACAGTGTATTGTCTGTATTACCCACGTCTACTTACTGGTACTCACAGTGTATT
>CM060314.1:69924828-69927328 GCA_030674185.1 Monoplex corrugatus | reverse complement strand
TTTTAGTTTGTTTGTTTGTTTGTTTGTTTTGTTTTTCTTCTTTCTTCGAACTTGTTTAAAGTGTTGTCACTGAGGCATTCTACTTCCGGATTAAAATAAATTTGTTATGGAAAAAGTATTTTATGATGTATGTATGTATGTATATGTATGTATGTATGTATTATGTATGTATGTATGATGTATGTTATGTATGTATGTATGATGTATGTATGTATGTATGTATGTATGTATGTATGCTAAACTGTATAATGTGTATGATGTATAAAATGTATGTATGCCTATGTATGTATGTGTATATGTATGTATGTATGTATGTATGATGCATGTATGTATGTCTGTGCATGTATGCTTATACAGTACGTATGCATGTATGTATGTATATGTATAGTATGTATTATGTATGTATATGTATGTATGTAGTAGTATGTATGTATGATAGTATGTATGTATGTATGTACGTACGTATGTATGCATGCATGCAAGTCTCTATGTATGCAACATCAACTTAATCGTAATGTATTCAATTGAGAAAAAAAAAAAAAATAAAAACTTCAAAGAAGAAAGTCACAGATCCTTGATCTGACATTTAACACAAAAACGGCAACATCAACTCAAAACTGAATTAAAATTCAGAGGAAACCAACCTGACACAATGCTAGTGACATATAAAACCAGTAGAAAGACATGAAACGGATTTGCTTTCAGGCAAAAAGAGAAAGTGATAGACACATTGCGTATATCTAGCTGAGAGCGAATAAGGACAAGTACAACGGAAAGACGAAGGGGAAGGAAGGAGAATAACTATCCCTGTGTAATATTGCCACATTCCGCCATGAAAACCTTCCAACTACCACTCTCATTCCCACCCTCATATGCCACTATTCTTCTCGCAAATATTCTATGTGCGTATAATATCAAAATGAGGAAAATCTAACTTTCCTCTCTGTCACTCACACACACACACACACACACACACACACACACACACACACACACACACACACACACACACACACACACACACACACCACACACACACACACACACACACACACACACACACACACACACACACACACACGAAACTGACATAAAAAAAACACACTTACCTTTTGAATGTTTCTACTACCGAGTTTTCAGGTAGAAACGAGTGAGCTGGCCGAATAACTGTTTTCTGTGTGACACAATTTTTCTGACTTTTCAAAATAATTTGAAAAAGGGCCTAGGGTGAATGGCAGCAATGGCTCTAAACTGTCTAAATGGAAACGATTAACGACTTTTAAGTATGACAATACTGCTGCTGTTTGCTGCCGATGATGATGATGGTGATTATGGTGACGACGACGACGATGACGACGACGACATGATGATATAGTTGTTCACAACGGAGATCTATTACACAGAGGTATAGAAAAAAAATCGTGACCAGCCAATAGTCTGAGAAACAGACAGGCAGACGGACTGACAAACAAACCAGTAAACGAAAGGACCAACACAAATTCAAACAGACAAGTCGAGGTTAAATCACTTTAACCCCGGCGAAGATTTTAGAATGATGAAAAGAGAAGAACAAGCCCAGACTTTAGACGTCTGTCTAATCTCCTGAAGAAGTATGCGTGACCATTCTGCCGATGAGTCATATCATCTAAGGACGGATTTTCCAAAGATGTCTCTGCTTGCCATGGCAGGGCTTTCACCGAGATGACATCCGTTGTGTCTCTTACGATCAGTGACTAGAGCTCTGGGGTCCGACAGGATTTGTGGAAGTTGTTTTTTGTTCCCCACAGATCTCTTTCCTTATCATCTCGATTGATGCTTTCATTCGTTATTGTCATTGCTACTTTCATCTTTTCGTCATTTATGATCACGATCATCGCCACAAATCATCGTCGTCGTGGTTATCATCGTCACCAATGTTGTCATCATCAATGAAACCAAATCAAACACATTTCCCTTTGTGTCCATCTACCTCTCTGCCTCTCCATTTGTCTGTCTGTCTGTTTGTTTCTGTTTTCCACCACCCTTCTCTCTCTCTCTCTCTCTCTCTCTCTCTCTCTCTCTCTCTCTCTCTCTCTCTCTCTCTCTCTCTCCCCCTCTCTGTCTTTGTCTCCACCCAACATAAGGCTTTTTTATGTCACACAGCTCATCTGCTTTCTGTCCCTCAGGGAAACTAGTCTAGCCTGGAAAGCCACCAGAGCGATGTCATTAACTGCCACTGCCTAGAGGAGTGTGCGTGAAGTCGCCATTGCGCACTTCTGAGGTTCTGCCGCTGTATCTCTGAAGTATACAGATGGCCACCTTGAAACAATATTTAGTGTTTGGTCACAATACCAAATATTCCTTTCTTATGGAATAAGCGCATGATGAGTGTGAATCCACATCTAATATATAGTCCAATATAATGACTGCTTTGAAAAAGTTTGTGTTAACCTAAACTATGAACCCCTTGAAACGGGACTGATACGAGTATTGCGACCTGAGGGTGACAAAGAGAGGAATA
>CM060314.1:69914828-69919828 GCA_030674185.1 Monoplex corrugatus | reverse complement strand
CTTCGTTACTAAGTCATTCAATATCATTTTTGACCAAGGAATTTATTCTCAAGCCTGATCAAACGCTATCATTATCCCAATTTCCAAGAAAGGAGAGCCTAAGAATGTGGATAACTGTCTGGGTGTTTCAGTATCAACCATTGCCAGCGAGTGACGGTAAGTTTCTTGCTTCGCTAAAATCATTGTGAGAATCATTGTGCTCGTGCATCAGGACGAAATATGAGCTATTGGAATTGTTTGATTGCCCAATGGTGTGAGACAGGGTTGTATTTCAATCTCTCCTTTACTTTTAGTTTTTATCAATCTGCTAGCTGGTATAAGGGAGACTGATAAATCGAGGGATGGATATATTGATTCACTGATTGACTGGAAGATTGGTTTATTTAATTAAATGATTCATCAACTGATATGTTCAGAGAGTGTCCACTACTGATAATGATATAGATACATGAATTGTTCTGGGTTGAGCGAACAGAACTTACAGACATGTCGTTTAACTAAATATTCATGAAAACCAGATGTATGGGAACTTGCATTAACGTTGATTTAGTTTCATGCAGGTGATTTAACAGTTTATTGTGTATAATTGATGATTTGCATCAGTGGTTTCTTCAATCTGTGGATTATGTCAAACTGTAAAATACGCATGGAATTCACAAAATCCCAGTCCCACCCCCACCTATTCGCTTGTGTTTATTATGGCTCAAGGTTGATGTGCAGTAAACTGAGTTTGACATTCTGTCTGTCTGTCTGTCTGTCTGTCTGTCACACACACACACACACACACACACACACACACACACACACACACACACACACACACACACACACACACACACACACACACACACACACTCACGCACACACAGAGACCACGCGCGCACACAAGACAAGCACACGAACGCACGCACAAACACACACACACCCCACACATGACGTATACAGACACACACACATGACATATACACACAAGGCAACAAATTAAAGAAATAAAACAACATGTAAGCAGAGATATTCAGCAGAAGAAGAAGAAAAAGAAAAGCATTTTCATACATCTCAAAAACGAACAAGAAAACAAAAAAACAAAAACAAAAGAAAAGAAAAAGAAACAGAAAGACAGGAAGGAAAAATGAAAAATAAAAAATACAGAAAAAACAGCAACAGCAATAATAACATCGACAACAACAACAACAAAAACAACAATAAAAAATGAAAATGCAACACCAAAATAAATAAAAGCAAACAAACCTTACGTTCTATCCACACACTTAAATAACACAGGGGGTGTGACTGAATTTCGCTCAACACTGATAATCTAGCGGAGACAAAATTACGGATTTTGCCCCCAAGAAAGGTAAAGAAAAGGGAGAGAAATGCGCCCCATGGTGTAAACATCACGCTGTTAGAAACGGGAGAGTGATTGCGAGAGACGTAACACGTAGTGCGGCAAACTACTGTGATTTGCTTCCCTCAATTTGCGAGGTTAAATTTTCTGAACGAAGTGACAAAAACAAACAAACAAAAAATGAAAGGCGGGAGGAGTGGGTGAGGGGGGGGTGCGGAGGGGGTGCAAATTTGTCTGCACAACAATTTTCTCGAATTCTAAACGATAGTTGCGGAACTGCGTGTGTGCCTTGAAGGAGGCAAGGTTAAGATGGAGAGATAGAAGAGAGAGAGAGAGAGGTAGAGTGAGGAGGGAGAGGGAGGGAGGGAGAGAGAGACAGAGGGAGGAGAGACAGACAGACGAGAGAGAGACGGGGGGAGGAGAGACAAAGAGAGAAAGGGGAGGGAGAGAGTGAGAGAGAGGAAGAAGAAGAAGAAGAGAGACAGACAGACAGACAGGCAAGCAGACAGACAAGACAGACAGAGACAGAGAGAGAGAAACAGAGAAATAGAGAAGAGAGAGACAGCGTGAGAGGCACAGATTGAGAGAGGGAGGAGAGGAGAGAGAGAGGAGAGAGAGAGAGAGGAAGAGAGAGAGAGGCGAGAGGCAGGAGGAGGGGAGGAGAGAGAGAGAGAGAAAGGAGAGGAGAGAGAGAGAGAAAGGAGAGAGGAGAGAGAGAGAGAGAGATAGAGAAAGGAGGAGAGAGACAAGACAGACAGACAGACAGAGAAGACAGAGAAATACACAGACAGACAGAGACAGACAGACACAGACACACACAGAGATAGACAGAGACGGAGACACAGAGGGATATACACAAGTTGATAATTTTTATCGTTTCTTTCAGTCCCTACTTATGAAAGGAGGGAGGACTGGAAACAGAAGGCTATTTCATGCTAGCTGCTCCTGGCATCAGAATTCTCGTTCTTATACGTCTTCACTAAGTATTAGACGGTAGCATCAATATCATCTGTATGGTAGCCTGAAGTGAGGAACCTGCAAATCCTTTTTGCGCAGTTACACACTTCAACACAACAGATTTTACCATGGGCTGAGCTCAACCTGAAACTACAAAAACGGAAAATAAGTAATCGAACACGCCCCAGCTTTTAGACATAACGGTTGGAATGTAAACGTATTTTGGTATGAACCAGAAAAAACACGAAAGAAAATGAGAACGCCTATCTAATACAGCACGACAAGACAGGCGCAAATTTTCGGCCTTTGTCAAGAGTAAGATCACATACAAGCAAACACCATATACAAAAAGGTAGGAGAAAAAAGACTGAAACTTCCCTGCTGCTCGGTCCAGTTTTCTCTGTAATTTGTTTATTCATGTACGTTTTTATTTGACTGATATTTGTTTACTTCTGGACCCAAAGAGAGGGATGTCGGGAAATAAATCCAATATAACAAGTTACCTGTTTATGGGTGAATTAATTAAATATATCTGACTATAAACAAATCATAAGTTTTTCAAGTTTATGGACGATCATGTAACACCATTACACAGTTATCACACGGTTTACCATTAGGGCAAACCTGTACCAGGTTTCTGAGGAAAACAAACAACAACTAGAGACTATCGTTTACAGGTTCCTGTATCACTGTGCTGGATTCCTTCGCCCACCCTCTCCTTCATTACATGCTCATCCATCCACCTTTGCAATGCGCTCGCTCTGTTTTTCTTTATTACTTTTTTTTTTTTTTATCTTGTCCCATAATTGCCTTGAAACTACGAACCATGCTTTTTTTAAAATTTTCAAAGAGTACCCCTATCCTTTGACCTTTGAGGAGCGATAAACAAACAACAACAACAACAAAACAAAAGACATCACAAAACGAAACCCAAAAAACTGCACGCCGCACGCACACACACACACACCACACACACACACACACACACACACACACACACACACCACACACACACACACACAAATTCACAGTTAATGGAGAGAGAGCTTTGAGAGGATTTGCAAAGAATCGTTCTCATCCTCGTTTGACCTTTTTTTTTTCTGGTCTGTTTTCCCCAGTATATACCTCAAAGGTTTCTCTTTTGATCTGCGCGAGTTCCTACAGATCAGACTGTTAATTATGTCATATTGTTTTTCTTTGTTTTGTTTCGTTCGTTTGTCCGTTTTTGTTTTGTTTTGATTCCTGTTTGCTTGCTTATCTTCACCCAGTCGGACAGCGCTGTTTTCCGTCTCATGCAGCCGAGGTCAACTACCTCGTTTTTACTGTTAACTTCTTTGTCCGTTTTTCTTTCTTTCTTTCTTTTGTTCTTTCTTTCTTCTTTCTTTCTTTCTTTTTTCTTTTTCCCCACTTTGGTTGTCTGTCCCTAGACGGATAAACCTGCCTTCCGTCTCATGTGGCCGGTGTTTACCACAATCTCTGTCTCTGTCTCTCTCTCTTTCTCTCTCTCTCTCTCAGTCTCTCGCTCGCTCTCTCTCTTCTTCCTCTCTTCTCTCTCGCTCTTTCGTCTCTTCTCTCTCTCTCTCTATTTCTCTCTTTCTCTCTCTCTAACAGTTCGCTTTCCTCACTTCACAGTTTGTATGTGTTAGCCGAATCACACAGCTTGCTACAGCTCTTTCCGAGTCCTGCTTTGATGTCTTTCACAGGCGAATATTCTTTTTTTTCCCCTCCTCTTAACTTGGCATTAAATTCTCGTCAAGTTGGGGATAAACTTTCCTTTTCTGGTCGCGCACGTTCTGTCAATTAGGAAAAAAAGTGTGTGTGTGGGGGGGGGGGGGTGGGAAAAAGAGTGAAAAGAAAAAGAGAAACAGACAGACGTACAGACAGAAAGGGGAAGAGAGAAAAGAAAGAGAGGGGTAGGGACATACAAACATACACATGGATGTCGATAGACAGATTGGTGACAAGGGTATTATCTGCCTACCAAAGCAGAGGAAAAGTTGAGCGGGTGTGTAAGTAGCCTTATTCTGAAACAGTTCACGAAGTTTGGAACTTTTGAGCTTGTTGAACAGGGATTCATCCTGCCTGGGCAATTCCATATGCGCTCTACCCAAATCTGCCAGCAATTATCTAGCAAACTCCTAGAGTCCGCGCAAAAAGCTGATGCTCTGGCAAGGTCTTGGAACGGGATGGGCAGAGAGAGATCTATGAAATGCTAAGCTGACATCACCAGAATGCTGGAGACATTAAGACAAACAACGAACAGGTCAGCTGTTAATATTGCCAGCTGGGATCGAACTGGAGACATCAGATCTGAGGCCACAGCTCTGCTAAAAGAAGCAACCAGCCCGCACCACGGTAGATATCAAACTGACTTTTAGTGCCAACGAGAGAGGAAGAAAGAGGGGGGAGAGAGAGAGGAAGAAAGAGGGGGAGAGAGAGAGAGAGGAGGAAAGAGGAAGAGAGGAGAGAGAAAGAGAGGGAGAGAGAGGGGGGAAGAAAGAAGAGACGAGAGAGAAGAAGAGGGAAGAAGAGAGGAGGAAGAAAGAGAGAGAGAGAGAGAGGAGAAGAAAGAGGGAGACAGAGAGAGAGAGGAAGAAAGAGGGAGAGAAAGAGAGAGAGAGAGAGGAAGAAAAAGGGAGAGAGAGAGAGAAGAAGAGAGAGAGAGTAGAGAGGAAGAAAGAGGGGGAGAAAGAGAGAG
>CM060314.1:69904828-69909828 GCA_030674185.1 Monoplex corrugatus | reverse complement strand
TTTTGTTCTTTAATTTGTTTGTTTGTTTGCTTGCTTGCTTACTCGCTTGTATCCTTTTTTTGTTGGTCTGTTTGCTTTTGTTTGTTTGTTTGTTTGCTTGCTTGCTCGCTTGTATCCTTCTTTGTTTGTTTGTCTGTTTGTTTGTTTCTTTCTTTCTTTCCTTCTTTCTTCCTTCCTTCTTTCTTTCTTTCTTTCTTTCTTTCTTTACGTGTGATTTGTTTCAATTTCAGATTGGTTTTGTTTGATGCTTACATTTTGTTCACATACTGCGGGCTGGTTGAATTTTTTTTTGACGGAGCCCTGGACTTAAAGTCTGATATCTCGAGTTCAATCCCAGCCCGCAACATTGACAGCTTACTGTGCGTCGCCGAGCTTAATTAACGTATGCATAATTCTGGTGATGTCATTGTACTGTTTCATACGTCCCTCTGCCCCCTCCCAATTCTAAGGGAAAAGCCAACGAAGAGTGGTTTCCGCAGGCACAGGGGGTCTGCCAGATAATGATGACAGGTTTGATGGAGCGCATATGGAAGTCCGAGCGCGATCAATCCCTCTCCAAGAAACTCCAATTTCCAACATTTCAACTGAGAGATTTTATTGCATCGGAGAATTTCACATGCGCTGTATCCAAATCTGCTAGCATTTAGCTTTCAAACACCTTTATCCGATAACAGACACATACACAAACAACAACAACAACAACAACAACAACAGCAACAACAACAAACGCACCATTTAATGTAACATGGACGCACGAAATGTAAACGGACAAATCACAACACGAACATAACATCCTGTTCAAGAAAAGAGTACTCACAAGCACCAGAATCATCCCTTGTAGATTTCCTGCAAATGACAGATAATATACCAATTAGTACAGATACAGAGAGAGAGAGACAGAGACAGAGACACAGAGAGAGAGAGAGAGAGAAAGAGGATGGGGATAGAGAGAGAAAGGGATAATGTAGTGAGAGAAAAAAAGAGGCGCACATGAGAGAGAGAGAGACATAGACAGAGACAGAGAGAGACAGACAGACAGAGAGACAGACAGACAGACAAGGAGAGTTTCAACTACTTGGTGGACATTATGGCAGATAAGTAACTTGTGTGTTAAGAACAATGTTCATGTATAAAATAAATCATCAACACTGTCAGAACACAAGCCAGTGCGTTGTTCAGTCATCATCATCAAGTGCCTTGCCGCATTGCCTTGGCGATCATGGCCCTCCATATGCATCTATCCCTTGTTGCCGCTAGCACATCTTCCACCCACTCTGTTCTCAGCCACCCTGCAAGTACATCCAATATTTTCTCCCTGGGTCTGCCTGGTGCTCTCTTTCCCTCCAGCTTTCCTGTTGTGACCAGTGCTCTAATTCCCCTTTCCTCATAAACTGGCTTATAAGTGTTGCCTTTCTTTCCTAATCTTCCTAATGAATGATCTTCTTGTGTCTGCACCCATCAAGACTGTCTCGTTTGTTTTCTTTGCAGTCCATGGAACTCTCAACATTCTTCTTTGAATTTCAGTAAATACACAAAGCACATGAAATGTGAAATTTCAGAAAAGATACATGTTAGTTCGATCTTCTTTTCCAACACGTGAAATTGTTATTGAAGTTGACGTCGAAATCTTATATACAGAACCATTTCCTGGGTGTTTAGCTTCCTTTCTATAGTCATTACATCAGTATGTCGTATATGTTTTCTTCGGATGTCTTTTGACCAGAGCACAAGTGAAATTCCGAGGCAATCACTTTGAACAATCATTTCATATGTTTGATTTCCTACTGTGGACCTGGTTAGCCTGTTAGAAAGGAATCGTAATGTACCGATAGACGAACAAAAACGCTACCAAGAATACATCAAGACTGTTCTCCACTTCAGGATCTAATGCACAATCATGTCCCCACAGACTCGATAATGATTCTGTACCCAAGGGGGATTATCCAGGCGATCAGACCCTGCTTAATGTGTCGCGTATTTGACAGGACTGGCAACTCCGGGCCCAAAACGAAAAGCAGCAGCACTCATTCTCTTTGACTACCAAGTAGACCAGAGCCGGTGTCCCATCATGCAACAAGAACCGTGACCTTTTAGATAAACTGGAAGCGACGTCATGCTTGTTAAAGCCCAAAAGCGTTTGTCTGGGCAAAGAGGAATGGAGACACCCAACCGTCACAGACAGTCATCACTTTCCTCCCAAATCGTTTTCGTTCCATGAAAGAACCGTTCCACTAAATGTCTGTGTGTGATTCAGTCACCATACCTGTTCGACAACACTGAATCAGCAGGTTTTTTCTTTTTTTTTTTACAGCACATTTAATATGTTGCCACGCTGTTTAATTAGCGGCTCTCCTCTCTCTCTCTCTCTCTCTCTCTCTCTCTCTCTCTCTCTCTCTCTCTCTCTCCTCTCTCTCTTTCTCTCTCAGTCCCACATCAGTCTGAAAAAGATCATGTTAATTGTTAGACTTTATAGGATACCACTTACGTGAGAAAGAATGGATTTGCCACGCTTTAATCTCTCGCTATCCAGCACATCTTAGTTGAATGATAACTCCCGCATTTCCCCGCGCGCGCGCGCGCGTGTGTGTGTGTGTGTGTGTGTGTGCACGCGCACATGTATGTATGAGCACAAGCTCATGTATGTGTGAGCGCACATACGTGTATATGTGTATACAGGCACACATAAGAACTGATTAATGATTCAGTGTTTTCTTAGCGGCATCCCCTACTTTAACTTCAGGACGTGTGGCGGATGGGGATAACCATACCAGCAAAGTCAGAAGGACGGGGTTGCTAATCTCATTCTACACTAACATCACCCAAACGACAATGTGTTAACTGAAGATGAAAAAAAAAGTCATTTTAATGTGCCATATTGCGAATTCAAATTAGCAGCCATCGGCATGTGAACCTCACGCTCAACCTGAGCAAATGAGGAGCACAGCATAAGACACTGAGTGAGGTTGTGAGTACATAGCACGCACGCATGCACACACACACACACACACACACGTGCGCGCGCGCGCGAACACACACACATTTTCTTGTGTGTGTGTTTGTGTGTGTGTGTGTGTGTGTGTGTGTGTGTGTGTGTGTGTGTGTGTGTGTGTGTGTGTGTGTGTGTGTGTTGTGTGTGAGTGATACATTCATTATATTTGGATCCGTAAGAAAGACACACCGTGTTTGCATATTGTTTTTCATGAATAAATTTGCAAAACAAAGTCTTTTTATTATTTCATAATGTCCTGATTTTCGACCTTTTGATGGCAACTTCCAGGGAATATTAGACAGAAACCTGTAATCTTTCAACACAGGGAACTTTTGATTTGATTTGATTTGATTTGATTTGATTTGATTTGATTTGATTTGATTTGATTTGATTTGATTTGAGTTGATTTGATTTGCTTTGATTTCATTTCATTTCATTTTACATTTTATTTCATTTGATCAGCCGCATCGGTTTGGTGTTTTATTGACTAGAAAGTTTTTCGCCAATGTCGTGATTCTTGATAAATTGAACAATTCTTCGCACGCGCGCACACACATTCAACCACCCACACAGCCACCCATACAGCTAAAACTACAAGGCTATTTCTTCTTCTTCTTCTCTACTACTTACTCCCACCACCACCACCACCACACCACCACCACCACTCACCATCACCATCACCACCACCACATCACCATCAGCACCACCACCATCACCATCACCATCACCACCACCACCATCACCACCACCACACCACCACCATCACCACCACCACCACCACCCCCTCACCATCACCACCACCACCACTACTACTACTACGATTACTTTCTTAATCCCCGCTGTCCTTTTACTTTTGAAACAACCAGTTCTTTCGATTTCCATTTTCCTTTCCATCGTATGGCTGATTTGCCGCGTATCAGTGTCTGTGTTTTAGAACAAGCGTGTTGCGAGAACTCTTTGCAAAAACAAGTCCCATTGAAACAGGTTTTCCCGTGTTTAGCATTAGCTCCATCAGACGGCTACCACAATTTTGATGAGGAAAGGCAAAGCGATGGTGTCAGTTCTTTAAAAGTTCTTCATGATCGATCCACGCTTGCACATTAAGTTTCCGTTTCTTTGCCCTCTAATGGGCTGTCGTACAAGGGGAGGAAATTATGTGTTTTTTTAACACGAGTTAATGACCTTTAGGCACTAATGGTGGTAGTTGCTGCAGGAACTAAAGACGTGATAAAAAAAAAAACTGGATGGGTAGTTAGAAAGCCAGGTGGGTATGGGGTATTGTTAACCTGATTCACCAGTTTCCGTTCTTCTCAATTTTTTTTTGGATTCTTTATAAACACATTTTTGCGTATGTAAGATTGTGATGGCAATTATGTGTTCCAGTTTTTACACTGTCTTTAAGAAAGCTTAGAAAAATACGTAATCAGGGAAGATCCAGAGACAACTCTACTCTGTGTGTCTAAGTAAACGAAATTAAATAGTAAAGAAACAAACAATATCGGTTTGATAATAATTTTTGTTAAGGTTTGGAAACTGCCAATGCAAATATTTGATATACACATGTAATACACTTTACTGTAACCACCATAAGATGACACATGCAGCAATCTTTACTAGGGGTTTCTCTGCAGCTAACTAATATACACTTTTCACCAGTTAACGTGCCCAAGGTGTTGGTGCAACGGACTTCTGACTGAGAGGATGTGGGATCGAATCCGCTTCAGTTAAAACAAAACAAAACAAAACAAAACAAAAGAAAAGAAAGAAAACAAAACAAAAGAAAACAAAACAAAAAGATTTTTCTACAACAACGGGATTATCCCCGAGTTAGAGCGCGCCATGGGCTGTTTGGGAGGACAGGATCACACAGTTGCCCATGCCTCATTAACTCTTTGACTCCTGCACCTTATCCACCAACTGCAAAAACTTAACCCTTCGACTCCCTCGCCCTATCCATCGGCTTCCTGCAGGAAGCTGGTGGATAGGTTGAGAGAGTCATAGGGTTAAGTTT
>CM060314.1:69889828-69894828 GCA_030674185.1 Monoplex corrugatus | reverse complement strand
CACACACACACACACACACACACACACACACACACACACACACACACACAGCCACCACTCAGGCCAGTCTGAACTACCTTGTTGCCGTCTCCCTCTTCTAAGGGCAAAAAGGACACACACACACACACACACACACACACACACACACACACACACACACACACACACACACACACACACACACACACACACACACAGCCACCACTCAGGCCAGTCTGAACTACCTTGTTGCCGTCTCCCTCTTCTAAGGGCAAAAAGGCACTCGCACACACACACACACACACACACACACACACACACACACACACACACACACACACACAACATACATACACACACACACACACACACACACACACACACACACACACACACACACACACACACACACACACAACCACCACTCAGGTCAGTCTGAACTACCTTGTTGCCGTCTCCCTCTTCTAAGGGCAAAAAGACACTCGCACACAAAAACGAATGCACCAGGCACCAAAAGTGCCAAGATGTGTCATAGACACGTGACCGGAAAAGCTTTCACACGTTAACGCAACACGCACGCAGGAAGTTTATTCCTGAAAGTTTCGGGCTGAAATACCAAGCTTGTTCTTCTGGATTAACATCTGATGCGGTGCTGTAAATTTTCATCTGAACCAATGCTAAGCACAATGAATGGACCACCATCAATAATATATTCTCTCTCTCTCTCTCTCTCTCTCTCTCTCTCTCTCTCTCTCTCTCTCTCTCTCTCTCTCTCTCCTCTCTCTCTCTCTCTCTCTCTCTCTCTGCTAACGCGCCTGCCTTTCTGTCTCTCTCTTATCATGATACTGTCATATACACGTAGGCTTACTAGTTCCTGATCATTTTCTTCAATATCACATTTCAGCAATAACACTTGCATATACTTCCAACGAGTTTGCTATAAGTGAGACATTTTAATTAAAGGGGGCCTACCTAATTTCAAGTCTGTCGTATATAGTTATATGTTAAGAGCTTACCAGTGAACACTGTATTTGATTGATTCCCTCATAGCTGACCACCAAACTCAGTAAGTAATTTTCAAAAAGCGCAATCAATGCTAAACAGATCATTTCAAGAAAATACCATCTTACATCAAAGACTATCTGTGACTTATCAATTGCCTGTAATCATCATTTCTGTCTAAGTGTAAGTACAGGAAAATCAGAAAACTGACTGAGGCAAACGATATCACCCATGTCCTGATGACATCGAAAGGAAAAGAAATACAGCATCAACAAAAGATATATGACATTATCTATACATCGCTGACAATTCGCTGAAAAGGCTTCGTTTCCTTTTCTGAAATTAGTGATTTACTCAAGTTTAGAAATTCATCACAAACGGGGATAAATAATGATGTGGTATGGCTTCATATCTAAAGTATGGATAACTTGTTGATCATCATGATCATTTATTTGCGTAGCATTACAAAAATGAATAGTTCAAATTCAGTAGTAGTATCATAATACGTATAATAAAAATGAACAGTTCAAGATCAGTAGGAGTACTATAATACCTATAATAAAAAATGAACAGCTCAAGTTCAGTAGGAGTACTATAACACCTATAATAAAAATGAACAGCTCAAGTTCAGTAGGAGTACTATAATACCTATAATAAAAATGAACAGTTCAAGTTCAATAGGAGTACTATAATACCTATAATATGTGAAGGTATATAATAATACATATGGCTGATGTAGGAGGAAAGCGTCGTGCTTTCCTAGATGTGGATGTCCATTTTCGGTCCCCTTCTAGCATTGACATTTTACTTGTGGCCCTAAAGAGCGGTCATATCCCAATCATTCATTTCAACCAGACGGCTACGTTAAGAGATGGCAGCCGATGGATCTCCAACCGTCTTTGAATTATGGCTACACTGCTTGAGCAGACGAGAACCATTTAGAGAAATTCAAGCTTGATATCACGATCAGGAATTGTGTGCAGCAGAAAGCTGTTCACAGCTGGAGACACGTCGATGATGGCATGCCATCCATTGCAGCCAAGAAAGCCTACTATATCAAGGACCTTGTGTCAAAGTAATCTGGTTTGCACAGCTGGATAATGGGGTTCCCAAATATAACAACTTTACCAGAAACGTCGTTTCCATGTTGGTTTCAGAATGTACGTTGTTGATCCTGAAAACAAAACAGAGTTGTCTCTCTCCACACTGTTCAAAACTTTATACACATATCTTTAACATTCAAACACACAGGGTCTCTCGTCAGCGAGACACAATCTGAAAGTCATCAGTGGAAATGGTAAACAAGCAAGGGACGCATCATGTTGTCACAGACGCTTCCGTGCCAATATTGAGTTCAGACCAACGCTTTTCTGGTTGGTGGTTTATAGCACTGTGTGTGTACGCGCATGCGTGCGCGCGTGTGTACGTGTGTGTGCATGTGTGTGTGTTTGTGTAGGGGGGGGGGTGAGCGAGGAAACATGTCGAATTTGTTAAACCAGAACTGACACTACCAAACATTATCAAACTGATCAGTAGCAACGCGTCATCTTCTCTGGTGATTAGCTCTATCTTTTTGAGACTACTATCACTCAGATTGAATGAAATAATGTGGGCATGATGGCATGTTGAAGAGCTAGAGGAATCATCGCCATGTATTAATGCCATAAGAACATATGAAACATTTATATCAATAACACAGTGGTAAATTCACCATGACCCACATCAAGAAAAGATACGCCCACAAACCAGGTATTAATACCATTGTACTTCCTGATTCTGCCATCAGAGCAAGATTTGGTGAAAAACATCTAGGAGAAAACAAATTTAACGACCAAAATATGAAGATGAAAATGAGAAATGATATTCAGATCTATAAAATAAAATAAAAAGATGACCTAATATAAAACATCATATAAGATCAGATATGATGGAATAAAAAAAATTACAATTGAATACAACAAAGAAATATGAACATGTACAAATTTTAGAATGGTACAAAACAATACTCGGGCCCATGGGACAGACCCTTCTCGAGTTGAAAACAAAATCTTAAAATTGCCAAGATAAAAGAGGGAAAGAAAGAAGACCTCAGAAAAAAAAGTGTCAGACAGACTTAGAAAAATAGCAGACAAAAAAAAAAAGTCTTGAAGTTCTGCATAGGGAGGAGACAGCAGAATAGCCATGTTGCAAAGAATAAGTCCAGCAACTGGCTGGTAAAGTTTGTTTGAGTGTCTTCTTGCCCGTATCTGTATTGTGGAGTATCACCTGTCACACCAACTAGGTCCTAAAGATGCTTCCTTTCTGCTTCTCTTTCATCCACCTTCTCCACAACTTCCTCTGCCTTTTATTTTAATCTTGCTCTCCTCTTTCTCTTCATTATCGTGATCACTATAGTCATCATCATTTTCTGCATCTTTCTTTCTTTGTGTTTCTTCTTCTTCTTCCAGAGATATATGTCCTGCAGATGGATGGAAGATGCAGCCAAACTAAGGGTGCATGTGTCCATGGGAGTTTTGACACCTACGCACATTTTCAAATCTAGTTACTGTCTTTACTAAGCAAGTATCTTTGTCCTCGTGAAATAATAAGCCCCACTCTTCTAATGCAAGAAGGGCGAAAACTACCACATCAAAACTCAACAACAACAAAAACCAAAAACCGCACATGGGCTTCGTAACCTGCAGAATTCACAAACACCATCTCAAAAGACTTGTATGTAGGTGCAGTCCATTAAAAAGTCTGTCACCAACATTTAACTACTGTAACTTTCACGGCAACACTCTTTACAATAAATGCAACCAGACCAAAGGAACAAGCGCTTTGGCCTGTTAATTGCTCAACTGTCCCAACAGTACTATTCAGGAACATGTTTCACTGGCGTTCATCGCATTTCCAGTACTGTTAACCGCATTTCCGGCCAGAGTTAAATCTATTTTGACTTCACTACTACTTCAGCCGTAGCACTGTTAACGAGATTTAGTCCTTCTGCCAGACGCCCAAAAGTGTTTGAGTGATTTCGATTCCCTGATATTCGACTGTTCCTGTTTTCCTGTCGTCATTTCTTTGTCTGCTCTCCTGCTCTTTCTAAACGTTGGTAACAGATATAAAGAGATCACGCTGGTGTGCGCTCACCTGCAAGAGAGAGAAAGAGAGAGAGAGAGAGAGAGAGAGAGAGAGAGAGAGAGAGAGAGAGGAGAGAGACAGACAGAGACAGAGACAGAGACATAGAGACAGAGAGACAGATAGACAGAGACAGAGACAGAGAGACAGACAAACAGCGAACCGAGACAGACAGACAGAGACAGAGAGACTGGCAGACAGAGAAAGACAGAGAAGAAAAACAAATGGAGGCAGATAAATTATTGCAACGTTCACTTAAAATGTTTCGCACCTCAGATAAAACAGCTCATTTTGGTGTAGACATCACACTGACATTAACCTACACTGATACAGCTTTGGTGATTTTGCTGTATTAAATCAAACACCTGGCATTAGGTTTGCGCCTGTAGTACCTCACATAAAATGTCACCAACGCTTGTCATGATTGTAACTTTTACAATGAATGAGATCAAATCACTGGCATAGTAATTGCTCAACCACCGAAACAACACTGTTATGCACAACATTTTGACAGTGTAAACATATTTCTGATAGTATCAACCGAAGTTCTGGCCGAGTCAATCCTGTTTTGGCTGTAACTATTAACGAGATCGATCATAAAACCATCCGTCCTGCCTGACTCCAGAACAGTTCTGAATGATCCTGATTCTTCAGCATCAGACTGTTCAGTTCTGTTCTGGTGACTTTCACTAGCAAAACCAGACAGGAATGTGACTGAGTCAAACGTTTAGTCTTCTTTGAAGTCTCTGTATCTGGTTTGGATTATAAACCTCTGGCTGGTTGGCTCCTTTGTTAAGAACCGCGTATTTCAGATCTCGTGTCTCAAGTTCAATTCTAGCCTGCAAGATAAAAGTTGGCCTGTTTGCTGTTCATCTTATTGCTTCACTCTGATGATGCCA
>CM060314.1:69872328-69874828 GCA_030674185.1 Monoplex corrugatus | reverse complement strand
GCCAAAGATACAATTAAATCCTTTCATATCCCCGACGCCTTGACTCAGCCAAACATAACAAAATCTACGCTTGAATAACTTCATTCTCACCTTTGTCATTCAATCTGTTTGACCCCTAGCATCTAATTCAAACAACATACAATAAGCTTTACTGAGTGGACTATGTGGTTCCATTTTGGTCTATAGTGTAGTATATATGTCTCTCTATACACTAAATTTTTTTCAACGCAAACACATGCATCTGTTCATATGTTAGAACAGTTCCATCAAGAACCCATAGTTCAGCACCATGTAGCACAATCGGCTGAAACTGACGAGCAGGAAGTTTTAAAAAGAGTGATAGTCATTGTTTAACATTGCCATTTGTTCCCATGCTACATTTACTGCACAAATGAATTTCAAAGTGACACCGAACTGAACTGAACTGAACTGCATCATAACAATGCATTTTAGTTCTACACACGGCAAGATCATTGCACGAAAAATTGAACCTTAAACGAGTAGAAAAATACTTATCTAAATCTTTGGACACATTTACTACAGGCATGAAAATTCAAACGTATGGCCATTTTTGTTTTGTCTCGCAGCAAAGTAAACCATCCTTTCTGAACACGATATTACTGTTTTTCGTCAAGTTCACTTTTAGGGAGAAGTGATCAGGTGGCTCCTTGCAGATTATTTAACAGTTTGTAAATCTACCACTGTCTCTGACATTAACATAACATCATCAACCAAAAGGAGAACGTAAATTTTCAACAGATCTCTTCTAAATGTTGCATCATATTTCCCAGAATTAACAGCATTTAAGGCTAATCCGTTGATAAATCGGAAAATGAAATAGGACTACATACAATCCTCTTGCTTCACAGCAGTTTCACAATTGACATTGTTTGTCAAAGTAGCACCACATCACACTCTCGCCTTCACAAAGCTATACATGTTCATGTCACATTTATACAGTCTTCATCGAAAATTGTAAGCAAAAATATGTTAAAGCATGCTTCTATCAATCAAAAGAAAACAAAAAGTGTAATTAGCGATTATGACAACACTGTCTTTGAACAAAAAAGAGAGTGTGAGTGTGTGGGGATGGACACAGAGAGAGGGAGAGAGGAAATAGAGAGAGGGAGGGACGGAGACAGAGAAGAGACAGAGAAACAGGAGAGAAGAAGAGAAAATCGAGATAGAGAGAGACAGCAAAGGAAAGAAAAAGAGGGAGAGATTGGAAACTAGGGAGAGAGAAAGACAAGATGAGAGAGAGAGAGAGAGAGAGAGAGAGAGAGAGAGAGAGAAAGCGAGGGGGGAGAGAAAGAGCGAGAGATAGAGATGTAGAGAGAGAGAGCGAGAGAGATAGAGAGAAAGGGGAAAGTTTGGCAGGGACAGGAAGATAGAGAGAGACGGGGAGAAAGAGGGTAAAAGAGAGAAAGGGAGGGAAGGACGAAGAGAGGAAGGACGGAGAGAGAGAGAGAGAGAGGGGGGGGGATAGAGAGAGAGACAAACAGACAGACAGACAGGACAGACAGACAGGACAGACAGACAGACAGACAGTACAGACAGACAGGACAGACAGACAGACAGACAGAGATAAGATAGACAGGCAGCGTCATGTAACTGAAGGGAACAGGTATTTCAGTTCGTTTACACGTTTCTTTTTTTTTTCTTTTTTTTTCCAGTAAAACTAGTCAATTTTGACCAGAAAATATCAATTTCCTAAAGCAGTTCTAACGCATGATCAGAAGCAGCGTTTAACTTGCATTGACCGTTTTGATTTTGCCATTGTAACTGATACCCTGACCAATTTGATTTTGTCGTTCTGTGTTCCTAAAACCTAAGGTTCTCACTGACTTCTGTCTATATACCACACAATGCTACCGTCTTTCTCCTCCAGTTGTTGATTTACAATTCAGAACTAGGTTAGCCATGGAAGCACACATTATTTCTCTCTAATTTCTTAGCTAGGCACTTACCACGATTTGCAGTTTGTATGTGTCAGCTGAATTAGAGAGCTTGCTGTAGCTTACTCTAGGTTCGTGCCTTGATGTCTTTCACCGGCTATTATGCATACATTCTTCTTTCTTTTCTTCTGATTTCTGTCCGTCTAATAACTTGGCATTACTTGCTCGTCAGGATGGGGATAACTCCCATGTTTTGCCCATTCACGCTGTGTCAATTAGAAGAGAAAGAGAGGAGAAGAAGATGGGAGAATCTGTGCGTTTGTGTGTGTATGGTTTGATTTCTAGATTGTGACCGTGTATGTGTGTGTGTGTGTGTGTGTGTGTGTGTGTGTGTGTGTGTGTGTGTGTGTGTGTGTGTGTGTGTGTGTGTGTGTGTGTGTGTGTGTGTGTGTGTGTGAGTATGAATGTATGTGGGTATGTACATGTATGTACGTATGCATACGGACGTGCATGCACGTAACGGAGAGAAAGTGAAACAGACAGACATACAGGCTGACAGGCAGAGTTAAATAGGAGTGAAAGGTTTTGATCTGTTTCATCATCAT
>CM060314.1:69854828-69867328 GCA_030674185.1 Monoplex corrugatus | reverse complement strand
TGTACAGAACCGATATAGTTATACGGTTGTGAGGCGTGGACAGTCAACAAGCAAAGCCAGAACAAGATTGAGGCAGCCGAGATGTGGTTTCTAAGAAGAATGTTGAGAGTTCCATGGACAGCAAAGAAAACAAACGAGAAAGTCTTGATGGAGGCAGACACAAGAAGATTATTCATAAGGAAGATTAGGAAAAGACAGGCATCATTTACAGGCCATTTTATGAGGAAAGGGGAATTGGAGCACCTGGTCACAACAGGAAAGCTGGAGGGAAAGAGAGCACCAGGTAGACCCAGGGAAAAAATATTGGACGGACTTGCAGAGTGGCTGAGGACAGAGAGGGTGGAAAATATGCTTGCGGCAACAAGGGACAGACGCATATGGAGGGCCATGATCGCCAACGCCATGTGGCACGGCACTTGGTGATGATGATTATGACTTAACTGCGCCAACGAACATGTGCAAAATCTTGGCCGACAATCTGAATGGTACAGCTTTGATCTCAAGCGGTGTATTATTTTAGTGATCACATCACACAGACACTCTGACTAATATAGCTTTGATCTCAAGTGGTGTATCATCTGAGTGGTCACTACACAGGTCAGGTGTATCATCTGAGGTCACACAGGCACACTGACTAGTACAGCTTTGATCTCAAGTGGTGTATCATCTGAGTGGTCACACCAGGCTAGACACTCTGACTAGTACAGTTTTGATCTCAAGTGGTGTACCATCTGAAGTGGTCACACCAGGCAGCCAGCGGCGCCCACAGAGCGCTGTGTTGTTGCTCGCACGTCAGTGGAAAGAAAGTAGAGAGGAGATCGGACGAACACCTTCAAATTAGTGAATAACCCATGGACGGATGGATGGATGCTTTCAAAGCCACAGAACGCTGTGGGTAAGAAGACAGACAGGGAGGCATAACACTGCTGGTAGAGGAAGGGATTAAAGATGTGAAAGGTATTGTTAGGCGGCAGGTGAGACAGCGCTAAAAACCCTGCTAAGGGGCAGGACCACAGAGCCGTAGAATTAAGGACGGACGGTGTTATTGTTGGGTGAAGGTGAGGGTTAAGGATTAGGGTCTTTATTAGCTGAGATCCTCTGTCGGCTGACAGAGGTGACTGGCCTCGCCTTAGTTATCATGATGTATATGTGAAATCCCCTCTCTCCCCTCTAAATCAGCACAACTCACTCGCTCACCCGCTCACTCTCTGTCTGTCTGTCTCTGTCTGTCTGTCTGTCTGTCTGTCTATCTGTCTCTCCCTGTTTGTCTGTCTTTCTCTCTCTCTGTGTCTGTCTCTGTGTCTGTCTGTCTCTCTATATGTCTGTCTGTCTGTCTCTCTCGTTTTGTGTGTGTGTGTGTGTGTGTGTCTCTCTCTCTCTGTCTCTCTGTCTCTGTCTGTCTCTCTCAACCCCCCCCCCCTCCCAAACAAGCACTCCCCCGCTGCTCTGCCCCACCCCATTACCACCATCCCTTCTGTCCTCCACTCTTCAGCTTCATGAGTTTGACATTTGTTTAGATGCAGACAGCGGGAGGACAACAATTCAGGATGTCGTCTGCTTGTCCCAGTGTGTTTCCAACGGCACACAAGGTGTCTGGCCGCTGTCTCTTCACGTGTCACTTCAAAGTCACCATGATTTACACCGAGACAACTTCACACACTAGTAACTCTAATACGTGAAAAGAACAACAGAAGGTGGGGTCATAGAGAAACAGAGCGGGAGCTTTAATAGATTCCTAAGTCTTTTATCTTATGCTCTTAAATCAGTAGTGTTTTAAATTTCTTAACATCCCTGTTATTTTTTCCCTATGTATGCATACTTCATCCATAATAATAACGTAGTTGTCATCAAGTGAACACTTTAAGCTGGTTCATTGTACGAACAATGTAGTGAACTATATTTCTAACATCACCTCTCCGCTCTTCTATTAGTTACCCTTACTTTGCTTTGCAATGCATTGCAGTGTCTTGTGTTGTAAGATGCTGTGTTATTAGATATCGCTGTGTTGTGTTTTCTTCATTGCATTACACATCGTTGTGTTGTCTTGCTTTCTGTGGGTGTGACAGAAATCAACACAATATGTTATTTTTATTGTTGTTTTCAGCAAACATGTGCTTCAAGAAGAAAATAATGGGATGCCTCTGGACATGTAGGTGTAAACACACTGCAGTGATCAGACTTCAGCATCACCAGTAGTGTCAATACCCGTCTGCCTTCCTCACCCTTCGTGTTTCTGCCTATCTTAAACCAACCAGGTAGATCTTCCAGCCAGAGAGCCAAAGAAAATGTATCAAAGATTAAGTGTGTGTTTTTCACTCCATCTTGTTTTGCAAGGTCAACAAGCATAAATATATGTTGCTAGTTTTGTTTTACCATCCCATCTTTATTTTCAAAACTTAGCAAGCATGCGTATCTTTATAATTTTGTTTTCCCATCACATCTTTGTTTTGAAAAGTCAGGAAGCATGCATATTTTTTTCTACTTTTGTTTTTCCATCTCGACTATGTTTTGAAAAATCAAGAAGCATGCATATTTTTCTACTTTTGTTTTTCAATCCCATCTTTGTTTTGAAAAGTCAAGAGCATGCATATTTTCCTACTTTAGTTTTTCCATCCCGTCTTTGTTTTGATTGTTAGCAAGCATGCATATTTTTCTCATTTTGTCTTTCCATCCCATCTTCTAGTCATCTCATTGACACTGAATCCACGCCGCTCGTGCCGGCTCCTGAACATGTAGGCCTAACCACTAAACCCCACGTTCGTTTACTGAAAGCCTTTATGCCAGCAAGTAAATTGAACCCAACCATGTCAAGCCGCTATGTGGCCACTGCCTACCTTCCCAAATAGGCCCCAAACACTTTTTAACCCTGGGCAGAAGCTGGTCGAAGCCAAAAAATCCCATAACACCGTTACAGCTCGAATCCACGAACTTCCAGTCAGTACAGTAGTCCGTTGCGCTATTTCACCACAGTGACGGGATCCATGTTTGATTCTGGATTAGGGAGTATTTTGTGGGCTCTGATGTCTTGAAAAGAAAATACATTTCTGTTGTGTATATTGTCTAGTTAATTACTGTGGGGGGATTTGGAAGATCAGATATGGATAAACAACAGGTCGTCAACTTCGACTGACTTATACTATAACAATGGGCTGACTCTTAGTCTCAAATGACAATGTAAACCATATGCACTGTTCACACGAACGTATTCTCGTTGATGATGGACAGAGCGGTAACTTCAGTTAGCGTTGGATATAGTTGGACTTAGTTAAAGGACTCAGTCAATCACATGCCGTTAAGATCTGGGGATTAGTAGGGGAAGGAAGGTAAGGGTGGTGGTAGTAATGTTCCACTTCACTTTTCTTGTTGTTGTTGTTGTTGAAATTGTATATTTCCCACACAGGGAGGGTGGGATTACTGTAATACTCGCTGGGGTCTAAGGTTCCCATGACAGTACTATTGCCAGTGCGATGTGGTATCCTATTTTCACCACCTTAATCAAAACCAAAGAAAATCAAAAGGCGCCGACCGATTTTAACCACCACAGTAACAAGTCTTTTCACAGTCAGTATCATTGTACAGAGGTTTACATACGTGTGTGGAACATCTGTTACTTGTTTAAATTAAAACAAACCCTTACGGTCTTTGATTTTTTCCTTTAGCTCACAGAAATAAGAAACTCTTGGGAGTCTTGATTCTTATCCAACCTTGTGCCTACTGTGAAACAAGCAACCTGTGATAGTATTGCTTATTGTACTACTAAGGTAATAATTCGTAAAAAAAAACATACTTTAAGTTAATGAAAGTGCGTGTGTGCTTTTTTCACTGTTATTGTTTCCCCTTGTGCTTAAGCATCCTTTTCGTTCAGATAATTTCTGTAATCCCTACAGTGCTTAAAAGACACAACAGTCAAGACGTCGTTGAACATGCGTATGCCAATGCAGACACTGAACTTGGATCCTATTTGGACAAATAATAAAATGAGTTTTTTTCCTCTCGACACAATGAAGATATCAAAAATGTGCACCAAAATAAACCCACAAAACACAAGCATGATGTGAGGTACTGCTGATCTTTTTTTTCAGTGAGAGAAGAAACGCCTGGAAGGCTGAAAGGGCTGAACAGACTGCAGGGCTGAAGGACAGGCTGATGGGAATACCATTTCACTGTGCTATGCATCACTTCATAATTGGATAGACTGATGGATGCTGATTGGTTTGTGCAGACCGTCTTGTTAATCTAAGAGGAAATCTCATCTAAAGGACCACTAGCCTAAAAAATAATGATCAACTATCAAGGAATATGACTCATTTATCGCGCGCGCGAGAGAGAGACAGAGAGAGAGACAGAGAGAAAGAGACAGACAGACAGACAGACAGACAAACAGACAGAGATACAGACGGAGAGAGAGAGAGAGAGAGAGAGAGAGAGAGAGAGAAGCGGAGGGAGAGAGAAAGGTAGACGGAAGAGAGAGAAGGGAAAGAGTGAGAGTGTGTATGTGTGTGTGTGCGTGCGTGCGTGCGTGTGCGTGCGTGTGTGTGTGTGTGTGCGCGTGCGTGTGCAGGCATGCGTGCGTGCGTGCGTGTGTATGTATGTGCGTGCATGCGTGTGCATGTGTACACGCATGCGTGTGAGAAAATGTAAGCTTATAATATTATCATCAACAGTTGTTATGTTGCGGTTTTATTCTTTTGTCAAAATAACGGAACACAGCCTTTGCTCTCTATTTTACACATGACATGTTAGTGAAAATTCAGAAGAATTAATGTAAGGTATTTCCTTTACATGGGATTTGACCAGCATTAGCAATAGACCGGCATCAGCAGCAACAACAGCAACAGACCCAAGTAATTTCTTCAACACATCTCCATTTTTTTTTAAAAGGAAAGTTGTACATCAGTAACATGCCTGGGATATCTACATAAGATGTTGCCTCAAGGACAGTACAAGTGCTTCATTACCAGGAAGGAGTAGCCTCCGTTTCCACATTTACATCAGTCATACATTTCCCACCCCACAGGGATGGAAGCTGTCTTGCCAGTCATGGCCAATCTCTACCAGACCTTCCAGAACAGAAGGGTGGAAAAATAATGGTAATTGGCGCCGTGTCTGACCCGCTGAACTGAGGATAATGACTTAAGCTGCTCTGGGATTGCTTTAAACTGCCGGACAGTGCCCTCTATCATTCAAGGTACATTACTTATGGACTGTGGATGATCACCTTCATTATCAACCTGTTGATCAGTGTGGCTGTAACAACTGTAAAATGAGTGGTTACTTTCAGTGTACACTGCTGACCATTCAAATCGAAAGCTTATTAATGAATGCTGACGTAAACGGTGTACTGTAATTAATTCAATTGCAACCCTTTTTTTCTGTAGTTTTCTGAGTGCAAAGCGTATGCTAAAGGTTTACAAATTAATATCACAGGAACCGTCGTCGTGAAGTTCAGTTGTACACATGTTGAAATTGGTGAACCGGACTGTATACGTGTTGAAATTGCTGATTCAGATATTGAAGTAGGTCAGTGTTTGGATAGTTCTTATAACCCCACTGTATATGTACTGGCTCAAAAATCATTGACCAATGATGAAATGGTCACTATTTGTCCATGTGAAAAGTGCTCAAATTTTCAGTTTACCTTTGTGTTTACTTTTCACTGGATTTATGTTTTTCGAGTTTCTGGCACCACAACAATCCAATGACTTTATTTGTAGATCTACATGATGTACAGGCATTACGAACCTAACCAGCGATGGTTTTCATATAGGTGAAGATGCATTCAAAGTGTTTAGGAGAAATACTGATTTTAATAGAAAAGAGAGTTTCAATATTGTATGTGTGTTTCTTAACTAGTCAATAAGACTTTATCTCATAAGCTTAGAAATGACAGCCCAACTGGATGCATCATCTAACCCTATCCGTACTACCAATTTCTTTTTATCATTCATATATCCCGCTCAAAACGCACATAGCTAAGGGCTTCTATAAGCATACCTAACGAAGAAAGGTGTTCTTCCATCACTTTGGGCCTAGAAACCTTGGTAGTATAACAAAGCGATCGAAGAACTGCACGACACAATTTTGTGCTTACCGCTTTTAGGAACTTTCAATATATACAGGAACATGATTTCAACTCTAAAAATACTAGAAGGGGAGAGCGGGTAGGGAGAAAAGGGGTAAAATTGCAGGCAAAATGTATATGATCAGGAAATGGTAAACAACTGGGGTCGTCTTCTGCATATATGATTACTAATTTATTCCTGCAGGCAGGAGCAAGCCGTCAGAAGCGCTGTTTCATCAAACAACATAAGTAATTAGTTGTATTGATGGAATCCTTGTGGAGGAGAAAGCATCCGTCATGAATAAACACGAGTTTGTACTAAGGAGAGGAAATGCCGGCTTTACAGCACGCCAATTTGTCCTACACAGAGACACAAGATAATTGCAATATTTAAATGTGGTCTACACCGACACTACGGCGTATGTTGAATAAAAAACAGAGTGAGCAAGCACTTAGCAGCAATGAGAAACTCTTAACAACACTCATTCTGACTGATAATCATAATGGCAATCCGCAGAAATTCGTTGATAACGTCAATCCTCTTTTTACCGTACATGTGAAGACTCTTGTTTGCAGATCGTGTTTTTCTCGTCAGTTTACAGTTTCAGATATTTAGGTTGTTAGTTCAATGCGCAGAACGCAAGGTACTGTTCTTTGTCCGTCCCTATACAAGCCGTGCCGTTTGACGTGCAATGGATGTCCTCTGGAAACAGTCTCCTTGAAGGCATTGTAGTGTTATCACACCTGCTGTCTGCTTATCCAAGTCACACAGACACGGGTGATGTGTGTGGTAGTGGGTGGGACTACAGGACCAGGTTCAGTACTGGTGACATGATTGTGTTTGTTGTTTCTGTTGTGTCCAGAGAAGAAACCCCAGTGGACACGTTCCTCTTGTTTGAACAGACGGTAGGTATCTTTCTGCATTCTTGATTTTATTACGCTTCTGGATTTTTTTCTTTTAACTGGTGGTTCGACTTAAATTCTTCTCTGGTGATATCATGTGTATCTAAACGCAGAGGTTTCCACTCCATCTTAAAATATTGTTTTTTCCAGCCTTCAGTCAACCCAAGCTTTGAACTGACAATTAACTCGTTAACAGGTTCGGAGAAAAGTAATAAAGAAGAGAGGAAGTTTCTGCCCTCAGACACTGATCCAATCGTAGTGACTTTGATGCCATCTTACCACTACCCATAAAGTCTTGTAGCCCCTTCCTTTTTAAACACAACGGTTTTTCATGGGAAAGTCGGTTTCTCTTCACAGGAGAAGGTACGTCGCTATAGTACAACGCATCCCACTGTTTGGTTGCCAAGCTCACGGCACTTGTTTACAATACTGTTCCATGACATATCCAGTTAAGTGGATTTTTGACAGCGAATTGTCAAAGGCAACTCCTTCAAGACTGTGGGTTATTTCATGAGCATTAATTGCAAGCTGCACATGGGGGTTTAGTTTATTATATCATCCAAACTGTCAGCGCTCAAGCAACGACTTACTGATGATCAGAAAGGGGAGGGGGTGGAAGTCAGATGGAGGCAGAGTGTGAGAAACAAAATGCTGTTCAAGCTTGCGATTGACGCAGGAACCTTCGTAGCTTGAAGTTGTAAGCCAGTAGGCCACTACTCTATCAGTCTTTCCCCGCATCTGTTTATATTCGTAAATACATCATACACTGACAGGCAAGACAAGCAGGCAGACCAACCGATTTTCAGACACCTATCGTATGTAGATGTCCCCAGGACAGAAATGTTACTTTGCATGGAGAGCAGTGTAGTTTGTTACAACGTAAAAGCTCTGACAGTCAATACACATTTGTCAGTCTGGCGAGTTAGAAAAGGTTAATGAACGACGACCCTGTGCTGGTAATACCACACATCATCCCCCTTCTCTCTCAACACCAGATGTGGAAAATGTATGTTGTCTGTTAGGTCACAATCAGGAAACATCAGTAGAGGTCATATCCATTTTATGGCACTCCCTACTCTATGTTACTCAGTACAAATTCGGGATTATTTCATGTCACTGGTTGTTCATTGCCCTCTGTCACCCAGGGTGAACTCAGAGTCATCAAATGTCCTGGGTTGCTCCTCTGGCTTCGAGTACTCAGTATGTTTGATGTCCTTTGTTACTCACTGCCTTCGAACACTCAGTATGAACTGAACGATCCATTGCTCTTGTTACTCATTGCCCTCCATTACTCAGTACGAAGTCAGAGTTCTTCAATGTCCTTTATCATTCAGTATGAACTCGGTGTTATGAAGTGCCTCTGTTACTCATTGCCCGTTATCATCAGTATGAACTCGGTGTTATGAAGTGCCTCTGTTACTCATTGCCCGTTATCATCAGCATGAACTCGGTGTTATGAAGTGCCTCTGTTACTCATTGCCCTTTATCATCAGCATGAACTCGGTGTTATGAAGTGCCTCTGTTACTCATTGCCGTTATCATCAGCATGAACTCGGTGTTATGAAGTGCCTTTGTTATTTATTGCCCTTTATCATCAGCATGAACTCGGTGTTATGAAGTGCCTTTGTTATTTATTGCCCTTTATCATCAGCATGAACTCGGTGTTATGAAGTGCCTCTGTTATTTATTGCCCTTTATCATCAGCATGAACTCGGTGTTATGAAGTGCCTTTGTTATTTATTGCCCTTTATCATCAGCATGAACTCGGTGTTATGAAGTGCCTCTGTTATTTATTGCCCTTTATCATCAGTATGAACTCGGTGTTATGAAGTGCCTTTGTTATTTATTGCCCTTTATCATCAGTATGAACTCGGTGTTATGAAGTGCCTTTGTTATTTATTGCCCTTTATCATCAGTATGAACTCGGTGTTATGAAGTGCCTTTGTTATTTATTGCCCTTTATCATCAGTATGAACTCGGTGTTATGAAGTGCCTTTGTTATTTATTGCCCTTTATCATCAGTATGAACTCGGTGTTATGAAGTGCCTTTGTTATTTATTGCCCGTTATCATCAGTATGAACTCGGTGTTATGAAGTGCCTTTGTTATTCATTGCCCGTTATCATCAGTATGAACTCGGTGTTATGAAGTGCCTTTGTTACTCATTGCCCTTTATCATCAGTATGAACTCGGTGTTATGAAGTGCCTTTGTTATTTATTGCCCTTTATCATTCAGTATGAAATCGGTGTTATGAAGTGCCTTTGTTATTTATTGCCCGTTATCATCAGCATGAACTCGGTGTTATGAAGTGCCTTTGTTATTTATTGCCCTTTATCATTCAGTATGAAATCGGTGTTATGAAGTGCCTTTGTTATTCATTGCCCTTTATCATTCAGTATGAAATCGGTGTTATGAAGTGCCTTTGTTATTCATTGCCCTTTATCATTCAGTATGAAATCGGTGTTATGAAGTGCCTTTGTTATTCATTGCCCTTTATCATTCAGTATGAACTCGGTGTTATGAAGTGCCTTTGTTATTCAATGCCCTTTATCATTCAGTATGAACTCGGTGTTATGAAGTGCCTTTGTTATTCAATGCCCTTTATCATTCAGTATGAACTCGGTGTTATGAAGTGCCTTTGTTATTCATTGCCCTTTATCATTCAGTATGAACTCGGTGTTATGAAGTGCCTTTGTTATTCAATGCCCTTTATCATTCAGTATGAACTCGGTGTTATGAAGTGCCTTTGTTATTCAATGCCCTTTATCATTCAGTATGAACTCGGTGTTATTAAACGTCCGCCTTACTCATTGCCCCTGCATTACTCATCCTGAACTCAATGTTATACAATGCCTTTGTTGCTCATTGGCCTCGGTTACTCAGTATGACTTGTTATTCAACACCCTTCTTACTCACTGTCGTCAGTTACTCATCAGTAAGAACTGTACATTCAATATCCTTTTTAGTCATTGTCCTCAGCTACTCAGTATGAACTGTGATTCAGTACCTTTCTTACTCGTTGCCCTCAGTAACTCATTGTGAACTCAATATTATTCAATGCTTTAGCTACTTAGTGCCCTCTATCACTCAGCATGAAGTTAGTGTTATTCAGTGCGCTTGATTCCTGACTGCCTTCGGTCATTCAATATGAGCTCAGTGTAAGTCAGTGCACTTGGTGACTTATTGATCCTGGATTACGTGGTATCAACACATTTGTACTGAGTGCCCTTGATGACCCACCACCTTCAATGACTCAACACGAACACGGTGTCGTTTAATGCCCTTGATTACTCACTGCCCTCGATTAGGCAATATGAACCCGGTGTTCCTTACATTGTATCGTGGGCACCATTAGTAATAAGAGACAGTCAAACAGATTGACAGCCAGACAGTATTAAGAGACAGTCAAACAGACTGACAGCCAGACAGTATTAAGAGACAGTCAAACAGACTGACAGCCAGACAGCATTAAGAGACAGTCAAACAGACTGACAGCCAGACAGTATTAAGAGACAGTCAAACAGACTGACAGCCAGACAGTATTAAGAGACAGTCAAACAGACTGACAGTCAGACAGTATTAAGAGACAGTCAAACAGACTGACAGCCAGACAGTATTAAGAGACAGTCAAACAGACTGACAGTCAGACAGTATTAAGAGACAGTCAAACAGACTGACAGTCAGACAGTATTAAGAGACAGTCAAACAGACTGACAGTCAAACAGACTGACAGTCAGACAGTATTAAGAGACAGTCAAACAGACTGACAGCCAGACAGTATTAAGAGACAGCCAGACGGAAACAAAGGGAAGAGGGAATCCTAGGCTACAGGGGAAGGCGAGGAGTGTGTGACAGGAAAACGCCGAAAAAGAGACAGAATTGATAAAAACAGAAGAGATCATAGAGAGAAAATGGTAACAGAAGAATTAAGACAAATAGCATGAGCAACGGCAACAACGGCAGTATATCAAAATGTATCTTTAGTAGCAGCAGCAGTAGTGGTAGTAGTAGTAGACAGTGTAGCACTACTCAGCATCATTATTCAGCTTCAATAGAAGCAGCAATACTATTGCTTCTACTACAGGTAACGGAAGTTGTGGTAGTGGTGGTGGTGGTTGGTGGTGGTGGCGGCGGCAGTGGTGGTGGTGGTGGTAACAGTAGTAGGAAGGAAAACATCAGAAAAGATTAAGGAAAGAAAAAGTAAAGGGAAAGAAAAAGCAACAACAACAGTAGTAGAAGTAATAAATGGTGTAGTATTAGTATTAGTAGCAGTATATACCTTCAGTGGAAGAAACAGCACTATTATTTCTCCTCCTCCTCCTCCTCCTAGTAATAATAGTAGTATGTAGTAGTAGTAGTATAGTAGTAGTAGTAGAGTAGTAGTAGTAGTAGTAGTAGTAGTAGCAGTAGCAGATATAGTTAGTAGTAGAAGTGTTAGTAGTTCAAGAACAAAAAGGGGTAAAAAAAAAGAGGAAGAAAAGAAAGGCTACAAAAAGAGAAAGACACAGAAGAAGGAAATCGAAAAAAGCAAAAAGAAAATGAAGAAAGGATCGGACGGAAGGACGGAAGGACGGACGGAAAGAATTAAGGATGGCAGGAAGAATGGATGGGTGGAAGCAAACAAAAAAATGAAGAAAATAGGCAAATAATGCAGGTAGGAAAATGTAAAGAAAAAGAAGAAGCAGCAGTAGAGTTGTTGTCGCAGATGGTGTATTGTTGGCAGCACTAGCAGTATCTATATTCAGGAAAAGCGGCAGCACCACTATTTCTACCACCACCACCACTATTACTACTGCTTCTACTTCTGTTACTATTAGTAGTAGTAGCAGCCGCAGCATAAGAAGTAGTGATAGTAGCAGGAGTTGTAGATGACGTTTCAAGAACAAAAAGGGGGAGACAAGAACAAGAAGAAAAGATGTAAGAAAGAGAAAAAGAAAGAGAAGAAACTAAATTAAAAACTCAGGCAGAAAGGAAGAAAAGATAGCATAGGATGGAAGGACGGAAGGTAAAAAGGAAGGAATGAAGGAAAAAATAAGGAAAGAAACAGTCAAGAAAAAAATAAGAAGAAAAAGAAGAACAAAGGAGGAAGATGGACAAAAATACGAAATCCATAACGCTGATAATCAGTACCGAGATTACGAAGAAAATTCTAATGATGTTCACGATCGTGATTTTAGACGGGAAAAAACGAGCTGAGATTTTGAAGGAAAGAAGAGAAGAGATAAATCAAAGAACAATTATGACAATTAGATAACAATGTCAAATAACAATGTATAACAATTAAAGATTATTTCATAACTATCTGTCAACTGGGGATGTGAGAATTAGCTGAACAACTGGAATAACGCTATTGTTTTTTGTTGTAAAGGATGTCACAGACATCATTATATGAAAAATCCTTACTACTATATCTATACAACGTAATTAAGGCAGGACATTCAAGAATCGATGGTAACTGATAATACCTTTGAACAAATACATACATTTTGTGTGTATTTGGACTCCGATAATTAAGCCTTAATTTGTATATCAAGGA
>CM060314.1:69834828-69849828 GCA_030674185.1 Monoplex corrugatus | reverse complement strand
ATGCTTGTCATCTTCTTGAATGTTGTTTTGGCTTGGCCGATTCCGCTGGCTATGTCTGATGTGCATCTGCCGTCTGATGAAATGATCGTTCCCAGGTATTTCAACTTATCAACCTGTGTCAAGGTCTTGCCGTTTGCTGTTATTTTGCAGGAGGGGATTTCATGTTTTTTTTACTGATCACCATGACTTCAGTCTTCTTGCTGTATATGATTCGAACCCCTTACCTTTGCTTTCTATTGCTAGTATATTCACAAGGTTTTGTAGGTCCCTTTCATTTTCTGCAATTAGCACGGTGTCATCTGCGTATCGAATGTTGTTTATCATTTTCCTCCAACCTTTAATCCAGGGTCTTCTTCTAGGTTTCTCGTGATGTTTTCGCTGTAAAGTGAAAACAGATCTGGTGACAAAACACAACTCTGTCTGACTCCTTCTTTGATGTTTTGGAAAGAGCTTACATCGTTTTTATTCTCATTGCAGCTGTTTGTTCCCAGTACATATTTCTGATTATTCGTAGATCTTTTCCATCAACATTGAGTCTCTCCAGTTGGTTGATCAATTCTTCATATCTTACAAAATAATTATTCTAAAAAGGACTTGTTTGAAATATCATGTTGGATTAATCAATACACACGCAAAGTAAAACCATTTTTCTGAGGAAAAAGTGTAGTATCCATCTCTAAACAAATCGTTTTCTTCAGCTATTAAATGTCACAATCTGAACGTTTCAAAACTCACTTTTCAATGAATGAGGACGACGAAATGCTCGATGGAAGTAAAATTATATAAGAATCTATCATATGAAGTGTGTATATAATCTAACAAAAAAGTAAGGGAAACATTAATCTGATGTAAATCCAATAGATGTCATAGTCAGATTTTAAAGAACGTTTACGCTTTTCTCTAAAGAAGATACTGATTTTGTTCAATCAGAGAAAGCAATCAAACTTCATATTGTGTACAGAATGTGGAATTAAACCCGATATTCATCATCTGGTACTGGTATGACTGTCCTAAATGGAGGACTACTGGCCATGTTGATGAACACACAGACACATACACAATTCACACACACACACACACACACACACACACACACACACACACACACACACACACACACACACACACACACACACAAACAAACAAACAAACAAACAAACATTCAACACACACATCCACCACATTCACACACACAACACACACTAACTTATCCTCTCTCTCTCTTTCTCTCTTTTCTCTCTGTCTCTGCGCCACGCACACTCTATCACCACGCGCCGCACACGTGCACACACTCCATGTCACCTACTCACATCCTCTCCCTAAAAGCTGTTGATAAACTTGACAAAACCATATTTCACAAAGAAAAGTGCAAAAGACAAAGGATTGAAAACAAATAACAAACAAATACAAATACAACAGACATAAAATAATGTTGAGAAGTGTACTCACAAGCACTGAAATCACTATCTTGTAGATTTCCTGCAAATGACAGAAAATAAACAAATGAAAAAAATGCAACTAATACTCAAAAGCAATAACGCAAAAATGAATACATAAAACAACAACAACAACAACAAACCGCAACATAACGACAACAACAAAAATGAAAACGATTACAAAACAAAAATGGCAATTTAGAAATGAAGAAATGACATGAAACTTTATTTTAGTCAGTGAGAGAATGACAGAAAGAGAGAGAGAGAGAGAGAGAGAGAGAGAGAGAGAGAGAGAGAGAGAAAGTGAGATAGAGAGAATGAGAATAAGAGACAGAGTGAAAGATACAGAGAGAGAGAGAGAGAAGAAGAGATACAGAGATACAGAGAGAGAGAGAGAAGAGAGAGAGAGACAGAGAGACACACACACAGAGATAGACAGAGAAATACACACATACCCCACACACACACACACACAGACAGAGAGAGAGAGTGACCATGACAGAGAGACAGACAGAGAGCCACAAAGAGAGACAGACAGGGACAGACAGAGAGAGAGACAGAGAGACGAGAGAGAAGACAGAGAGAGAGAGACAGACAGACAGACAGACGACACACAGACACACGACACACCACAGACACAGACACACACACAACAACACAACACACACACACACACACACACACACACACACACACACACACACACACACACAACACACACACACACAAACACAGCGTTGGAGACTGATTCGACGGTAAACGTCGGACTGACAACGGGAAGGTCCTGGGTTCGATTCGCCTGGACACCTCCACCTGGTGGTTAAATAGTGAATCTTTTTCCCATCTCACGGGCCAACACCTGAGCAGACAAGCCAGTGGCTAAACCTCGTACATGTACACAAGCACAATATCAAATATGCACGTCAAGATCCACAACGCCAGTAGCTGGCTTATGAAAAGTCGAAAATGTCCAGCAGGTATGACCACTGAAGACAGAGTATAGGATACCACCTGCAACTTAGTTTGCTTTGGTTCATTTTGTTGTTATTGTTTTCTTTCACCTAGTGTGCTAAGGATATAATCGTAGTGTTTTTAGCTTTTTTCTTCATTTCTTTCTTGTTTCTTGTCGGTTTAAATTTCACAAGTTGCCCGCATTTGAGCCAATAGTGTGTCAATTGTTTTTGGGGAGGGCTAACATAAGCCATTGCTTGATGCCCTGCCCATGCTTTGCTGTATTTATGATTCTTATTTTCTTGAATAAAGTTTTGTTTAAACCAACAGTATGGGCAAAAACCCACGGGCAGTCAGCATCCGAGAAAAAAACAAAAAAAAAACAAAAAACCAAAACAAACATTGAAGAAAATGTAAAAACATATGATTGTAGCTTTGGTTTTTCTAGTGTCATTCCCCACCAACTCTGAATTCTATGAAAATATGTCTAGTTTCTATTTTTATTTATTTATTTTAATGTTGTTATTAACAGAGAGAAGAACTAATGAAAGTGTCCTGGAAGAACCCGATACCACCAGAAAATAGTAGCTGACATCAACAAGAGAAGACTAAAATACATTGGCCATGTGTCACATCGCAAGAACACAGATTTTATGGCAACCATTTTTCAATGAAAAACAGAGGCAAAAAGGAAGAAAGGCAGACCTCCAATCTCGTACATCGAGGACATAGCCAACAACAGTGGCCTAAATATTCAACAAATTGTCCACAAAAGTCAAGACAGAGCCAGTTGGAAGAGAGTGGTTGAGTCAAAGAGTACAGCGGCCAACACTGAAACCGGTGACGCCGACAGGTGAGAAGGTGAGACAGGTAAGGTGTTATTAACAACCTGAACAGCAATTAATATTAAGGAGCAAACTAAATCCTGATCGTGTAAATGTCAATGTAAACTAGTACTGAGGGTATAATAGTACAGGTGAACGCACCACCTACTTACTATTAGGGAAGTAGTTTAACTTTCTTCAGTGCCAGCACTACGAAGGTGGGGTCTGTCCTCTCTCGTGAGATGTTTTACCGTCTTCTTCCTTAAAAGACATCATTCTCCATTTACCGCATGGTGGACTGGGACAGTGTGTTTTACACAGCTTATAAAGCTGTTCATCCTCCTACCTTTGCTTAATTAATCATGCTTAAACTTGGCTTTTAGGACTGAGTTGCCCTAACCAGTACAGTACCCCTTCCATCCCGACATCACGGACACTCGGTCATTTCAGTGATAATAGCCCACAGGAGGCAGATCCGTTGTCTAGTTAGCATGAGTGTAGGAGACACATTTATCCCACTGTGGCTACCGAGCTCAATCTCCACACAGAAACTGAATAGAACAGCTCTGATCTCAGTGATTCATCATCTCAGTGATCTGTCAAGGCAAGCCAAATGAACTAACAGAGCAAGCTTTATGTTGCCCTCTGTCAGTGGATCAGTCAGGGACTACAGATCTCATGGATCACACCCGAGACCGAAGTGACTACTTAGCCATCCTTGTTTTGCCGAGACTATGAAAACAACCACACAATACCAGCGGTAGGATGGAACAAAGAGAGGTGGTGAGGTGCACAGAGAGAAAATGGACGATGTGAAATCCACACCATTATTGTGGTAGCACGCTGGAGGAGAGGTATGTTGTGAAAGCCAAAGCCCATTACAGATCATCTCGCTGGTCGACGCTAGGCCAAGGAGCGGTCAAACACTGCAAATGAGCAAGATGGATGTCAGACAGAGTCCTTGTGGAGGTAAGGACCGACTCGCTGACTGCGGAGATCTATCTGGTTCAAAGGTGACTGGCTTTGCTTTAATTAATACAAAGACACCACGCCCTATCCGTGGTGTTATTCCATGAGTATTATATACACATATATACATGTACACAGAGTTGCATACATATACACATAACATTTCACACACACACACACACACACACACACACACACACACACACACACACACACACACACACACACACACACACACACACACACACACACACATATATATATCATTAAAACTTCCAACCTAGTGTGTGTGCGTGTGTGCGTGTGTGCGTGCGTGCTTGTGTGTGTATGTGTGTGTGTGCGCGCGTGCGTGCAGGCGTGCACACGCGTGAACGCGTACATTAACAAGTATATTTTCCTTTCTTTTCCGATTTCATTTTTATTTGTTGTATTTTCCAAGGTGTCTGTAACTTTTTTTTCGACGTACACACACACCCATCTACCCCACCCCGTCCCCACCCAGCCTATGCCTCATTCTCCTTACCATTCTCAGCTTCCTGATCTTTGTGTTTCTTCGGAGGCTGTCAGCTAAAGACGTTGTCTGCTTGTCCAAGTGTGTCCCCAGTGGCAGATGTTTTTTGGGAGGTGGGGATGGGGAGTGGGGGTGGGGGTGTCTGGTGTCTGGCTGCTGCCGCCTCGTCATTTGTGTCACTTCAAAGCCATTTATACTTTTATCAAGACCGCCTCAGGGACTGCCAGTGCTAACAAGGGAACAAAACCAAAGGACTTGAAGACTGGTGGAAGTAGGCAGGAATTTTAACATGAAAAACGAATAGGAACCAGAAAAAACTCAAAGAAGAATAAGAACGCGTGTTTAATACAAGACAGGCGCAAATTTTCGGAAAACTGGCCTTTTTCAGGCGTAAGATTACAAACACACACTTGATACAAAAATTAGGAGAAAAAGACTGAAATCTCCATGCAGCTGATTATGAAAAACGAATATTGATACCCTAACACTCCTACGTCGATGTGGGTATTGTGTACTTCCAGTTGTTATTTTACTTCCAAACAGCTCTGCTGTCCCCATTCTCACCCTAACGGTAAAGATAGTTCATTTTCCAATAAAAACACTCTCACCTACACTAAGAACCTTACGTTGAGTCATCGTTTGAGTCATCGCTTTTCGTTCGAGTTTTTTAGTGTCGTTGTCCAATGTGAAAAAGTACAATCTTCTTTACTTGAACGTTGTATCAAATCCTGCCTTTCTCACTCAGTCCCAATTTCCTCCACTCTTTTTATAAACTTTCCAGAACAGACAAGAGTGTCAGAATTTCGTTGCTGCCTGCCACGGCAGCATTCCAGTAAGTTGTATGACTTGTTAATACTGAAGAAAGTGAAGAACTTACCCAGCTTGGGACTGGATCAGCATTATTCCTTACCATCCTCATTCATTTCCACTGCACCAATCCTTTTTAGAACATACGAGTACTCAACATTATGGAGTCAACAGTATCCGATCTGTCTTTCGCTTTCCCCTTCTATTTCATGCTTTCTTCCTTCCTCTCTATCAACTCAGCCCCTTATACCTCCTCCCCCTCCACTTCCATTATGGATTTTAGCGCTAAGATACGCGTCTGTCCTGTAAAGGATTTGTCTTGTTTTCCCTCTGCTGCATTTGTGTTCAGCCTTCAGCCAGACCTTTTGCTTGATGGTGATGTAATCATTGCACATGAAAAGATGTTCTGATTTCGGCTGTTGCTGTTGTTGCTGTTTTTATTATTGTTGTTGTTGTTGTTGTTGTTGTTGTTGTCGCTGCTGCTGCTGCTGCTGATGATGATGATGTCGGTTCCCTGCTCCTTTTTTGTTTTTCTGAACTTAGTTGAGAGACAGACAGACAGACAAACAGGCAGACAGACAGACAGAATAAGAAGACAGAGAGAGAGATAGAGAGAGAGAGAGAAAAACAGACAGACAGGACAGAACAGATAGACAGAATAAGAAGACAGAGAGAGACAGAGACAGAGAACAAAGACCGACAGAGATATGTCATTGTACAGAACAGATGTGTGTGTTGGGGATATGGTGCTGTACTGCAGTGACGTGTATGGACTATTATTTTGCACAAAACAGTTTTTAAGATAAATACGGTGGGATGAGGGTGTGTGTGGGTAGATGTCAAAAAGTCAGTAGTATGTCCAAATACGTCAGTATTCATGGTAAACATCAGAAATCTGATATGAGCTACAACAGCGAAAGGAACACCACCAAGAATCACACTGTCAAGATCCGTTAATGAGCTATTGTTGTCAGACTACCACTCCTATACGCTAATACTGGCACTTCGTTCATCCTATCCTTTCCTCCATCCTTCTCCCTTGATCAAGATGTGATCAGCCGTGAATATCCTCGTAATGAAAACCCACACCGAAATCAATATGGACATAAAGAACGAAGCTTACGGATTTGTTTCTGCCTCTCTCCTGAAGTAAATAGCATTAGTTTCTCAGTTTCACTGTCTGCTCTGGTAGATTGGCCATACATGTAGCAGAAATACATGTACTATATTACCACTTTGGGAACTTGTTTTGACATAGCTTTATTTTCGACAATGAGCGGAAGGGGTAGGTGTTGATGCTTTGTGGTTAGGGGTGAGTACGTGATGTCTACGTGGTTCATAGGGACATAGAACTCCGCCAGCATGTTGAAAATATATAAAACCGTGTTTCTTACATGTACATGCTGACATTTCTGAGCTAGGTTGAAAGCTTTAATGTTATGTTGGCAAGTTTTACGGGGCATTACAGAGAGACTAAGTTTGTTTTAATAACAGACTGAACGATAATACAATACTCTATAATCCATAAAGTAGGTAGAACTTCAAGATCTTATCAGAACGGTGGATTTATGCACAGACTTACGGCTTATACCATAATCCTTTTGGATCTTTTCCAACACGGTATCTGTAGCGTTGGTATAAATATGGAATTGATTCCGGGCACAGAAACGCTGTCCTAAGAAAACTGAAACTGAAACTCACTGCTGGATTGAGGAGGGATTTCCAGACTTGGATATTTTTGTATGGAGATATGTACACCTTAGTCAGTTAATAGCTGTAAGGCATTAGAGGATCATACATGGATGAAAAAACAGGTCGTCAACTTCGATTAACCCCAGAACTCCAAGAAATCTACTAAGACAGTGTACTAATTCCAAGCGACTCATGGGTCTACGGCAATGACAACCCACGAACACAACACACATGGCTGTTTTCTCGGTGGCTAATGGACATATATATATATAATGGACATAAAAGCTAACAGAGTTGTTCAAGAGTATGTGGGAACAAGAATCCATCCCCCAGGAACTGAAGGACGCGACCATTGTCCATCTCTACAAGAAGAAGGGCAACAGGAAGTCCTGCGACAACCACAGGGGAATCTCTCTGCTCGCCATTGCCGGTAAGATCCTCGCAAGAGTCCTCCTCAACCGCCTTATCGTTCACCTGGAAAATGGCCACCTACCAGAAACACAGTGCGGCTTCAGAAAATCACGCGGGACAATCGACATGATATTCGCAGCACGACACTGCAAGAAAAGTGTCAGGAACAACACCAAGACCTGTACACGACATTCGTTGATCTGACAAAGGCCTTCGACACGGTCAGCCGTGAAGGACTATGGAGAATTATGGAGAAGTTCGGATGCCCATCAAAGTTCATCAACATGGTACGCCAATTTCATGACGGCATGCAGGCACGTGTGTTGGACAACAGAGATTGCTCCGAGACTTTCTCAGTCACGAACGGTGTCAAGCAGGGTTGTGTACTGGCGCCAACACTGTCCAGTATGATGTTTACGGCCATGCTCTCGGACGCATTCTATGGCGACCATGACATATGCATTGGCTTCAGATACAGGACAGACGGAAGGCTCTTCAATGCCCTCAGCTTAAGGCGAAGACCAAGGTTGAAAAAGACTGGGTCCGCGACCTCCTGTTCGCCGATGACTGCGCTCTGAACGCCACCACTGAAGCAAAAATGCAGCAGAGCATGGATCGATTCGCATCATCCTGCACAAACTTCGGACTCACCATCAGTACAAAGAAGACCGAAGTCATGTTTCAGCCTGCACCACAACAGCGGTACTCAGAACCAAGCATCACTGTCGAGGGAGAAACCCTGAAAGCTGTGGACAAATTTACATACCTCGGAAGCACGATCTCAAGATCAGTGAACATAGACACTGAGGTAGACACACGCATTGCCAAAGCAAGTTCAGCTTTCGGACGCCTCAGGGTATCGGTATGGGATAAGAGAGGTATCAAACTGTCCACCATGCTGAAGGTATACAAGGCAGCCGTTCTGCCAACCCTTCTGTATGCCTGTGAGACATGGACCGTATACGAGCGCCATGCCAAGAAACTCAACCGATTCCACATCAACTGCCTGAGACAGCTCCTGAAGATCACCTGGAAGGATAGAATACCTGACGTAGATGTGCTCGATTAGGCCGGAATGACTAGCATTCACACCCTGCTCAGAAGAGCCCAGCTCAGATGGGCCGGACACATCGTGCGTATGCAAGACACGCGTCTCCCGAAGAGACTGCTCTATGGTGAGCTAGCACACGGCATACGCTCACGAGGAAGGCCAAAGCTGCGCTTCAAGGACACGCTTAAAGCGTCCCTGAAAAACTTCCGTATCGACACCAAGACATGGGAGGCCCTTACACAAGACCGCTCATCATTGAGAAGCTGCGTTGGCGAAGGTGCCGCCTCCTACGAACAAAGCAGGATCAGTGGAGCACAAAAGAAACGAGAGCTGCGTAAATCCCGAGCCAACTCCCAAGTCCAGAATCCAGCAGATCATGCAGAACACATGTGTCTCATCTGCGGCCGAGCCTTCCGCGCACGAATCGGCCTCATCAGTCACAGCCGGACACATGAATCGTGATGATCCTTGGTCATCGTCGATCACGACGGACGAACAACAATGGACATAGAATAACCTTCAAGACAGAATTGATAGGACCATTTTGACTGACAGGCATCTCTAATTTCACCAGGTACCGTATACAGTAGCTACATTGTATTTCAGGAATTAACCTGCGAATTTTAGAAATCAGCGCCTATTCGCAAGACTATGTGTTTGGAGGATTGTCCCTTTGGTTTCTGGGGACTTTTGGGGATTATTCTTCTGACGTTCACGAGATTTCTTCTGCATTAATCTTTGGTGTCCATCGCTCGTGATCTTATAAAGACATAATATACTATGCCAGTGTGATATGATATGTTCACCACCCTACACCTGATTAGAGAAAACAAAAACTGGCTGTGAATGATTTCAGCAGAAACAGACAAAAGTTTACGCACCATACTTGAACTGCAATTTCTTTAAGATTTGTGCCTGTCTTTGTAATAAAGAGAATGTTTCTGCTGCTAGTGTCCTCGTGTGTTTGAGAGACAGACACCTTCGAGGTTTGGTTGTTCAGCGTGTAAGTAAGCTCATAAAGCATTAAATTTATGCACAAAACATGTCATTAGATTTCTTCTTTTGTTGCTCTAGTGCCGCTTATCCTGAGGATTTAATCCACCCTCCTCTCCGCCCATCCCACTCCCATTTTCCAGCATGAATACTGATGTTGTTATTGTTATTGTTGTTTAAAGCCCAGCCGATTGCGTAGAGCCCTATCAGGGCTATAGCTGCTTCAAAACATACAAAACTTGAACAGAGAAAAAAAAATTGAAAATTAAGTACACGGATCAATGCATTCGCGCACATAATCTAAGGACATGCCCTGGTGTTGACAACTCCGTCCAATTTATCGCACAGGGGATTTAAAAAACACACCTGAATACAAATTTAAGCATACCGAAGGACACCAAAACATAGACCAAAACGGACATAAATTACCTCAAATTGCTTCCACAATTTCCTAGAGCCAAAAATGCACTTAAATTAATATGTGTACCCAATTATCAATCCTAAGAAAAACCAAGCAAGACTTTATCGAACACATACAGGTGAATGGACCAGCTAGGCAGAAAATGACAGGAAGAAATGACAGAAAGCAAAGGAATAACGCAGAAAGAAAGAGAGTGACAGAAAAGAGGAAACTTCTAGGACAGAATTTCCAGAAGGTGGGGATACTAAATATATACTGAAAGATCCCCCGAATTCTCCAGGGGGGGGGGGGGGCAGCATGAATACGAGTGCTCTAAATATGAACATCATCCACGAAGACATGTAACAAGTATCTGGTGAAGAAGATAGACAATCTGACCCAAGCATAAGTGAATCGTTAACATAATTTGTGTTCTGAGTGAGAATGTCAAAACATCATGAACAATTAAACTCAGACATAGGCGAATCACTTAACTTAATTTTACTTTCATTGAGTGAGAACGTCAAAACGTCATGAAGAATTAAACTCAAAGGATATCAGAGTTTTAAGAGGTGTTGCAGTTAGGGAAATCCTGGAGGGCAAAACGGGATGCAAATTGCGGAGCTGAAAGTAATGCTGGCAGGAATGACATTTCACTGTGTCGTATATAATGGGATAAACTGATATGTATTAATTGGCTTGTGCAGACCATCTTTTAAATATCATTGAAAATATATTCTAAAGAACCAGTGTCTTATAAAAGCAACGATCAATCATCAAATTAAATTGTCGCTCATGCACGCGCGCATGTGTGTGTATGTGTGTGTGTGCATGTATGTGTGTGTGTGAGAATGTTGTGTGTGTGTGTGAGCGTGCATTGGTGCGTGCGTGCGAGCGTGCGTTGGTGCGTGCGTGGTGCGTGCGTGCGTGTATGTGTGTGTGTATGTGTGTGTGTGAGAATGTGTGTGAGTGAGTGTGCGTGCGTGCGTGCTTGCGTGTGTGTGTTGTGTGTGTGTGTGTGTGTGTGTGTGTGTGTGTGTGTGTGAGAGAGAGAGAATGTGTGTGTGTGCGTGCGTGCGTGTATGTGCGTGTGTGTGTGTGTGGTTATGTATGTATGTGTGTGTGAGAATGTGTGTGTGAGTGTGCGTGCGTGCGTGCGTGTATGTGTGTATGCGTGTGTGTGTGCGTGTATGTATGTGTGTGTGAGAGAGAATGTGTGTGTGAGTGAGTTGTGCTGCTGCGTGCTTGCGTGCGTGCGTGCGTGCGTGTGTGTGTGTGTGTGTGTGTGTGTGTGTGTGTGTGTGTGTTGTGTGTGTGCCATATTGTATATATAATTGAAAATATAATCTAAAGAACCTAAATCTTATAAAAGCAATGATCAATTATTAAATTAAACTGTCACTCATGCCTGTGTGTGAGTGAGTGCGTGTGTGTGTTTTATGCGAGTGAATGTGTGTGTGCGCGCGCGCACAAGTGTGTGTGTTTGTGTGTGTGCGTGTGTGTGTATGTGTGTGTTTGTGTATGTGTGTGTGTGTATGTGTGTGTGTGTGTGTGTGGTGTGTGTGTATGTGTGTGTGTGTGTGTGTGTGTGTGTGTGTGTGTGTGTGTGTGTGTGTGTGTGTGTGTGCGCGTGTGAATAGTGAGTGTAATATTTTGCTGTGAAGAATTGATTTGCTAAAATTTCAAAACATGGCAAAATTATTTGTAGGCTATTATAGGCAGGATTTAATTCTAAAAATGACGTAAATTATCTCTGGTCATTGAAAAAAAAAAGAACCAGTGCAGTTAAAACAGCAGTGGTAACACCATCAAAACCATCAGTTATAACAACGGCAACAACAACTAAAACAAACACAACACACTCGTATACCAAAGATGTTAACTTTTTCAAAACAGTTGGATATTATGTGTAGTATTATACGGATACGCTTCTGGATAAAACATGTCTACATAACATGTAACCTCAAGGACAACACGGAACTTCATTACCAGAACTGAGTGGCTTCCATTTCTACATCTCCAGTAGTCTCCCTTTTTCCTCACAGGGGCGGAAACTGTCTAGCCAGTTATGACCAATCGCCACCGGAGCCTCCAGAACAAATGGGTGTGGAAATGATGGTGATTGACACAGTGTCTGAACTAGTTATTTAGGGTCGATTAATTTAAGCTCATCCGGGAATGATTTCAGCTGGTGGACTGTGGTTTCTGTCACTCGGAGTCCATTATTCTTGTACCCTGGCAGACCACCATCGGTACCAACCTCTTATGTGGCTACAAGGTCTGCAAGAGACTTGTCACTTTCAGTGTATATTGCTGATAATTCCAATTATCTGTAAACTAATTGGTGCAGCTGTAAATGGTGTTTCACGCTAAATTCGTAGGAAATAATTTCTCTGCGTGAAAAAACGCCTGTTGAAAGTTTACAAACACAGTAACGAAATTTTTTTTTTTATTTGAATCACGTTTATTGTACGTATTGGTATGATAACATTTAGAAAGTTACAGTAGTCATTAACGAGACGATAATAATAAGACAGAATGTAACTGTAGGTGATCAATTAAAAAGTAACGGTGGTCATTAACAAAACAATGAGAAAAGTTACAATAGTCATTAACGAGACAATAATGAAATAGAATACAATTGTAGGTGATAGATTAAAAAGTTACAGTAGTCATTAACGAGACAATAATGAAATAGAATAAAATTGCAGGTGATAAACAAAAATTACAGTAGTCATTAACGAGACTATATTGAAATAGAATAAAATTGTAGGTGATAAATTAAAAAGTTACAATAGTCATTAACGAGACTATAATGAAATAGAATAAAATTGTAGTGATAAATTAAAAAGTTACAATAGTCATTAACGAGACTATAATGAAATAGAATAAAATTGTAGATGATAAATTAAAACGTTACAGTAGTCATTAACGAGACTATATTGAAATAGAATAAAATTGTAAGTGATAAATTAAAACGTTACAGTACTCATTAACGAAACAATAATGAGATAGAATGTAATTTTAGGTGATAAATTAAAGAAACATATGTTCAAACGATTTGCTCGTTTATTATAAATTGTAGAAGAAATCTTAACATTTTGATTCGGGAGACACTTCCTGATCAAGGACAGCATGCAGAATTCTACCCAAACACTTAAAGTTCTGAGCAGATTCAATTCCACTTCCAACCCAGGCTACTTTGATAACCTTCATGCAGTATTAGTCACAGCCTGATGAACTTCCTAATGTGTTTCACACACTTTTGAATCAAACCACAGTTACCAGAGTCTCCTTCTTACGCCCATGTACCCCCCGCCCCGCCCAATCCATGAAAAATACTTCTTTAGCAAAAGACACACTGTATCTTAGTAATTCAATGTATTGACGGAACCCTCGTGAAGCTGTAAGGATTTGTCGCGAACACAAAGATGTACCAAGGTAGTATCTTGTTTGTGATATACTAAAGCAGTATCTTATTTATGAGGCAACAGTCACATGCTAACAGCGATATGTGGATGTCTACAGGATCCACTCATCAGGTGTATTTTCAATGAAAGCAAAGCGTATGGAGTGTCAGAAACAGCAATCAGAAACACTTCAAACCTTACTTCTTCTGACTGACAATAGCTATTTTCAGAAAGTGCCAAAAGACGTTATTTTCACTTCACCATCCACACTGCAACTACACCCGCCTCCACCCCTCTCCTCCTACAGGTTTGGAGCTCGGATTGCAGGGTAAAACTCTTGCTTGCCTGTCTGACTGTGTACGTTCAAATCTGGCACACAAGACTATGCATGTGACCTCCAAAACAGTGAAGAAGTAAAAGAAAAGAAAGAAAGAGTGGAAAAAAGGAAAAGGCGGAGGAGAAGAAACACGGAAAAAATAAGGAGAAGGAAGAAGAAAAGACACAGGAGATGTGTGAGGGGGAAGAGGAGGAAGAAGAGGGATCACAAAGAAGAAGAACAAGGGGGTACAAGGACAACAAGAGACGAAGAATGTGAAAGAACACCCTACGCAAAAAGAACAAAAGAAAGAGAAAAAAAAAAAGAAAAGAAAAGAAAAAACCCAGACACCAAGGAGGAGAAGAAAACAAAAATGAAGCAGAGCAGAAGAAAAAGAAGAAGACTTTAACGAAAACATCGAGACAAAAACAAAAGATGAAAACTACAAAGACAGTGACAACAACCTTTGCTCATGACGATTAGGATGATTATGGCGACAATGATGACCACTATAACGACGTCTCTGACTGCATAGGCGACGATGGAGGGAAGGGGGATAAAAAGATATACAGAAGAAGAAGATACCGATAATGGTAATGGTGACGAGGGTGAAGACAGGCGAGCACTTTCGCAGTAATGACCATACCGCTTGCAGAACGACCACTTCTACGTCTATCCCATCTTCGTGTTTTTAAATATTTCATGTCCTAATGGGAAACTCTCTTTCAGACTATGGGGTCAGACGAGTATAGAGGAGAAAACACGACAACAAATACCATCACCGCCTCCGTACAACAATAGCAGCAGCAAGAACAAGATATGAGTTATATATGTGTACATATACACACACACGCACACACGCAAAGACGCAAACACACACACACACACACACACACGCGCGCGCTCTCTCTCTCTCTATCACTCTCTCTCTCACATCTCACATTCTCTCTCTCTCTCTGTGAATGGGTGGGTGAGTGAGTGAGTGAGTGAGTGAGTGTGTGTGTGTGTGTGTGTGTGTGTGTGTGTGTGTGTGTGCGTGCGTGTGCGTGTGAGCGAGTGTGTGTATGCGCGCACGTGTGCGTCCCTCTCTCTCTCTCTCTCTCTCTCTCTCTCTCTCTTTCACTCTCACTCTCACTATGTGTGTGTGTATGTGTGTGTGTGTGTGTGTGTGTGTGTGTGTGTGTGTGTGTGTGTGTGTGTATGTGTGTGTGTCTGTGTGTGTGTGTGAG
>CM060314.1:69807328-69829828 GCA_030674185.1 Monoplex corrugatus | reverse complement strand
TTAAATGAAAATATTTCATAAAATGTTGGAGGTATTAAACGGCTTCAAACGGTGTGATAAATCCTGAAAACAACACCACTTTGTGATTTGCTGCCTCGCCTCGAAATGAAGACCAAGGACATCGGCCATGCTTGGTTCAGAAGAGTTGAATTTGGTAATTCACAGAATTTGCTTTGGGGGCTCTTGTTTCAATGTTTCGTCCGTTTTTCAAACTTCGATAATATTCTATACCATGATTAATGACCAGTTGGAATTTCCGTGTGCGTGTGGAAGGAGATTCACCACCAAACGCGGCATGAAGATCCACAGGACAAAAATGGGCTGTTTGAAGACACATACGAACCAGCAGCAGCGCACTGCGATAGCAGGTGAGACGTTGGATGACCAAGGCCAGGAATTAAACCATAGTGCCAAGGACATCCACGCTGACGGTTCTGATGCAGATTTTGCACAAGCTCTTAACGCCAAACGTGGAAAACTCAATTTGCCGCCTGCCGGTGCAAAAGAACAATGGGAGAAATTAGATGAGGAACTTGTCCTTAAGCTGAATACGCTAATAGGGAACAGTACGCTGGAACACAAACTTGACACATACGGAGACATCATATACTCTATCTGCAGGGACACTTATGGAGTGAAGCAGCCAAAGACAAAAACGCCTCCCCAGAAATCCAGAAGACAGCAACAGATGGAGAGCATCCGGAGGGAGAAAAGGAAGCTTAAAAAGCGAATGAAAACTGCCTCAGAATTCGAGAAGCAAGGGCTCCTGGAACTCTGGAAAGATCTGAAGGCCAAACACAATGCTCTCAGCAAAGTGGAATCAGCAAGGCGAAGAAAGAGCAAAAAGAAGAAGACTCAAGATCGTTTCTTCAAAGATCCCTTTGACTTTGCAAGAAAGCTGTTTGAACAACCCAAATCAGGGACTCTCACAGTGGGCAAGGAAACCCTAGAGCAGCATCTCAGGGAAACATATTCCGATTCTCAGCGCGAGGCACCACTTGAAATCCAAAATCTGGTTTGGCCTGCAGCGCCAGAAGGAAAATTCAATAACAAACCACCAACACTGGATGAAGTGAAGAACGTAGTAAAGAAAGCCAGAGCCAAGTCAGCACCTGGACCAAACGGAATACCATACCTGCTCTACAAGAAATGCCCAAAAGTGCTCGAGTGGCTCCACAAGATGATTCGATCAGCATGGAGGAACCAGAAGATCAGCGACCAATGGATGAGAACTGAAGGAGTGTACATTCCGAAGGAGCAGAACTCCAGCAGCATCAATCAGTTCAGGCCAATATCACTTCTGAACGTCGAGGGGAAAATCTTCTTCTCTGTTATGGCAGCAAGATTGACAAAATACCTGACTGAAAACAAGTATGTGGATATGTCAGTCCAAAAGGGAGGCATACCAGGAATGCCTGGATGCTTGGAACATGCCACGTTGATTTGGGATGCCATCCAAAAAGCAAGAACAGAGAAGAGAGACATTGACGTAGTTTGGCTTGATCTGGCGAATGCATATGGATCAGTTCCACACGATATGATCCAGCTGGCTCTTGAAATGTATCACATCCCAGAAAACATCCGAACAATGCTGAGGAAGTATTTCCAAGGGTTCTCAATGCGGTTCTCTACCAAAGAATACACCACGGACTGGATAGACCTAGAGGTGGGCATTGCAATGGGCTGTGCAATCTCTCCCATACTGTTCGTGTTGGCAATGGAAGTCATCTTGAAAGCTGCAATGAAGAGTTCAGGTCCAGTGAATCTGGGAGATGGATACCAGATGCCTCCTCTGAAAGCTTTCATGGATGACACAACAGTCTTGTCCACGGATGAGGAAGAGACACACCAAATCTTAAAGCAGCTGGATGAGCTGGTGGCCTCTTCAAGAATGAGGTTCAAACCTAAGAAATCCCGAAGTCTCTCACTGCGAAAAGGAAAAGTGGCAGATTCAGTCAAATTCATGGTAGCCAACCAAGCCATCCCCACTGTCACAGAAGAGCCAGTAAAAAGTCTCGGAAGATGGTATGATGACTCCCTGAAAGACACACAAAGGGGATGTGAAACCAAGCAAACAGCAGAAGAAGGCCTGAAGAAAATAGATAACTGCGGACTGCCAGGCAAATACAAAGTCTGGTGTCTACAGTTCATGCTGATACCAAAGCTGCTGTGGCCACTGCTAATCTATGACATTTGCACCAGCACAGTCGAAGCAATGGAAGCCAAAATCAACAAATACACAAGAAAATGGCTCGGTGTCCCACCTGGTCTCACTGATGTTGCATTCTACTGTCGTCAAGCAATGCTGAAGCTACCTCTGAAATCCATAGTGGAGGAATACAAAGTTGGAAAAGCAAGACTGTTGAGCATGCTGGAGGAATCAGAGGACAATATCGTGAGAGCAGTTCATCCAAAGCTGAGAACTGGCAGAAAGTGGAAAGTCCAAGAGGCTGTAAACAATGCCAAGAGAAACCTCAGCATCAAAGAAATAATTGGACACACGCAAACCAACAGACAGGGACTGGGAGCAACAAAAATGCAGTGGTGGTCCAAAGCCAAAGGGAAGGAAAAAAGAGACATGATCATACAGGAGTTGAAGGAAGAAGAAGATGTCAAAAGAGTGCAGAAGGCAGTCCAGCAAGGTCAACAGGGGCAATGGACAACATGGGACAGTGCACTCCAAAGAAGTCTCAGCTGGAACGATATGTGGCACATGGCTCCTCTAAGGATAAGCTTCCTCCTCAGATCTGTATATGACCTGCTCCCCTCGAATGCAAACTTAGTGAAATGGGGGAAAGCAGACGACCCAGCATGTCCGCTCTGTCAGAAGAAACAAACAGTGGAACATGTCCTAAGCTCTTGCAAAGTAGCGCTAGCCCAAGGAAGGTATACATGGAGGCACAACCAAGTTCTGAAAGTGATCACAGATGTGGTTAGCGAAAAAACCATGACCCCAAACGCACCAATTGCTATGACAACGTTCTACAAAGCAGGAGGGAAACAGGTCTGGCCCGAAAGGGCTATGACAACCAGCACATTGCCAAAGGGTCTTCTGGATGGAGCAGTCGACTGGGAGTGTACAGCAGACCTCCCAGAGTGGAGAAATTACCCAGATGTCATCAGCAAGACAGGCATGAGACCAGACATCGCTCTCCACTCTGACTCCTCGAAACAAGTGATTCTGATAGAACTCACTGTGCCATACGAAAGCAGAATGGAAGAAGCACATATCTACAAGACCGAAAAATACGCCGGTCTTGCCAGCACCCTGAAGAAAACAGGTCTGCGGGTCAAAATCTTCGCCATAGAGGTCGGGGCAAGAGGGTTTGTGGGCACCTCCGCTTATGATCTCATGAAACAACTCGCCATTTCTGGGAAGAAGAGGACTAGAGCCCTTAAAGCGATGGCAGAGGCAGCAGAAAGGAGCTCAAGCTGGATCTGGGCAAGGAGGAACCAAAAAAGTGAACTTCATAAGGATTAAATTCCCTACAGATGATGTGTGCCCCGTTAGCACATTGGTAAAACCGCGTACCGCAGTTTTGAAGCGCAGAATCGCCCAGGTTCGATCCCCGGCGTGGGAACAAAAAAAAAAAAAAAAAAAAAAAAATAGACAACAGCAGAAGGGCATCCAGGAGTCATGACCTGGATGTGGCCCGGCCCCCCGAGAGTGTAAGGAATTCAGGGCCGAAACACTTGTCTAAAGGGGGTTACTTCTCTGAAGACCTTCTGTTGTCTAGCTCTCCCTAGAGTTTCTTTCTACCTATAATCTTCGGTAAATAAGCTACAATTTTCGGTGAATAAGTTGCAATCTTCGGTAAGTAAGCTACAATCTTCGGTAAATAAGCTACAATCTTCGGTAAATAAGCTACAATCTTCGGTGAATAAGTTGCAATCTTCGGTAAATAAGCTACAATCTTCGGTAAATAAGCTACAATCTTCGGTAAATAAGCTACAATCTTCGGTGAATAAGTTGCAATCTTCGGTAAATAAGCTACAATCTTCGGTGAATAAGTTGCAATCTTCGGTAAATAAGCTACAATCTTCGGTGAATAAGTTGCAATCTTCGGTAAATAAGCTACAATCTTCGGTAAATAAGCTACAATCTTCGGTAAATAAGCTACAATTTTCGGTGAATAAGTTGCAATCTTCGGTAAGTAAGCTACAATCTTCGGTAAATAAGTTGCAATCTTCGGTAAATAAGTTGCAATCTTCGGTAAGTAAGCTACAATCTTCGGTAAATAAGTTGCAATCTTCGGTAAATAAGCTACAATCTTCGGTAAATAAGTTGCAATCTTCGGTAAATAAGCTACAATCTTCGGTAAATAAGCTACAATCTTCGGTAAGTAAGCTACAATCTTCGGTAAATAAGTTGCAATCTTCGGTGAATAAGTTGCAATCTTCGGTAAGTAAGCTACAATCTTCGGTAAATAAGTTGCAATCTTCGGTAAATAAGCTACAATCTTCGGTAAATAAGTTGCAATCTTCGGTAAATAAGCTACAATCTTCGGTAAATAAGCTACAATCTTCGGTAAATAAGCTACAATCTTCGGTAAATAAGCTACAATCTTCGGTAAATAAGCTTCAATCTTCGGTAAATAAGCTATAATCTTCGGTAAATAAGCTTCAATCTTCGGTAAATAAGCTATAATCTTCGGTAAATAAGCTATAATCTTCGGTAAATAAGCTACAATCTTCGGTGAATAAGTTACGATCTTCGGTAAGTAAGCTACAATCTTCGGTAAATAAGCTACAATCTTCGGTAAATAAGCTACAATCTTCGGTGAATAAGCTTCAATCTTCGGTAAATAAGCTACAATCTTCGGTGAATAAGTTGCAATCTTCGGTAAATAAGCTACAATCTTCGGTAAATAAGCTACAATCTTCGGTGAATAAGTTACGATCTTCGGTGAATAAGTTACGATCTTCGGTAAGTAAGCTACAATCTTCGGTGAATAAGCTACAATCTTCGGTAAATAAGCTACAATCTTCGGTAAATAAGCTACAATCTTCGGTAAGTAAGCTACAATCTTCGGTAAATAAGCTACAATCTTCGGTAAATAAGCTATAATCTTCGGTAAATAAGCTACAATCTTCGGTAAATAAGCTACAATCTTCGGTAAATAAGCTACAATCTTCGGTGAATAAGCTATGATCTTCGGTAAATAAGCTACAATCTTCGGTAAGTAAGCTACAATCTTCGGTAAATAAGCTACAATCTTCGGTAAATAAGCTACAATCTTCGGTAAATAAGCTACAATCTTCGGTAAATAAGCTATAATCTTCGGTAAATAAGCTACAATCTTCGGTGAATAAGTTACGATCTTCGGTGAATAAGTTACAATCATCCGATCCAGCTAAATTCTGCACTTTTGAGGGGTTTTTCACCATTTAATTCTGATGTTCAGTTTGTCAGTTTTCAGTCTACCGACATAGCCTCTGTCTTACTGGTGCTGATTTTCGTTCATAGTTTTCACAGATGATCTTTGAAACGTCCTATGCACTGATTGAATATCTTTCGACACGAGTCATGGGTATCAAAATGATCTACTTTCCTTTACTGTGTCACTTACTGTTAGAAAAGCAATACGCTGATTAATTCTTAATTTTTCTTTTTTTTTTTTTTACTCAAGTTTTACTAAGATGCTGTATGGATGTTGACTTTTGTGAGCACACTTTGTATGACGTGTGCTGCTGCGCAGTCTGTATATTCTGTCTGTCTGGGCGTTCTTCCTGAGCGTTTCCAGGTTTCTATAAGGCAGCAGGCAATGGCATGACGTGTAGAATCTTAAGCATGCATATTTGAAGGGAGTTTAGGCAGAAACACATACGATATGCACACATCTTTGTCTGAGAGACTTGAAAAATCTCCATTTTTTTACCCACATGCGGGAGATACCCAGGTAAGATCGAACTCACACCTTTAGGAACCAGAAAAAGCACGAAGAAAGAATCAGAAAAAGTATTTAATACAACCAGACAAGACAGGCGCAAAATTTTGGCCAACTGGCCTTTGTCAAGCGTAAGATCACAAACAAACACCACACACAAAAATTTGGAGAAAAAGACTGAAACTTCCCTGCTGCTTCGTTCAGTGTGAGAAAAGGACTGAACTGACTAAAATTCGATTCCATAATGTCACCCACTTGACTATCGTGCCCGTCTATGTCAAGTCTGTGTTGTTTGCTTTCACTAATGTGTCAATAGGTGGTAAAAAGACATGCCTGAATTTCATTATGTTTGATAAATATGTACTGTTACCTTTGTGTTGCATTTTACTGCAGTGTATTTTACACTTCATATCGTGAAAAACAATAAGAAATCAACATAATGTTTTCATGACACGGCCTTTCTGACTTTGTTGTAAATTTTATACTGGGTAACGTCCACGCCAAACACAAACATAAAATACATTTTGTCAATTAAGGCAATTAGATGTGCAGGCAATGACCTGTACAGGGAGCTTCAGCAATGCCAATCCTTCCTTTTACCCAGTATATTTTCTTAGCTTTTCCCCTTGTCAAAGTCTGATAAAACCAGGTAGTTGTCTGCGTAGAATCGATTAGAATGTCAAGGGACTAAGCTGTGGATTTCTTTCTCGTGAGAGCAGTTCATCCAAAGCTGAGAACTGGCAGAAAGTGGAAAGTCCAAGAGGCTGTAAACAATGCCAAGAGAAACCTCAGCATCAAAGAAATAATTGGACACACGCAAACCAACAGACAGGGACTGGGAGCAACAAAAATGCAGTGGTGGTCCAAAGCCAAAGGGAAGGAAAAAAGAGACATGATCATACAGGAGTTGAAGGAAGAAGAAGATGTCAAAAGAGTGCAGAAGGCAGTCCAGCAAGGTCAACAGGGGCAATGGACAACATGGGACAGTGCACTCCAAAGAAGTCTCAGCTGGAACGATATGTGGCACATGGCTCCTCTAAGGATAAGCTTCCTCCTCAGATCTGTATATGACCTGCTCCCCTCGAATGCAAACTTAGTGAAATGGGGGAAAGCAGACGACCCAGCATGTCCGCTCTGTCAGAAGAAACAAACAGTGGAACATGTCCTAAGCTCTTGCAAAGTAGCGCTAGCCCAAGGAAGGTATACATGGAGGCACAACCAAGTTCTGAAAGTGATCACAGATGTGGTTAGCGAAAAAACCATGACCCCAAACGCACCAATTGCTATGACAGCGTTCTACAAAGCAGGAGGGAAACAGGTCTGGCCCGAAAGGGCTATGACAACCAGCACATTGCCAAAGGGTCTTCTGGATGGAGCAGTCGACTGGGAGTGTACAGCAGACCTCCCAGAGTGGAGAAATTACCCAGATGTCATCAGCAGGACAGGCATGAGACCAGACATCGCTCTCCACTCTGACTCCTCGAAACAAGTGATTCTGATAGAACTCACTGTGCCATACGAAAGCAGAATGGAAGAAGCACATATCTACAAGACCGAAAAATACGCCGGTCTTGCCAGCACCCTGAAGAAAGCAGGTCTGCGGGTCAAAATCTTCGCCATAGAGGTCGGGGCAAGAGGGTTTGTGGGCACCTCCGCTTATGATCTCATGAAACAACTCGCCATTTCTGGGAAGAAGAGGACTAGAGCCCTTAAAGCGATGGCAGAGGCAGCAGAAAGGAGCTCAAGCTGGATCTGGGCAAGGAGGAACCAAAAAAGTGAACTTCATAAGGATTAAATTCCCTACAGATGATGTGTGCCCCGTTAGCACATTGGTAAAACCGCGTACCGCAGTTCTGAAGCGCAGAATCGCCCAGGTTCGATCCCAGGCGTGGGAAAAAAAAAAAAAAAAAATAGACAACAGCAGAAGGGCATCCAGGAGTCATGACCTGGATGTGGCCCGGCCCCCCGAGAGTGTAAGGAATTCAGGGCCGAAACACTTGTCTAAAGGGGGTTACTTCTCTGAAGACCTTCTGTTGTCTAGCTCTCCCTAGAGTTTCTTTCTACCTTTCCGTCTTGTTCCTTGAACTGAAAATACGAACATCTTCGAATACCCTGTGTCTGACTTTTGGATATACGAAAGGTCTGTAGACACCGGGCATACTAGCGGGCGGGATGGCGTTCCTGTCATATGCTGTCCTCACCTGGTGGCTATGAGAGGATTTGAATGTACGATTATACAGGTAGATTCGCCAGTTTGCTTAATTTCAAAAGATTCGCATGTCAGGGTACTGAACCCAAAAAAATCATATGACGACTTACTTCCAACGTGGGCTGTACACAGAAATGTACTCTTGTCGGGTGACTGACCGAGTGGGAAACTTCGGTGACTGATCGAGAGAGAAAGACGGGTGATTGACCGAGTGAAAGCCTCAAGATACGGTTAACAAAGCCAGTTTGACAAAGTGGTATCCTCAACTGTATCTGGGTAAAATCTACAGTAACTAGATAGTTCTTAAGGTATTTTACCTGTGAGTCACGGACACCGCATTACTTATCTGTATAACTTACAAGCCACGATCGAAGGATTGTGTTTCGTGAGTTGTTTACCTGCCAAACGATTATTGCGAAAAGCAAACTGAAAAAATATTCAAATCAAAATGCATTTTCTGCGTGAATACTAACTTCGCTCAAAACATTCCATTGCTTGGGGGCAATGAACACAGATTCAGTAGTTTACTTAGTCGTAGCCTTAATTTAAAAAAAGTAAATTCGTAAATGAATTTATTACGAAAAGGAAAAATTAATGTGGAACATGTACGCTTGAAAACTAAACAAACAGGAAATCAACAAACTGAACAAAACAAACAAACGAATAAACACATACAGACATATCAATTTCTTTTTATGAAAGAGAAACTTTTCTTTTTCGAAAATGGGTAATAATACTACAGTGCATGCTACGGCTCAATATCGTATTCACAATTGTCAGTGATACACTAGCTTATCCAATTCATTACTGTTTATTTAGCTATTTGTTTATATGAATGTGTCGCTATTTGCGGATATTTTGCACTTTTGTGAGAGTAAGAAACGTCATATACCACCAGAGCTAACATCACAAACAACAACAACAAGCTATATAACATCACTATGAACGGATAGACACGTTCAAAAAGATCAGTCTGAACCAGTCTCCCTCTCACCCCCTCCCTCTCTATTATATATATACATAAATTATATATATATATATAATATATATAGAGAGATATAGTATATATATATGTATGTGTATATATACACACTCCCCCATATACATATATACATACATATATACATACATACATACGTACACATACACACACACACACACACATATATATATATATATATATATATATATATATATTATTTGTGTTGATGTGTTGTGTGTGTGTGTGTGTGTGTGTGTGTGTGTGTGTGTGTGTGTGTATGTGTGTATTATATATATAGATCTATATCTATCTATACACCCCCCTACACATACATACATACATACATACATACACACACACACACGCACACACACACACACGACGCACGCACGCACACACACACACGCCGGCGCGCGCGCGCGCACACACACACACACACAATATATATGTATGTATACAATATATCTATATCATCTATCTATATCATTATATATATGTATATATATACCCATATGTATGTGTATTATAAATAATATTATATATAAATAATATATATATATATAAGGTACCAGATTAGTCACTTAAAAAAAAGCGCACCTGCAAATGACCTACGTAAGACGCTGCTTCAAGGGTAATATGGATGCATCATTAAAGAACGGAGTAACCTTCATCTCTGCACTTTCATCAGTCACCCCACCCCACCCCCTTTCCCCCAAGGGAGTAAGCTCTCTTGCCAGATATGGAAATCCTCAACAGACTTCCAAAACAGCCGAACGCGGATTGCTGGTAATTGGCGTCCTGACTCAGTCACTAAGCTCAGGAGGACAGTTAACCCTCTGACTCTCACACCTATCCACCACTGAAAACTTAACCCTTTGACTCCCGCACACTATCCATCAGCTGCAAAACTTAACCCTTTGACTCCCGCACCCTATCCACCAACTGGTAAAAACTTAACCCTTTGACTCCGCACACTATCCACCAACTGCGAAAAACTTGACCTTTGACTCCGCACCTATCACCAACTGGTAAAACTTAACCCTTTGAACTCCCGCACCTTCACAACTGGTAAAAACGTAACCTTTGACTCCCGACCTATCACCAACTGTAAAAACTAACTTTGACTCCGCACCTATCGCCCAACTGGTAAACTTAACCCTTTGACTCCCGCACCCTATCCACCAACTGGTAAAAACTTAACCCTATGACTCCCGCACCTATCCACCAACTGCAAAAACTTAACCCTTTGACTCCCGCACCCTATCCACCAACTGCTAAAAACTTAACCCTTTGACGCCCTCACCCTTTCCACCAGCTTCGCTTCACTGCAGGAAGCTGGTGGGTAAGGCGAGGGAATCAAAGGGTTGAGTTTTTGCTTTGCTTGCATGGTTGACAGTAAAGGAAGCTGGTGGACATGACAGGGTAAGGGAGTCAAAGGGTTAATTAATTAAGCTATTCCAGGAATTGTTTATACTGAAGGACAGTGGCCTTTAACTTCATGCAGGGGGCATAACGCTTAAGGCTTGGTTCAGTACTGACTCGCTTATTTAAAGCAATTATAATGGTTGTGAATGGGTTTGTCACGTTAAATGTAGATCATTGAATATCACCAGCACGTTGTAATCGATGCAACTAGAAATGGTGGGTGTAGCATGTTCAATCTGTCAAAAATCTCCTCTGAATGGGAAATGGATGTTGAAGGTATACAAACTCGTACTGATGAAGTTATCACTACTCTGATTAACGGTTCTGTATACGCTAGAATTCTTGAATCCGATATTAAAGTAAATCAACACACAGAGACAATTGCAGTAATTGTTAACATTATAGATGACCAGGTAAGTGTTATTTTGGGTGGGATGTGAATGGTCAGAACACTTCGAAAAGAATGTATACGTTTGGTTCAAGAATTACATGGCGATGATACAATCCTCGGCTTCTGCACATGCTATAGTATTTTTAAACAGTTGTAATCCAGAATAAATCAAAGTTTACTTTTCCTTCTTAAACTGTTTTGTTATCACAATAGCCAGACAATTTTAGTTCAGTTCTGTTCATATTGCTTATAGCCCAGCCGAGAGCCATATCAGGACTATGACCACGTCTACAAAAAACCGTTAAAATAAAAGACAACAATTAAAACCACCTGACAATTTCAGTGATCAGTTAAAGATTATATAATTGTCTACTTGTCAGAACCCAATCCAACGATAAATTGTCAAATTATATCTTTAGTACATATTACATTTCATCGTACTTTTTATGTACTGATAAGGGAATATAATTACAATTTCAAAAAGAAAACAATGGTGCTTGACCTAGGAAATATTTCATGATTTCCATATATTATTCCCCTTGAAAAATAACTGTTATCATTCATATCTGATATTTCCAAATGTGCAGTTTTAGAGCTGGCCTGACCAGGCCAAAACAGGCAGAGTTAGCCCAAGTATACTGGGATGGAATGTTCAATGTCAATTTCGCGGGGCGCGCGCGCGCACACACACACACACACAACACACACTCTCTCTCTCTCTCACTCTCCTCTTCTCTCTCTCTCTCTCACAGCAAAACAGACACACACAGACACACACACAGACACACACACAACACACACACCACACACGACACCTCACTTCACAGACACACAGACACACACACAGACACACACACAAACACACACACACACAGACACACACGACAGCACCACACACAACACACACACACACACACACACACACACACCACACACACACACACACCACACACACACACACACACAGCACTGCAATTACCCGATGACATTTTATTATCAAGTACAGGTTACGATCAACTCAGATGTTTCAGTTCTGTTCGTTGTTATCTTTCAACTTCAGCAGCGTCTTAAACTCGCCACTTCTTTTACCTTGTCTCCGTCGATTATTGTAACTGTCTATTCTCTGGCTATCCTGCTTCTCCTATCGCATGCCTCCAGCGTATTCAGAATTCTGCGGACGTCTCTCCATTTGTAAAAAGAAGCATGACGAGATCACCATCTGGCTTCACTTTCCCCATTGGACCGTTTGTCAAAGAATTTCATACAAAATCAAAACATTATGCTACAAGTATATCAATGTTACTATCTCTGTTTATTTTTATGACCATCTCGAAATGTAGATCCCTGTCTGATCTCTTTGTTCTGCTTCTGATATTACTTGTTCAAAAACTCCCAATGTTCCACAGTCACCTGCCGCTCTGTTTCCATACAAATGGAAAGAGCTTCCCCAATCTGTTTGACAGCCACATAGCCTGCTTTCCTTCACGTCTAACTTAAAGACACACTTTTTGTCCAGCAATGATTTTCCCTCTGTGTGTGTGTCCACCCTTTTGTCTTACTCCCCGCCTGTTGTCCCTGTGTGTGTGTGTGTGTGTGTGTGTGTGTGTGTGTGTGTGTGTGTGTGTGTGTGTGTGTGTGTGTGTGTGTGTGTTTGTGTGTGTGTGGTGTGTGTGTGTGTGTGTGTGTGTGTGTGTGTGTGTGTGTGTGTTTTGTACCCTGGAGGTTTTGTCATTGTCAGTGAAATGTTTTGGTGAATGATAAGACTGCGTGTTTTGCTTTGATTTATATATAAAAATGTTGGCGTCGTATAAACGCCATTACTAGAATTATGTATAATGACAATCTAAGCCAATAATCGTTTTGAGTTTATTTTAAAAGAACTCACATTTAATGTGTTGCTGGATCCTGATCTCAGTAATATAAAGCTTTCATTGTATTACGTTTATCCACTGATTACTCAATATAATCGTAATTCTAAATCGATATGAAGCCTGATTATAATCCCATGAAATAACAAGTCAAACCCCGTGTAATATCCCACTGTAGTTGTAACCATAGTTTCTTATTTACCACTTGAATATTGCACCTAAAATAATTCAGCTGGTTCCAAGCATGCGTAAGAAGGCACAATCGACGTTAAGCAAAAATAACAGGCATGTTTCTCAAGGACTTTGTACATTGGTAGCTTACAAGTGTGATCAAGGTTCTCAGTGTTAATCCAACCATCCTGAAGTCGACAAAGATGATGAAATGTACAAGAAACTTTGCTCTCAGATTGTACACAAAATCAGTTCAATGCTCGAAAAGGCTGAACGGAAAGAATAACAGCGTCAAAAATGTTCAGACATTAGCAGTTTTGCACTTCTATTTGATACGGAAATTGTATATTGCAGGGCTATAACGATAATCATCCTTAAGTATATACAGAAGGTCTGAGAAATCCACCGTATTTTGCATGCTCTTGCATTCTGAACAAGGCCGCTGCATTTTTCCCCATAAGCGGGAACAGGCCATCGGAACTGCTATATCATCAAATGACGCATTTTCCTCAATAATGTGGATGTATTGACGGAACGCTTGTGAAGCTGCAAACATATGTTGTGAATGAACACGGATGTGTACCAAGGCGAGGAAATGGTGCCACTAATGTTAGGATTATTTACGATGCAAATATCCACATAATGAAAGCAATGTATGCTTGTGTTCTGGATCGATACAACAAGAGTACTTTGGATGTAAGAGGAATGTGAGGATTATCTGACAGTAATCAGAATCTCTTCAACGGTCATTCATACTGACAATGGCTATCCACACAGATTTGGATGATTCTTCACTCTTCGCTCCCCAACACATCTGGAGGCTAAACTGTAAAGCGGGATTCTCCGTTGCCATACTGATTGCATGAGACTGAAGCCGCACGCTCAAATCTGTGTGTATGCTGTCCAGTCTACCCAGCTGGTCACTGACCCTGTTAATATCAGGAAACACAGGGAAAGAATGGGATCTGCTTGACAAACTGATGGAAGAATAGCGAGGTTGCTACATTTCACTCTCCAATGACCAGGTGGTGTCAGATTCATTACAACAGATATCTGTCTGGGTCACTAATCAGATAAACGTTGTCATTTCCATTTTAAACTATTTAGAAAGATGTGTGACACTACAGGAACATTTAACCATAAAATCCATCTAACCTTGTTATTCTTTTGTTATTTTTGTTTAAAGCCCAGCCGACTGCCCTGACCTATATATTTGGGTTTGTTATGGATAAATTCATAACCAGTGGTGCCAATTGTAAGATCGTTATTTCAAAAACAAAGCTTGGCATTTTACAACTAAATTCCTCTTTTTCTCCTGTAATTCCATGACCAACGTGATCGTTGGATGAAATTATGGGATGCAGCAAAAGACAGAGCGTTTCATTTCTTTCGAGGATGGGAAGCAACAAGCCGTTCAGGCATACAAAGCTCAGTTCAGACTTTCATATTTGCTACACAGCTCTTTGTCTGTCGACCTCGGTAACGGTCTCATTCCAGCGTGCACTCAAGGATGGTCTTGGACAGTATGTCATTGTGGGTGACGTGACCAAACCAGAGCTTCTATCCACAGTAAAGTTCTTACAAGCGTTCGTGTTGACCCACCAAGAATTTGATTCTGTTTAGTACGTAGCCACTGGTCTTATGTTCCAGTTGAGATTCTGAATCAATTTCCTCAGGTGCTTGGTCTTAAAGTTTTGAATTCTCTTTTCCGAGTCAGCAAGTAGTGCCCACGTAGTGCCGGACAGACAGATAAAGAGGAGAGATGGGGTGGGGGGCAGAGAGAGCGAGACAGAAACAGACAGAAACAGACAGAGACAGACAGAGAGAGGGACAGCAGAGACACAAGACAGATAACCACAGACAGAGAGAAACAGGGACAGAAAAGCAGAGACAGAGTAGACAGAGAGTTAGAGGGAGGGCAGAAAGACAGACAGACAGAAACAAAAGCAAACGCACGGACAGAGCAACCAGATAGATAGATAGACAGATAGATAGACATAGATAGATAGACACACAATTAGATAGTAGATAGATGGAGAGATAGATAGATAGATAGATAGATAGATAGATCGATAGATAGATAGATAGATCGATAGATAGCTAGCTAGATAGATAGATAGATAGATAGACAGACAGACAGAAAGACAGATAGATACACAGATATAGATAGACGACAGAGAGACAGACAAAGGCATAGACACTGATAAAAACAGACAGAGCAGAGACAGAAAAAAACGTACAGACAATACAGAGCGATAGAGAGACAGAGACAGAGACTGGCAGAGTGACAGAGAGAGCTAGGAAAGACATAGATAGATAGATATGGAGAGAGACGACAAACAGACACAAAGGCATAGACACTGATAGAAAACAGACTGAGCAGAGACAGGAAAAATGTAAAACAATGCAGAGCGATAGAGAACAGAGACAGAGACTGGCAGAGCGACAGAGAGAGCTAGAAAAGACAGCCAGACAGGAAGACAACCAATCAGCAGATGAATGCAAAGGCAATGGCCTCCTAAGCATACTCACAGCTGTCACAAAACTTCCCACCCCCGACTAAATCAGTCCCACTTGAGCAACAACAAAAATCTCCTGCCAGTTCCTGGTTCCCCTTGAACGAGGCACTAAATAGCTTACAGATTCCATCGATTCCAAACAAAAACCACTGGCCAAACTCGTCCACCATTTCAGATGGACAGAGGAGTGTGTTGCCCATAGCCCTCAAAGAGGGATGGTCAGGAATGGTCCGAGAGATGACCGTTAGTCATTCAATGGGAACCCACTATGATGAAGCGTCTTTCCGTGACAACTGTGGCCATTCACTGGTGCTGATTAGCCACAAGATAGGGTCATCCAGGGTTGCTTGTATAGCCTGAGTATTTGCGGAGCCCTCTTCACTCAGACTAGAGAGAGAGAGGAGAGCAAGAGAGAGAGAGAGAGAAGAGAGACAGACAGACAGACATACAGACAGACAGACAGACAAGACAGCAGAGATAGAGACAGAGACAGAGCAGCTAGAGACAGAGAGAAGAGAGAGAACAGACAGACAGAGAAAATGATAGACAGACAGTACAGACAGATAGACAGATGAATACATAGATAGATAAACACTACATACATAATACAGATGCATACATACATACATACATACATCATACATACATCCATACATACATACATGCATACAAACATACATACTACATACATATACATACAACATACATAATACATATACATACTTAAATACATACATACATAAACATACATACATACATACATACATACAACATACATTATACATATATACATACATTGATAGATACATAGAAAGAAACATAGACAGATATATACAGAGAGATGACAGACATACAAAGGCATAGAGACTGATAGAAAACAGACAGAGACAGAGACAGAAAAAACGTAAAGACAATGCAGAGAGATAGAGAGACAGAGACAGAGACGATGGCAGAGCGACAGAGAGAGCTAGAAAAGACAGCCAGACAGGAAGACAATCAACCAGCAGATGAATGCAAAAGCAATGGCCTCCTAAGCATACTCACAGCTGCACAAAACTTCCCACCCCCGACTAAATCAGTCCTCTCTTGAGCAACAACAAAAATCTCCTGCCATTTCTGGTTCCCTGAACGAGGCACTAAATACCTTACAGATTTCCATCGATTCCAAACAAAAACCACTGGCCAAACTCGTCCACCATTTCAGATGGACAGAGGAGTGTGTTGCCCATGGCCCGTCAAAGAGAGATGGTCAGGAATGGTCCGAGAGATGACCGTTAGTCATTCAATGGGAACCCACAATGATGAAGACGTCTTTCCGTGACAACTGTGGCCATTCACTGGTGCTGATTAGCCACAAGATAGGGTCATCCAGGGTTGCTTGTATAGCCTGAGTATTTGCGAAGCCCTCTTCACAGAAACGAGAAAAGAACGAGCGAACGAGCGAGCGAGCGAGCGAGCGAGAGAGAGAAGGGGGGCAGAGAGAGAGAAAGAGAGGAGAGAGAGGAGAGAGAGAGAGATAAACAGACAGACAGAGAGAAAGACAGGTAGACAGAGAGAAAGACAGGCAGAGAACAGACAGACAGACAGACAGAGACGATGAATGAAATGTCTGTACACGCGCGGAGGAGGAATGTAAAAAGGAGAGAAACGTCGAGAAAGAGGATATGATGAAAAGACACGGGGTGGGTGGGGTAGTTAGAGAGAAAAAGAGTAGCAAGAGTAGTAACAAAAATATGATGACAACACAACGTTCACAAAACAACATAATTACAGTTCAATTAATTGAAGTAGCAGGAATAATAACAGCAGTAGTAGAAGCAAAAGCAGCACCAATAATACTGTGAGCTATGGAGAAAGTAAAAGCACCACCAATAAGAGATGTACGAGGAGAAGGAACAGTAGCAGCAGCAGGAATAGTGAATATTAGCAGTAAAATTAGTAAAAGTAGTAGCAGTAGTAGTAGCATCGGTAGTATAAGCAGTAGAAGTAGTAGCATTGGTGATAGTACCAGACGCAGTACACCTAATAGCAGCAGAAGCATTCGGAGTACTTATGAAATTAATCATTTATGTAAATTCAAAGCTTTTTCTTTTGATCGATGATGTTTGTTTTTTGTGGTTTTTTTTATTTAAAAGGGAAAGGATCTTTAACGGGATGAAGGACAACTAAAAAGTGAACGAAGATACACAAGCAAATGAACAAAAGGACTAGCAGCGACGACAACACCACTAACGACCAAACATGGTCTCCTTAGAAAGCCTTTTAAGGTTATTATTTTTCCTCAGGACAAAATAATCATTTCCACTAAGAATTTATGTTTCAGCCATTAATACAGATTCCATTAGAAGCATTCTGAACATGAAAAGCGACAGGAAGTATTTGAGATAAAGAAAGACATGTTGGATATCAAACATTCACAGCTACTTTTCAGAAAGAGATATACTTAATGTGCTGGCGTGCTGATATGCATTGTTTCTTTTAGATGAAACTAATGCGGACGTAAAGTCAGGTGTTGTTCCTGAACATCATTCTCCAGTGATACAGTGAAAATAGTCTATTTCATACTGAAAACTGTGTTGAAAAGAAATACAGTTTATTGTCTGAGGAATCAAGTCACACAAATACAATAAATATTCTTAAAAAAATCAATCTAGACTTAAACCACTTTATTCATGCAATACGTAAATATACTAACATGCACATTTCCAAATTCAGATTTTACCTAATAAACAGGATAACATGTCTGACTTAAGCTGAACGATACAGGTCCTAAAAATCTCTGCATACCTGTCAGAAAAGACAGGAATCATAGCAAACTTTGTAATTATCCGGGCACAGCCACTCCGGATTCTTGACGTCTGTATAGAAGGATTCTTGACGTCTGTCTAGAAGGATTCTTTACGTCTGTCTAGGATTCTACATCTGGCTAGAAGGATTCTTTACGTCTCTCTAGAAGGATTCTTTAGTCTGTCTAGAAGGATTACGTCTGTCTAGGATTCTTTACGTCCACCTAGAAGGATTTTTTACATCTAGAAGGATTCTTGACGTCTGTCTAGAAGGATTCTAGACGTCTGTCTAGGATTCTTTACGTCTGTCTAGAAAGAATGTTTACGTCTGTCTAGAAGGATTGTTTACGTCTAGAATGATTCTTTACGTCTGTCTAGAAGGATTCTTTACGTCTAGAAAGATTCTTGACGTCTTTCTATTAGAATTTTTTTACGTCTGAAGGATTCTTGACGTCTGTCTAGAGGATTCTTTACGTCTAGAAGGATTCTTGACGTCTGTCTAGAAGGATTCTTGACGTCTGTCTAGGATTCTTTACGTCTGTCTAGAAGGATTCTTTACGTCTGTCTAGAAGGATTCTTTATGTCTAGAAAGATTCTTGACGTCTTTCTATTAGAATGTTTTTACGTCTGAAGGATTCTTGACGTCTGTCTAGAAGGATTCTTTATGTCTAGAAGGATTCTTGACGTCTGTCTAGAAGGATGGATACGTTCATTAGTTTAAAAAAGTCACAATCAGGTAAATGAGATGGAAGTCACTTTTGTACATTATCTAGCATTAAATGCGATATCATTATCCTTCACACTCATCAACCATTATGACTGTTTTGAAAGATTCATATGCACAAAAACATATTTTTCTCTTCTGTACATACACACACACACACACACACACACACACACACACACACACACACACACACACACACACACACACACACACACACATCACACCACACACACACATTCATTCTCTCTCTCTCTCTCTCTCTCTCTCTCCCATCTTCTGTCCCCTTTTGTTTGTTTGACCGTGTCTCACTCTTTGTCCTTCCATTTCTGTCTCTCAGTTTAACTGCTTCTATTTCTCTCTCTCTTTCTCAGACTCACGAGGGTATAGCATTAGTGGTTTCTCCATATCAGGATTTCTATGAATTGGATAAGAATTGCGCATAGAAACAATCAAAAGTTTATCCCCATTCCATTTTCATCTCTATAATACGGCCAAAAGATGAGGAACAATTAGAACTTTTTTTTCTTTTTCAATCTCCTATCTTTGTGTCTATCTATGTCTGTCTGTTTCCCTTCTCTGTTTTGAAAGATGGCCTAAGTTTGTTGTGCACAAAAACATTTTTTTCTCTTCTGTACACACACACACACACACACACACACACACACACACACACACACACACAGCACAACACACACACACACACACACACACACATACACACACACACACACACACACACACACACGCATGCACCTGCACACAGACACATGCATACAGAAACATACACACACAAGACAAGCATACAAACATATAGATCATTCAAACACTCAAACACACATACATTCCAACTCTCTCTCTCTCTCTCTCTCTCTCTCTCTCTCTCTCTCTCACCCACACAAACGCATGCTCACAAACACACATACACGTACGCACGCACATATGTACGAACAAAAATCTCTAACTTAAAAGTTTTTGTTGTTGTTGTTGTTGTCTTTTTGACCCCTTGCTTGATATGGAGAATAACAAAAACAATCGTAAGTCAAAAAGAAAGGAAACATAGTAAATAGAGGGATTCAACAATTAAACACACACACACACACACACACACTACACACACACACACACATACACACGCTCGCACGTACGCACGCACATACGCACGCACACACACATACACACGCACGCACACACACACACTGTCTCTCTCTCTCTTCTCTCTCTCTCTCTCTCTCTCTCTCGATCGCACGCACGCATTCACGCATACACACACACACACACCACACGCACGCACACACAACACACACACACACACACACACACACACACACACACACACACACACACACACACACACAAAGCCCGGAAGCACGCACACAATATGAACGCATGCATACATATAAACACACCATTCACTGTCCGCTCTTTCACTCCAAACAGACCTTGTTAGATTTAACAAGCTACACAAACAAAAGGCAGACAGACTGACAACAGATGAACAAACAGACAACGATCACAATGTCAACAGACAAATTAGAAGGCCCACACAACATGCAGTTGACACAGTGTACTCACAAGCACTGAAATCACCCCTCGCGGATCTTCTGCAAATGACAGAAAATGTATCAATTAGGATAAGCGAAAATATAAAAAAAAACAGAAAAGAAAAAGGACAGATGGAAAGAGGTGAAGGAGAAGAGGATGGACAGAAAGAAAGGAATAAAAAATCGGAAGAAAGCAAGAAAAAATCAGAATGCATGAATACACGCATTAACAAATGAAAAAAATCTTAATTTTGTGAGAGAACGAGGAAGAGAGAGAGGGAGAGACAGACAGACAGACAGACAGATGGAGAGGACAGAGTGAGAGACTGGGGGTGGGGAGGTGGGGGGGGCGGTTAAGAGGGTAGAGAAAGACAGCGTGTGTATGTGTGTATGTATGTGTGTGTGTATGTGTATGTGTGTGTGTGTGTGAGAGAGAGAGAGAGAGAGAGTGTGTGTGTGTGTGTGTGTGTGTGTGAGTGTGTGTGTGTGTGTGTGTGTGTGTGTGTGTGTGTGTGTGTGTGTGTGTGTGTGTGTGTGTGTGTGTGTGTATGTGTGTGTGTGTGTTTGACAATTAGCACTCTGAGATTAGGACAGATATAAAAAATGTAAAAAGAAACAAAACATAAAATGAGCGAACAAATAAATAAAACGCAGAAAAAAAGAAGGGAGAATGACAGCGAGAGAGAGGGAGGGAGGGAGGAAGAGCGAGAAAAGGAGGGAGGGAGAGATCTTGAATGCCAATTAGAGTAAGGTTTTGATAGAAGAGGAAGAGGAAGAGAAAGAGAGAGAGAGAGAGACAGAGAGAGTAAACAGTAGACAAGTGTAGAGATTTGTGACCTCTAACGAGATCATTGACAATCACAAAGAGAATGACAGCGAGAGAGAGGAAGGGAGGAAGAGAGAGAAAGAGAGGGATGGAGAAAGATATACTGAACGCCAATTAGAGTAAGTTTTGATAGAAGAGGAAGAGAAACAAAGAGAGGGAGACAGAGACACAGAGAGAGAGAGAGAGACAGAGACAGAGAGACAGGGAGAGAGAGAGACAGAGACAGAGAGAGAGAGTAAACAGCAGACAAGAGAAGAGGTGTATGACCTCTAACGAGATCACGGTCACTCACAAAATCACGAAAACCTGATTTACTACCTTTACGACAGCAAAACCGAGTGATGAATGTCTTGTTTTGTCTGCACGACTTTAACTCTCAGACATTTCTCCACTGACAATGGCCTCGATAAGATGACCAAGCTTTTAAAAATGTCTCTGTTCACACGCAAACATTTTTAGTCTTTTCAAGACCTTAATAATTAATTACTGCCTATTCAGATATAATTGTAGGGCTTTGTGTGTTTAAAACCTGCTACAGAGAAGGGTTACGTAATACATGTAAATGTGGTAACTGTGATTTGAATAATAAATCAACCCTGTCGGGATGCCACAAGTGACTTTTCTATCTACTATAAATAGCAGGCCCATTTTCTGGATGTTGCATGCCGCCGCAGTTTCCTTTCTATTTTCTTCTATCTCTGTCATAATCAATTTTTCCTTCAACTTCTTTTCAACATGTTAAAGTCTATGTTTACAATTCATGGCGTTTTTATCAGTGTTAAATGCATGAGGTTACTAAACAAATCTGATATGGGTTCCAAATATACGCAACCTGGTATCTATGCCAATTGTACCCTGAAACCAGTCTAGACACTTGTTTTGTAAACCAGTGTCATGTTCTGTGAATTTTGCAAGAAGCGTTGGTTGTTTGTTTATCCCACCAATTTTGATTTGTATGAAATGTTTTTTTTTCCTTGTTGGGCAAAACACCAGGGAAGTGTTACTGCTTTTTATCCACTACGTTTGGTTGTATTTGTTATGTGATGTCTTTTGTGCACGTTTGACAAAGGCCAGTTGGCCGAATATTTGCGCCTGTCTTGTTTTGTTTTATAAAATACATGTTCTGATTCTACGTATTTGTTTGTTTGTTTTGTTTTGTTTTGCGTG
>CM060314.1:69799828-69804828 GCA_030674185.1 Monoplex corrugatus | reverse complement strand
GAAACTGAATCATATACAGACACATAAATACAAATACCTTTCACATTCCACCCGTATCCCAATCCCTTCCAGTTTCTTAATCCTGGTGTTTCTTTGGCGGCAGACACTGGGGAGGCGGGTATTAGCTTAAGTTATCATCTCAGTGCTTGTCCGAGTGTGTCCCCATTGACAGCAGGAGGGTCTATAGCCGCAGTCTCCTCATTTGTGTCACATCAAGGTCACCCATGATTTGTACCAAGACGACCTCAAGTACCACCACTATCACAGGGAAGAAAAACAGGGATAAAGATGGACTCAGACGGGCAGACGAAAATGATGTATTTTAAATCGTTACCTTACATTAGCATGTTTTTAGTCTCCCTGGCATCATACCCGTTTCTTTTGTTCTTCTTGAAAACGTATGGTCAGTTCACTCTCGGTGTAAATATACTGTCATGTGTTTTGAGGATTTGTTTGTTGGTTGTTATATGAATATCGTGTTTTTATCATTTCTTTTTGCGACGTGGAAAGTGAGGTCTGTTTTCACTTGACCTCATACTTGTCCTGTCTTTCTGGCTCATTTTCACTGCTTTCGGTCTAAATGTACTGTTATGTGCTTTGAGGAATTTTTGTTGGTTGTTGTAAGAGTATCGCGGTTTTATGATTTCCTTTTGCAATGTGAAAAGTAAAAAGTCTGTTTTCACTTGACCTCATATTACCTTTCCTGTATTCTTGACTCATTCTCACTGCATTTTTCTTCATCTCCTCATTTTTCAAAATGAATAAATTCACAGCCTCCATCCTTAATACTCAGTCTTCTGCCCTTTTCCTTTTCTGTTATCACCGTAGATTCTAGAACCAAAATACACGTGTGCACTGTCTCATACCTTCGCCCTAATTTTTTTTTTTTTTTTTTTTGTCTTTCTTTGGAATAGCCTTTCTGGTCGACTGGGTTAAATCGAAAATGATAACAATGTTTGTCTTTAATTTATTTAGGTCTTTTTTATGTTTCAGTACCCAAAAGTTCTTTTCCTTCATGCCCAAATTGAAGACATTCCTTCTTGTCAAAAAGTGAATTCCCCTTCCGCATGCCCACCCCTTCGTCCCACCCTCTCCTGTCCTCCCTCTCCGTGTGTGCGTGTGTTTTGTGCTCTCCAGTTTTTGTCATCGTCATTGAATGTTGAATGACGGGAATGGGAAGGATTTAATCTGTGTATCAAGATCTGTCATCTTACAAATATCATCACAGTTTGTCATAAATCACAGTAATATGAGCGACCCTTGCGGAGCGAAGACGTTCAAGATCTCAACTTTGCACTGGGGCAGAATTATAACAGTCATGGCCCCATTCTGTCCCTAGTCGATGTTCAATTGGTTTGTCCCTGAAGACAGACAGGTACCCATTTACAGCTAGGTAGGCTGGGCTAGTGTCTTCATACAAGTGTGTGAATCTTATCACCCATGCATTTGGCAAGCACGAATAACTGTGCTTGACGTCAGCTTTCAGGATGATTCCTCTGAGGACATAATAACATTTCAAAGGATTCAGGTGCAAAGGCCCACTCACAGCAAACAGAAGCAGTCCTTTAGTCTACTTAACATGAGACCAGGGCACGTTTATCCCATTGTACCCACTGAGCTAAATCTTAGAAGAGAAGCTGAATAGGAGAGCTCTAATGTCAGTGATTTATTATCATTATCATTATCATTATAATAATAGTCATTTTACTGTCAGGTAAACATGAAAGCTGTATTAACATGTTCAAAAGATACAAAAGTCCACTTGGAAATAATGTAAACATGCTTATACACGTCATGAATGAGGCATGAGAACTGCGTTTTAATTTGCTGAAATGCAAGAAACGAATCAGTGATTCATCATCTCAGTGATCACGCCAGGTAACCAACAGCGCTGACAGAGGGTTATGTCATCCCCATCCCACCCAATCCCACCCACCTTGTCAATGGAACAGACTGATCAAAACGAAAGCCATCAAAGCCACCACTGTGTTTCAGCGGTAAGAGTGACTATGGGGGCCAAGGATGGATGAAAGCTTTCAAAGCCACACCACGCTAGAGGCAGGAAGGATTAGAAGGAGGGGCATCGGCCTGTGGGTTGAGGATGGGATAAAAGTTGTGACAGCCACAGTCCATTATCGCTCACCTCACAGTGAGACGCTAGACCAGAGAGCTGCTAACAGTCAGGACAGACGTCAGACATGGTATCCCTGTAGGGCTAAGGACAGGGGTCACTGCATTGTTGAGATTCTTTTTCTGTCCGATCAGGAGATGACCCACCTTGCTTTAATACTATGACTAAACTTGTATCTGTGAAGGTCTCCCTACTTCATCCTCCACAGCGTGTGCGTGAACAAGCACGCGCGCGCGTACACGCACACAGAGTATATGTATGTATGTATGTATGTATGTATGTATGTATGTATGTATGTATGTATGTATGTATGTATGTATGTATGTATGTATGTTTGTATGTATGTATGTATGTATATATGTATGTACGTATGTATGTGTGTGTATGTGTGTATATATGTATGTATGTATGTATGTATGTGTGTATATATGTATGTATGTATGCATGCATGTATGTATGTATTATGTAGGTACGTACGTACGTACGTACGTATGTATGTATGTATGTATGTTGTATGTATGTATGTATGTATGTATGCATGTATGTATGTATGTATGTAAGTATGTATGTAGCTATTTTTTCAGCTCGTATTTTGTATGTACAGTACACGCCCGCAAGGGCTAACTGTGAGACAGGTCCAATAGACAATGTTATTATCCTTGAACAATAAAAGATTTTGAAGTTTGAATGAATCTCTCTCACTCTCTCTTTCTCTCTCTCTCTCTCTCACCCTGTCTCTCTGTCTCTGTCTCTTTGTCTCTCTCTCTGTGTCTCTCTCTCTTTCTCTCTCTCACGATGAAAATGTAAAAGCATATAGCAGGAGTACATTTTTCAACAAGGGCATAGTTTCAGCTACTTGATGTTCAGGCGCAGCTAATAGTACATGTACAATATGGAGATGAGCTCTAGCCATTTGACAAGGGCACAAAAATTGAAAATATGCGCACTTATTCTCTCTCTCTCCCTCTCTCTCTCTCTCTTTCTCTCTTCTCTCTCCCTCTCTCCCTCCTTCCCTCCCTCCCTTACACATTGTTGCCTCATCATCCCTACTATTCTCAGCTTCCTGATCATGGCGTTTCTTAGGGATCAGACACCAGGAGGCCGGCATTAACTCAAGATGTCCCCTGCTTGTCCAAGTGTTTCCCATGTGGCACGGGGATGTCTGCCTGCTGTCTCTTTATTTGCGTCACTTCAAAGTCACTAATTGTTTGTATCAAGACAGCTTCACACACTGCTAGTACTAACAGGGATGGAGAAAGAAAGAAAGAAAGAAAGAAAGGAAGGAAGGAAGGAAGGAAGGAAGGAAGGAAGACAGAAAGAAAGAAAGAAAAAAGACAGACAGACAGGCAGAGAGGAAAAAAAGAAAGAAAAAAAGAAAGAAAGAAGGAAGCAAGGAAAGAAAGAAAGAAAGAAAAAGAAGAAGAAAAGAATGAAGGAAAGAAACAAAGAAAGAAGACAGACAGACAGACAGACAGAAAGAAGAAAGAAAGAAAGAAAGAAGACAGACAGACAGACAGACAGAAAGAAAGAAGACAGACAGACAGACAGACAGACAGACAGACAGACAGACAGAAAGAAAGAAAGAAAGAAAGAAAGAAAGAAAGAAAGAAAAAAAAAAGAAACAAAGAAAGAAAGAAGAAAAGAAAGAAAACGAAACGAAACGAAAAAGAAAAAGAAAAGAAGAAAGAAACAGAAGGTTGATGGATGGGGGACAGAGGAGAATTCAGACAAAAATAGATGCACGTCCTTTTGCCTTATGCTCTTACAGCGGGGAGGTCTTCGTACGTCTTAACAGCACCGCCATCTCCATTCCATTGTACTACAAGTATGAATATGTCATTTCACAATGATAGCTTTAAGTTTAAGTACTTTTTCAACGGGTTTTTTTTTCAGTTCCAGTTTTGTATCGTTGTCATCATTCTCACTTATTCCCAGTACCACACCCCATTTAAGTATCATCATCATCATCATCATCATCATCATCATCATTATTATTATTATTATTATTATATTATTATTATCATCATCATCATCATTATTGTTATTATTATCATCATTATTGTTATTGTGTAAAGTTAAGAAGCATACAATCTGTCTTGACGTAACTTTGTCCACTTGTTGTCCCAGTCCTTGCAGAATAATTCCTCTCATCTTCCTCATCCACTGTCACTGTGGATATTAGAGCCATCATAGTAGTAAGCTTTTGTGTGCGTCTGAAGCCTCAGCAATTCAACTGTATGCGTGTTTTTTCCCTTTGTGTTTCGTTCAGTCCTGAAATAGCCCTTCTGCTTGAAAAATGTAAGTGAGAATAGTGCTGATGAAGAAGAGACAAAGGTTAAGTGAGAATAGTGCTGATGAAGAAGAGACAAAGGTTAAGTGAGAATAGTGCTGATGAAGAAGAGACAAAGGTTAAGTGAGAATAGTGCTGTTGAAGAAGAGACAAAGGTTAAGTGAGAATAGTGCTGTTAAGAAGAGACAAAGGTTAAGTGAGAATAGTACTGTTGAAGAAGAGACAAAGGTTAAGTGAGAATAGTACTGTTGAAGAAGAGACAAAGGTTAAGTGAGAATAGTGCTGTTAAAGAAGAGACAAAGGTTAAGTGAGAATAGTGCTTATGAAGAAGAGACAAAGGTTAAGTGAGAATAGTGCTGATGAAGAAGAGACAAAGGTTAAGTGAGAATAGTACTGATGAAGAAGAGACAAAGGTTAAGTGAGAATAGTACTGATGAAGAAGAGACAAAGGTTAAGTGAGAACAGTCTGATGAAGAAGAGACAAAGGTTAAGTGAGAACAGTCTGATGAAGAAGAGACAAAGGTTAAGTGAGAACAGTCCTGATGAAGAAGAGACAAAGGTTAAGTGAGAATAGTACTG
>CM060314.1:69744828-69794828 GCA_030674185.1 Monoplex corrugatus | reverse complement strand
GACTGTTACTGGGTCCAGTGAAAATGGTGAGCTCAACATCAATGCTAAAGACACAAGAGAGGACAGTGACGACAGAGCTGAAGGTGCTGTTGGGGGTGACATTTCAGGAAGAGAACACGATGACATCGAGATGCTTTCTTCAAACATGGCTGACGGGTGTTCAGAATCTGAATCAGAACCTTCAGAGGAAATGACCCAGCATCTTTCTTACATGGACACATGCCGAGATGATGCTCAGAAGGGACAAGAGAAAAGCAGGTCAGAAATGCTCCGAACAACGAATGCTAAACTCACTCCACTGCATGAAAACGATGCGGTACTTGTGCCAGTCAGTGAATTTGACCGCGGTAGGTTAGATTGCAGAAATATTCCAGGAATTATAATGAGTGTCAACCACGACAAATACAAAATCGGAACAGAGCACGGCGTTTTGGCTGCATGGTTGTCAAGGAACCAAGTACTGAAAGCAGACTTTCCGATCGTCACCAGAGAAATGGTTAAAGAGGACGTGGTTTTGCCGTTCCGGCGCATTGCTACACTACACTCAAGGCATGGTGGACAAGGGTTCACCAAGTGCTCGTGCAATGGATCGTGTGTCACAAAGAGATGCCTGTGTCGGATGAACAAAACACTGTGCCACAGCCACTGCCACCCTAACAACAAAAAATGCAAAAAACAATAGTTAAAAAGCACATTCTCCTGAGAAAAAACAGCTGATGCTAATCATTGAAAAGCATGGAGTTCTGAAAGAACTGTGGCATTTTCACCCCTAATTGACTTCTTTCAATTTTTATAAGAGCATGAACATTTATCATTTATATCTTGTAATGTTTAAAAGGTATGAGTGCCTAATTTGTAACCTAGGCATTCTGCCTAGTCTACAGATTAGGCTGCCTAGTCTACAGATTAGGCTGCCTAGTCTACAAATTAGGCTGCCTAGTCTACAGACTAGGCTGTCCCCAAAAATCAGTTTACAAGTTAGGCAACCCTTTTGCCTATTTTACATGTTAGGCAAAGTGACTGCCTAGTCTACAAAGTAGGCAATCATACGAGTTAGGCACGACATGTATATTACTAAAGTCTCTATCAACCTGTTATTTATTGCTATCATTACAGCGGGAATCAGCTTCATCATATTCCTGCTCACCACTCTCGTTATCTGCCTGTTAATTTAACGTAGCTGTACACAGGATAGTCAAGCAAGTTTTCTTGATAACGTCCAATATATCAGGAGCACCAACTCGTCTGTATGAAGGGTATTTACATGCTAATATTACTAAGGATCATTCTTCTGAAGTATCGTTGTTCCTATCCAAGATATAACAGTAGATCAACTTTTAGAGAATTGCAGAAGCTAGTAATCGAAGAGATGCTGTGGATTTTGGTGACATACATGATCAAGTGACACGAAGATTGTATACCCTTTTATTTAAGAACCACTCTGCAATGGTCTGAAACTCATTTCTTGCCAATACCTCAAGATTTTAAAAGTTCTGAATTCCAGTTTAAACACAGCATGGTAATTGTTTTTGTCATTCCTATTTTCTTTACTTTTTTCTGAATCAGAAGAAACAACCAACCTTTTTTTTTTTATCAATCTACAGATTGCATAGATGTTACAAAGCAAGCTACAAATCCATTTCAGAAAGAGAAAGTTCATTAAAAGTTGGTTTCTGTTTCAGATATTGCTTTCTTATTTAGTTACGCTGTATAATGTTATCATCTTTATGCATCTTTATCGCTAGGAACTCAAGTCTAAGAAACAAAAAGTTTAAAACGCCGCATCTGTGATTTCATCCGAATAAAAAGTTGTCCTATTACAATTCATACACTGCACTTCATCCTCAATATACACACACTGAAGATTGCCCGAAGTACATAGGACAGTTATGTCTCCCATCCGTTCGGGAAAAGGCAATTTGCCAGTTTGACATGGGTTCCCAAGGTCTAACCAGTCCTCATGAGTTCTACAATAAACAGTACAGGACTGTTTGCTTTAGCCTATTGTACAGGAATATCGATCCAACGTTGGAAAGGCTAAAAAGAGTAATTGTGCCTGCAGACATCCGCACACCAGTATATCTGCACGTCTATGTGACCAGGAAATTACCTCACTTGCAAGGATAATCTTCGCTAAATATATGTACACAGTTTGAAAAAGCACCAACCACATTTCGAGTGCTCTTGTATCTACAAAGTTATTGGATTTTTCCAATAATGAAGCCTACCGAAGTGTCATTTTATCAAACGTGTGCTTCCGATAATCGGATGTATTGATGGAACCCTCGTGAATATGCGATCATCTACTGCGAATGAACGTAAATGTCTACTGAAGCACCAGACAGAGGCATGAATATTATGAATATTTGTTATGTAAATGCCAGCATTATGATCGATAATGGCTGAACGTGTTGTGGACCAACACGACACAAAAATGTTGGATGAAAATAGTGTGGGCAGCAGAATTGGGCAACAATCATGAACTCTGACTGGCAATTGTACTTCACAAAGCCCAGCTAATGGTGTAGTTCTTTTTTCTTAAACGTCTAGAGACTGAGCCCTTGTTTTTCAGTCTGATTGTATGCGTTCAAGACTGGTTCGTGATATTGCGCTTAGTCCATTTAAAAAGCACATGGATCATCTTATCTTTGTCACCACCACAGCATACTTACAGAGGGAGACAGAGACAGAAAGACAGACAGAGACAGAATGACTAGACAGACAGAAACGCAGAGATGATTTGATTCAGCGAATACATGTACATGTAAAAACCATCAACTAAACAAGCACACTCATAGTTGTCACAGAAAGTTCACACCCCCACCAAAACAGACCCAGACTGATTAATGGATCTTCATTTTAATTTCTATTTTCCCTTGAACCAGGTACTGAATTCCTCCAAGTTTCATTCTTTCCATCTAAAACACTAGAAAAGTATCTTCCACAAAAGCCCCAGCCACTTTCCAGAACTGAACACTACTTCAGACCTACATCAAACAAATACAGACGATTTGGAATGGTCAGAGGGAATGCTGTAACCGTAGCTACTTTGAAAAAAAATAGCTACTGTGGAAAAACTTAGCTTGTGTGGAAAAACACTGTGATTACAACGGCGTAGGAGTTTTTCAAAGGCAGGCGTTAAAACAAACTGTGAATCATCATCTTTTCCCCCCATGACTGATCTCACTCCCAGTGACAAAACCTACACACGCTATTCACACATTTCTTCATCTACACTGAATCAAAACATAACAACAACACTTTAATTATGGGGACATACGCAGCATCATTATCAGTGAACCTGATATTTGTGCTGGATTGTTCTGCAGCTCGGCCCACTCCACATATGTATGAATTATAAGGCATCTGAATGCAGACACAGATCATCGTGAAACCTTTCCTGTGGCCTTGGTACCAAGTGGGGAAAACAATTACGTGTACTAGTCTTTCTTTGTCAGCGTAAAGGAAAATTGATGCAGAAGTATGTAAATTTGCTGTCTCAGGCATTTGTAAACAGTTCAGGGGCCTTTTTCTTTTGATGAATACAGACATATTCCAATGGCATGGCCTTTATTTCAAAATATAATGGCACGTGACAGTTTTCCTTGAATTAGAAATATTTCCCCTTCGTAAAATACCATAATGCCATTAACATCAACGTAACATAAACACAACATGCTCTAGAAATTTATAGCTTACCAAAGTAGTAGCAATGGTAATTATAAATACTTTTCAGCAAACTTTCTGTAGCAAAATGTCGTTGGTCAGGTTCTTTATTTTGACAGGTTCAGCAGCCTTAACACAGGGCAAATATCTGGTCAGTCATCCACATGACAACCACACTCAACCATGCCTAGAACAAGCTTTTTATAAGCTAGTACTGTTACCACAATGCTGCCTCGTACTTAGGACTTAATAGCCACTCTGTGAACTCAATGATAACCCACTGGAACTAAACAAAACAGTCCTGTTTTCTAGTTAGTAGCAGACGCGGCATATTCATCCCAATGTGCCAACAGCGCTGAATCTCAACAGAGAATCTGAACAGTGGAGCCCTGATATCAGTGATTCATCATCTGAGTAATTATGCCCATCGCCCTGCCGTCAATGGAAAGAAGCCGCGCAGGAGGGAGGACTGATGTTAAAATCAGCCTAAGCCTGTGGTAGGAGTGAATAGAGGACCAGGAACTGATGGATGGAGGCTTTCAAAACCAGCACCATCCACGCTGATGGAAGGAAGGCACAAGAAGGAGAGGGGCGCAAATGCCTTGTGGGTAGAGGACGGAATGACAGTTGTAAAAAGCACAAACCATTACTGCTCATCTCATGCTGGCTGGGACCTTTCAAAACGACATCATGCTCATAGTAGGAAAGGATAGGAGCAGTGGGTGTGTGTGTGGGGGGGGGGGGGAGCTTAGCCTGTGGGCAGAGGAAGGAATGAAAGTGAGTGCTCTGCTCATAGAAGGAAGGAATAGGAGTTGGGGGGGGGGGGGGCGTGAGGAAGCTAAGCCTTTGGGCAGAGGAAGGAATGAAAGTTGTGAAAACACACTATTACTGCTCGCCTCCCTGTTGGACTCGTGGTCAGGGAGTAGTCAAGCCGTACTAATGGGCAGGATGAACGTTGGACACTGTGGTCTTGAGGGGGTGAGGGATGGTTCACTGCATGCCAAGATCCCTTCTCTATCTGACACAGATGAGTCGATGAGCCACATTTCTGCAGTAGTTTCTCTCATCACTACCTGCATGAATAGAGAAACACAAATAATGCTTGCGGCACGTGCCGACACAACCTGTGCACACAGCACACACACACACACACACACACACACACACACACCACACACACACACACACACACACACACACACCACACAACACCACACACACACACACACACACACAATCCTCTCTCTCTCACTTTTTAATGTGACGTTTTTCCTTTTTTTCTTTTTATTATCCATTGTTTCTTTGATGGCTTCTGTGAGAACTAATGGATACAAGCAAAAAAAATCATCATCATCATCATCAGATGCCCTGCCACATGGCGTTGGCGACCATAGACTTCCAACCATCTCTATCTCTCGTTGCCCCCAGCATCTTACCCCACCCTCCTCATCCCCAGCCACTCTGCAAGTCCGTCCAGCATTCTCTCCCTGGGTCTACCTGGTGCTCTCTTTCTCTCCAGCTTTCCCGTTGTGACCAGGTGCTCCAAATACGCCTTCCTCATAAAATGGCCTATAAATGTTGCCTGTCTTTTCCTAATCTTCCTTAGGAGTGATCTACTTGTGTCTGCCTCCATCAAGACTGTCTCGTTTGTTTTCTTTGCTGTCCATGGAAATCTCAACATTCTTCTGAGAAACCACATCTCGGCTGCCTCAGTCTTGCTCTGGCTTTGCTTGCTGACTGTCCACGCCTCGTATCCGTCCAACAGTATTGGTTCTATATAACATTCAAGGACTCTCTTTCTGATGTTAATTGATAGGCATTTGTTGGTAAGAATGCTTGTCATCTTCTTGAATGCTGTTTTAGCTTGGCCGATTCTGCCAGCTATTTCCGATGTACTTCTGCCGTCTGATGAAATGACCGTTCCCAGGTATTTAAACTTATTAATCTGTGTCAAGGTTGTGCCATTTGCTGTTATATTGCATGAGGGGATTTCATGTTTTTTACTGATCACCATGACTTCAGTCTTCCTGCTGTTTAGATCCAACCCCTTACCTTTGTTTTCTATTTCTAGTACATTCACAAGGTTTTGTAGGTCCCTTTCATTTTCTGCAATTAACACGGTGTCATCCGAATGTTGTTTATCATTTTCCCTCCAACCTTTATTTAATCCAGGGTCTTCTTCCAGGTTTCTCATGATGTTTTCGCTGTAAAAGTGAAAACAGATCTGGTGACAAAACACAACCCTGTCTGACTCCTCTTTTGATGTTTTGGAAAGAGCTTATGTTGTTTTCTATTCTCATTGCAGCTGTTTGTTCCCAGTACATATTCCTGATTATTCGTAGATCTTTTCCATCAACATTGAGTTTCTCCAGTTGGTTGATCAATTCATCATGTCGTACCCGATCGAAAGCCTTGGTATATCAACAAAGCATAAATACAAATCCTTATTCATCTCAATTGACCTTTCTATGATAGTTCTTAGGATGTATATGGCATTAATAATTCCTTTCCCTTCCACAAATCCACACTGTTCTTCTGCTATTTCTCATTTGATTCTATTCCTTGTCCTCATCATGATTATTCTTAACAGGATTTTTGCTACATGACTCATCAAACTGATTGTGCGATGGAGATCGCATTCTATAGCCCCTGTCTTCTTTGGAAGTGCAATGAAAATTGATTTTGACATATCTTTGGGGATTTTTCCAGTGTCATAAATTTCATTTAGGAGGACTGTTATTTTTTTCTATGCCAAATTCCTCCAGTGCTTCAATCATCTCTGTAGTAATGTTGTCTGGTCCTGGGGCTTTTCCTGGTTTCATCTTTTTCAGTGCTGCTCTGACTTCATCTTTCATTATGGGTGGTCTTTCAAAGTTCTTTTTTATAATGTGTTCTTCGTTTCTGTCATCCTCAAAAAGGTCTTTAATGTACTCTCCCCATCTGTCCAGTATTTTGTCTTTTTCCATGATAAGCGTGCCATCTTTCGATTTTAAGCAACCAGTTGATGTGCATGTATTTTTCCTGTGGACAATTTCTTCAATTCGTCTGTACATACCCTGAGGATCCATTTTGTGTCGGTCTTCTATCTCTTTGCATTTTGTGTTCAGCCAAGCTTCCTTAGTTTCATTGCACCTATACTTGATTTCTTTGTTTATCTTCCTGTATATCTCCTCGTTTCTCTTTGCCCTCCTCCTTTCCTCCATCAAGCCCAAAATTTCATTAGTCATCCAGCTCTTTTATGCTTTTCTGTCTGCTTTAGGGATTTCTTCACAAGCTTCATTTATCGAACTTCTCAACTTTGTCCATTGTTCCTCACTGTCACCAACGTCTTCCAGAGCGATGAATTTGTTTTGAACATGTACATTAAATTTTTCATTTCATCTGTCTTTAAGAGTCCAAAGTTTAGTTTGCTGTTGCTTTTGGTCTGTTTCCTTGTCCTCAATTTCAGCCTAAACCTTCCCACTACAGGATTGTGGTCACTGTTGCAGTCTGCGCCTGGTAGTGTTTTTGCTGACAGTAAAAAATTTCTAAATCATTTGTTGATCAGGATGGAGTCAATCTGAGTTTTGGTATTATCTCCTGGACTCATCTAAGTCCATTTTCGTCTGTTAGGCTGCTCAAACCAGGTGTTTCCTACTATGAACTCATTCATCTGTGCCCATTCTACAAGTTTCCCTCCCCTTTCATTTTGTGTACCAAGGCCATGAGAACCAACTATATCCTCCGCCCTATCCTGTCCCACTTTAGCATTAAAATCTCCCATTATGACTGTAACTTCTTGTGATTTACATTGAACCTTGGCCATCTCTAAAACTTCGTAGAAGTTGTCGATGTCTTCCTGAATACTTGCGGATGTTGGTGCATACACCTGTATGATGTTGATATCAATTGGTTTGCCTCTCAATTTGATCAGCAAAACTCTGTCGGATACTGCCCAGTATCCCTTAACTGCTTTTGATTTGTCCCTGTCCATTATGATGCCTACTCCTCTTTCATGTGAATTACCACCAGAGTATATCATTGTGTATTCTCCTGATGTTATCATGCCTGCCCCCTTCTATCTCAATTCCCCTAGTCCTAAAATACTGATGTTAAGCCTTTCCATCTCCATTTTGATGTTGTCTGATTTACCCTTCTGCAAAAGTGTTCTGATGTTCCATGTTGCTATTTTGGTGTTTCTAAGTTTGGGTTTAATTTTGGTCGCAGTAGCTGGCTGACGGTCTGGTGTCACCTGCGCCGAATGACAGTCCCTACCAGACGAAGGTGCTCCACAGGAGCACCTATTGACCGTTGTTAACTTTCTTCTTCCTCTTTCTTTTGTCCATGGTTTTCCTGGGGAAAACTACGATGGTGGTTTCCCCTTGCCTTCCATCGGTTTTTTTTCAGGGTTAACTCCCTTTGCCTTACTCTCTCCCGAGATGTCCACAAGGCAGTGGAGCGATTTACCCATAGCTTGGGGATCTGATTCGTGGCACCAGGGCATATCCACACGCCGGTGGGCCTGCATGCCGCACGTCTGGGGGACCAGACCTCCTCCGAGTCCTACGAGATTTAGCCTGAGTCCGTGAGGTGCTCAGTTACCGCCTGTTGCACGAGGAGGCACAACGTAGGGCTTGCGGATGGAGAGGCTATGTACTGACAGGAAGAGACTTACGCCTTCTGCTCTTCTTTTCGCATAGCTGCTAGCCAGCGGTGTAGGCTGTGAAAGTGAGAGGTGACAAGCACGCAGTCACTAGTCACTAGCCGACACACTAGATGTATCACATCCACCCTCAAACAAAGCAAACAAACAAAAATAAATACACACACGTAGACCCGCACGACTGCGCGCACCCGCACGACAACCCTTCTGTTCAAGTGACACCCCCCCCCCCCCCTTGTCATCCTCCTCCTAATCTTTGTGTGTGTTTTTGGAAGAGACTTTAGGAGAGTGGCATCATCTCAGGATGTTGTCTGTCTGTCCCAGAGTGTTCCAAATGGTATGGCTGCTGTCTCTTTATTTGTGTCACTTCAAAGACACTGATGATTTGTACCAGGACAGCCTCAGGGACCTTCATATAAGAACAGGAGAGAACATCAAAGTTCTGGGTGATGGGGGGAGGGGAACAAGATGGGAAAGACATATTTCAAATTTCTTGTTTTATGTTCTTGCATAAACGTGTTTAGTACATCGCGTCAACACTCTGGATCTTTCTCCTCCTCTCCCGAAAAGTATGGATATTTTCAGTACTAAGAGTGAGGACGTTCTGTATATTTTCAGGACTTTATGCCGATTCATAGCGGTGTGGTGTGGTGTGGTGTGGTGAGGTGTGGTGTGATCTGGTGTGGTGTGGCGTTGTGCTGTGCTGTGCTGTGCTGTGCTTGCTGTGCGGTGTGTGCTGTGTGGTGCGGGCTGTGCTGTCCGTGCTGTGCTGTGTGGTGTGGTGATGTGCGGTGCTGTGCTGTCCGTGCTGTGCTGTGTGGTGTGGTGATATGTTTTGCTGTGCTGTGTGGTGCGGTGCTGTGCTGTCCGTGCTGTGCTGGGGTGGTGTGGGGAGTGCTGTGCTGTGCTGTGTGGTGTGGTGCTGGTGTGGTGGTGTGTGTGGTGTGGTGTGTGTGTGGTGTGGTGGGTGTGCTGTGCTGTGCTGTCTGTGCTGGTGTCTGTGTGGTGTGGTGTGTGAGGTGCTTGCTGTGCTGTGTGTGTGGTGTGGTGTGGTGTGGTGTGCTGTGTGGTGCTGTGCTGTGCTTTTGCTGTGCTGTGTGCTGCGTGCTGTGTGTGTGGTGTGGTGCTGTGCTGTGCTGTGTTGTGTGGTGTGATGTGTGCTGTGTGGTGTGGTGCTGTGTTGTGCTGTGCTGTGTGGTGCATGTGTTGTGCTGTGTGGTGTGGTGCTGTGAGTGCTGTGTGTCTGTGGGTGCTGTGTTGTGCTGTGGGTGGTGCGAGTGCTGTGCTGTGAGGTGCGGTGCTGTGCTGTGAGTGTGTGTTGCGGTGCGTGCTGTGCTGTGAGGTGCGGTGCTGTGCTGTGAGGTGCAGTGCTGTGCTGTGATGCAGTGCTGTGCTGGTGCGTGCTGTGCGTTGCGTGTGCTGTGCTGTGCGGTGCTGTAGCTGTGCTGTGCGGTGCGGTGTGCGTGCGGTGTGGTGGTGTGGTGCGATGCGTTTTTTCTTCTCAAATTATTACCATGATATAAAAAGTGCAGAAAGTGATAACACGAAAAGCACTGCCTCTTTTTGCCGAATGTGTCAAGTCCTCTTAACTCAACAGCACATTAACCTCACTACTCCTACCAATGTCTTCATTTTCTTCTTCTCTCGAAAACTTCTAGTAACAGAAAAACTACTGTCTGACTTTACTCAAATTCTCATTGTTTATATCGGTGTTATTTACTATCACCAGCTATTTGAAGAACTACAGTCTACTTCACTTAATTCCTGAGCCTTCTCTCTCTTACAATCCCCCACTCTTACTGACGTTTCCTCCGCCTCTGCTTTCGATGTGGATGCTAAATCCAAGATATACATGTATCATCTGTCTGTTGGAAACCTGAGGATTTTAACCAGACTTTCTTTTACATAAGCTTTTATTTACTGTTCTTTTCTTGTTTTTCTTTTCTTTGCTGTTTTTCGTGGTTTTTCCGGTATGGTGTTTTATATAACTGAATGGAAAACACATTGATTTAAAGTATGTTTCCTATTCCCAAGCCTCTTTTCCGTCCTTTTCTTCACCTTGTAATTGAGATGAAACAAATATAACGAAGCAAACAAAAGAAAACCAAACTACAAAAACTGAGCCTGTAGCATACGTTAACACACACCAAACCCCACGGAAACAAAACGCTTGTCTTTTTCAAACTTAGTAGGAACAAAAACAAACAGATAAACAGAAATATGACCGTGGAGTGTGTTAGGTGGGGGGTCAAGCTGTATTGTAGGAACTTCTCACTTTGATCAAACAATTTGAATTTCAAACAGACAATCAGATGTGACAATATAAAATAAAAGAACGAAGAATAGAAAATGGAACTTTCTCTTTTAGTATGTTTTTTCTTCTGTTCTTGCCCACACAGCATGTGCACTGATTTAGAATCACTTAACATGGTTGCTGGATACCAAAATGTCAAGCGTGTGACCCTATGGCGGAATAGTAACGGGCCGTCTGTGTGTTATCTGGTTTTACTGTTTTGTATAAAACTGTTAACATACACATGCTTTAGTTCAAGAGTTAATACTGATTTCCTCTTGTTTTTTTAAGCCTCTCATAAAACCTAATCTTGCGTTTCATATCTTACAATAAAAAATGAATAAAACCACGTCTAAAAAATTATTACATTTTTTGCGATCCGGTTTTGTTTGCATGGATTTCAAACGTAGCACCGAAAACACACACACACACACACACACACACACACACACACACACACACACACACACACACACACACACACACGAACGAACACACACACACACACACCACACACACACACACAACACATACACAAACACACACACACACACACACACACACAAACAACACACACACACACACACACACACACGAACGAACACACACACGCACGCACGCACCGCACACACACACACACACGAACGAACACACACACACACACGCACACACACAAAACACACACACACACACAAACACACACACACACAAGAAAAAATTAGAGATAGCTTCCTGCCTATAACAGTGTTTTGAGAAAGACACGTGAAAAATCATTGTTAGAACTGCGGGCAGATATTACCACTTTCATATCCCTCAGGTCCAATCCGTCTCTCAACCACATCCCCTTACCTGAATCCTGCTCTGGTGGAGGTCTGATTAACTGCCTAGGTCTCTGAACTAGAAAACAACAGGAAAATCCATCATGACACTATCATCATCATCATCATCATCAGGTGCCCTGCCGCATGGCGTTGGCGACCATGGACTTCCAACCATCTCTATCTCTCGTTGCCCCCAGCATCTACCCCACCCTCTTCATCCCCAGCCACTCTGCAAGTCCGTCCAGCATTCTCTCCCTGGGTCTACCTGGTGCTCTCTTTCTCTCCAGCTTTCCCGTTGTGACCAGGTGCTCCAAATCCCCCTTCCTCATGAAATGGCCTATAAATGTTGCTTGTCTTTTCCTAATCTTCCTTAGGAGTGATCTATTTGTGTCTGCCTCCATCAAGACTGTCTCGTTTGTTCTCTTTGCTGTCCATGGAACTGTCAACATTCTTCTGAGAAACCACATCTCGCCTGCCTCGATCCTGCTCTGGCTTTGCTTGCTGACTGTCCACGCCTCGTATCCGTCCAACAGTATTGGTTCTATATAACATTCAAGGACTCTCTTTCTGATGTTAATTGATAGGCATTTGTTGGTAAGAATGCTTGTCATCTTCTTGAATGCTGTTTTAGCTTGGCCGATTCTGCCAGCTATTTCCGATGTGCTTCTGCCGTCTGATGAAATGACCGTTCCCAGGTATTTGAACTTATTAACCTGTGTCAAGGTTGTGCCATTTGATTTGATTTTGCATGAGGGGATTTCATGTTTTTTACTGATCACCATTACTTCAGTCTTCCTGCTGTTTAGTTCCAACCCCTTACCTTTGCTTTCTGTTTCTAGTATATTCACAAGGTTTTGTAGGTCCCTTTCATTTTCTGCAATTAGCACGGTGTCATCTGCGTACCGAATGTTGTTTATCATTTTCCCTCCAACCTTTAATCCAGGGTCTTCTTCTAGGTTTCTCATGATTTTTCGCGATATAGTGAAAACAGATCTGGTGACAAAACACAACCCTGTCTGACTCCTCTTTTGATGTTTTGAAAAGAGCTTATACTGTTTTCTATTCTCATTGCAGCTGTTTGTTCCCAGTACATATTCCTGATTATTCGTAGATCTTTTCCATCAACATTGAGTCTCTCCAGTTGGTTGATCAGTTCATCATGTCGTACCCGATCGAAAGCCTTGGTATAGTCAACAAAGCGTAAATACAAATCCTTATTCATCTCAATTGACCTCTCTAAGATAATTCTTAGGATGTATATGGCATTGATAGTTCCTTTCCCCTCCACAAATCCACACTGTTCTTCTGCTATTTCTCTTTTGATTCTATTCCTTGTCCTCATCATGATTATTCTTAACAGGATTTTTGTTACATGACTCATCAAACTGATTGTGCGATGGAGATCGCATTCTATAGCCCCTGTCTTCTTTGGAAGTGCAATGAAAATTGATTTTGACATATCTTTGGGGATTTTTCCAGTGTCATAAATTTCATTTAGGAGGACTGTTATTTTTTCTATGCCAAATTCCTCCAGGGCTTCAATCATCTCTGTAGTAATGTTGTCTGGTCCTGGGGCTTTTCCTGGTTTCATCTTTTTCAGTGCTGCTCTAACTTCATCTTTCATTATGGGTGGTCCTTCAAAATTCTTTTTTATAATGTGTTCTTCGTTTCTGTCATCCTCAAAAAGGTCTTTAATGTACTCTCCCCATCTGTCTAATATTTTGTCTTTTTCCATGATAAGCGTGCCATCTTTCAATTTTAAGCAACCAGTTGATGTGCATGTATTTTTACTGTGGACAATTTCTTCAATTCGCCTGTACATACCCTGAGGATCCATTTTGTGTCGTTCTTCTATCTCTTTGCATTTTGTGTTCAGCCAAGCTTCCTTAGCTTCATTGCACCTATACCTGATTTCTTTGTTTATCTTCCTGTATATCTCCTCGTTTCTCTTTGCCTTCCTCCTTTCCTCCATCAGGCTCAAAATTATCATGACACCAGGAGGGGAAAAACCCGCAAGTTTACTTACCTCTGACATGTACTGAGAACTGAAAATGCGTACATCTTCGATTTCACGTGTTTCACTCTCGAACGGAGGAAGATTTTGTGGGCTCTGGGTATACTGTCAGAGAGAATGTTGCTGTTGTTCACTTTATACTGTTAATACCTGTGAAAGCATCAAAAGACCAGACAGGGATAAACACGGGGTTGTCAACAAGTTAATGTCTGTGAGGGCATCAAAAGATCAGACGTGGATGAAGATAGGCCGTCACCCTCCAACAGATCCGCATCTCAGAATGCTGATTCCTAAAGGTTCATATGACAATATAAATCTGGCAGGAATGTACACATGACATATTCTTGTCAGAGTGGAATCTACAGGATTAGCGTAATAAGGCCAGTTTGACTGAATGGCGTCTCTAGTGTGAGCAGGAAACATCTTTACTAGCAAGATGATTCTTGGTCATTTACCTCTGTGTACCGAAGGCCACTGTTGCTTGGAAATATATATCTTCTCACCAGTAATTCCGTTACCTTTCAGGGGAATATCAGATGGTTTGGGGGAAACGTCCTTGAAGCATCTTATATCTCATATCTGTGTGTGTGTGTTTGTTTGTTTGTGTTTGTGTGTGTGTGTGTTTGTGTGTGTGTGTTTGTTTGTGTGTGTGTGTTTGTTTGTGTGTGTGTGTGTGTTTGTTTGTGTGTGTGTGTTTGTTTGTTTGTGTTTGTGTGTGTGTGTGTTTGTGTGTGTGTTTGTTTTGTGTGTGTGTGTGTGTGTGTGTGTGTGTGTGTGTGTGTGTGTGTGTGTGTGTGTGTCTGTATCATCTGTTGTGATCCCATGAAGACCTTTATTTCCCTCAGTATTCATATGTTCACTACACTACATCAGATGAAAAAAGACTTCGGTTCATTTCACCTACTACACCAATATAAACATTTGTAAACTCCAGAATCATTTAAAAACCTGATTTAATCGTAATGTAAAACACACTCAAGCGAAAACTTAACTAGCGCTGAATGCCACTAAAGATGAATAATCTTTGCTGATCAAAAAACAAACAAACAAAGAAAGAAAAACAAAAATAAACAAAAAAACTATCTACCTGGGGTTTTCTTTCAGAATGAAACCTGTCCACGAGGCAAGGACAATGTTTTTGCTACTTGTACCCATGTACATCTGACAGGTATTCATCTGTTCTCTTTGTTCGTTCACAGTGTAAGATCAGAACGTGGTACTGTCGTGCAAATCAAGTGTTGTGCGCTTAATTACTTGTTCTATACCTCTGGCTGAGGACAGAGAGGGTGGAAGATGGACTTGCAGCGACAAGGGATAGATATATATGGAGGGCCATGATCGCCAACGCCATGTGGCAGGCTACATGATGATGATGATGATGATGATGATGATGATGGTGGTGGTGATGGTGATGGTGATGATGATGATGATGATGATGATGATGGTGATGATGATGATGATGATGATGATGATGATACCTCGCCCTCAAGGGCTACCTTTCTCCTTTTTCCCCCTTCCTTTGGTTTTAGATGTTTTATGTATCTAAGAAATGTATTACGTCCAGAAAGTCATTAAGCAATTGTCCTCTGATGAAAACAGCGAAACTGCCCAAATTTTCGGCGAATCATTTCGCATTGGCGTGTCTAAATTGGCTGAGAATATTAGAGATGCAAGCTGTATTAAACGCAGGTACACAGCTGGTCGTTTAAAACCCAAATCAGTCATCTCACAGATAATAGTGTAGTCATTGTTTAAAGTGACGTCATAAAAACCACCACCATTTTCTCCCGAGAACACCATGACCCGAAATAAAGATAAACGAAAAGTGAACAACTGGAGCACCTTCGTCTGGTAGAGGAGATCCTACTAAGCATGTGACGCCGGACCTTGATAGATATATGAATTGGAACATGGAATGTTGCACGACGCTCTAGAAAGATAAACAAAAGAATGTCCAGACAGAAATGGAAAGATTGAACATCAATAATTTAGAACTAGAAGAAGTGACACGGAAAGGAACAGGCATGATAACATCGGACAAACATGAACTTTTACAATCTGGAGGAGACACTCGTGAAAAATGGATGGGCATCACAATGAATAACGACAAATCAAAATCTCTTGAAGGATACTGGGCCACAACAGATCGCGTTGTACTAGTTATATCGGAGGCAAGCCATCTGATACCAGTATCGTCTAAGTGTATGCACTAACACCCACACGTCCTGAGGAAAAAACTGCCTAAATAGAATGAGCGACAGCCAAGGCTCAATGTAAATCACATGACATTACAATCACGATGGGAGAATTTAATGCTAAGGTGGGACAAGAAAAAGTAGATGACATAGTTGGACCTCATGGCGTCGACAAGCGAAATGAAAGTGTTGAGTGGGCAAAAGCAAATGAACTCATAATAGGAAATACTTGGAGTGAGCAACCTAAGAGAAGAAAACGGACATGGATGAATCCAGGAGACAACCCAAAAAATCCAGTTGGTTACATCATATAAATAAGAGATTTAGAACTTCTTTACTAATAGCAGCAACATTGCAAGGCGCAGACTACTACAGTAACCAAAATTCTGTTACGGGAAAAGTTAGGCTGAAACTAAAGAGAAGAGAACAAACCAAAAAAAATAAATTTTAATGTAAATCTTGGACTCTTAGATCCAGAAGAATCGGCTTGTTCAATACTTAGCGTAACCCCTGAAAACAAATTCAGTGCTCTGGAAAATGTTGGGGACAATGAGGAACAGTGGACCAATTTGAAAAATAAATAATGCTTGTGAAGAAATCCCTAGAATTAAACAAAAAGCAAAGAGGAATTAGATGACGAAAGAAATTTTAGGCTTGATGGATGGACGTAAGGAGGTAAGGAAGAAGAGAAAAATACGAAAAGATAAATAATCAGGAATAAATGCAATGAAGCTAAGGAAGCTTGGCTGGAAACAGAGCGCAAGGAAATAGAAGACCACCACAAAGTTTAGGCGCATTAATACTGATGAAATTATTCATAGAAAAAAGACATGTGCAACGACTGATTGAATAAAACCGAACAATGGTACATTTATTAAAGACAAAGACAAAATGTTAGCTAGATGGGGAGACTACACAGGAAACCTTCTTTGACGATGACAGAAGGGAGGAACACCAATAATGAAAGACGAAGTTAGAGCAGCTATGAAAAGAATGAAACTGAAAAGCCCTAGGACTTGACAATATTACTTTAAAACGACTGAGACTCTAAATGAATTTGGTATTGAAAAAGTAACAGTCCTCTTAAATGAAATTTATAACACCGGAAAAATCCCTAAAGATATGTCAATGTCAATTTTCATTGCACCTCCAAAGAAAGCAGGAGCAAAAGAATGCAAACTCCATCGTACAATCAGCCTGATGAGTCATGTGACAAAGTTTCTATTAAAACAGTCATGATGAGGACAAAGTACAGAATCAAACAGAAATAGCAGAAGAACAACGATGATTTGTTGAGGAGAAAGGGACTTTTAATGCCATTAATGCCATATACATCATAAGAACTCTCTACAAAGATCAAATGAGTTGAATGATAATTCATATTAAAATTTATGTTTTGATGACTATACCAACGCTTCTCATCGGACAAGATACGAAGAACTGATCAAAAACTGGAAAAGCTCAATATTAATGGAAAAGATTTAAGCATTACAAGGGATATGTACTGGGAACTATCAGCAGCAATGAGAGTAGAAACGATGTAAGTCGTTTCAAAATATCAAAAGAGTGCTGCAAGACACACGATGATGATGAGAGGAGGAGGAGGAAGAAGATGAGGAGGAGGACGAGGAGGAGGAGGAGAAGTTCATGTTCTGTGAACATTTAAACCGATTTATAAGCATTCAAATTATTCCATAATTTTTTCCACCTTCAAGTGTTTGCCAGTTCTGTTCTACCAACAATTCCTAAATGTTAGTAGAACCCTGTAATTGACTTAACGTTATAAGTTGACGGGGTACTAGTGAAACCTTAGAATAGGACAGTGTAGTATACAAAAGTACTGAACAGAAGTACACTGTATTTGATTTCTATCACTATGTAAAATATCTTGGATGGTACTTCGTTAGTATGTATGTTTTGTTTGGAAACAGAAGGTATCATGTGTAAGTAAACTGCTTCTACTTCCTGCAGCACAGGCTACTACTGCATGAACTGTGTGGGTGTTAGAAGAAGCAACTATCACGTGCTGGTTTTGACTGCCTTCGGGGCAGTAAAAGGTAAACCTCTAGTCTTTTACGAATTACGATACTTCATTGCATGAAAATCAAAGCCAGTAAGTGTATATAAGCATTACATCCTTGATTTACGAAGACTGAAGGTTGTGTTCAAATACTGACTATTGCTATTTGTCGAAGACTTCAACTTATTGTTATTTTTGCTTAAACCCCAGCTGACTGTGCAAAGCCATATCAGGGCTGTAATCATCTCAAAACATTTTCAATACCTCACCGGGGGTACAAAAAACTCTGGAAAAAAACAATAATGTACATACATTAATCCATCCACGCAGATAATCTCAAAGATATGCCCCTGGCGTTGACCACTCTGTCGAATTCATAATCAGGTGGTTTAAAAACACACACAAAAAAAAATCCTGAATACAAATTTAAACATGTCTAAGACCCTAAAACATATAGACAGACCCAAATTATCTAACACTGTTTCGATACAACACATTTCCTTAGAGCCAAAAGTGCACTTAGGGTAAGTACCCAAGTATCAATCCTAATAGAAAGCGTGTGTGTGTGTGTTGTGTGGGTGTGTGGGGGGAGGCGCATGCGTGCGTGTGTGTGTGTGCGTGTGAGTGTGTGTGTGTGTGTGTGTGTTGTGTGTTGTGTGTGTGTGTGTGTGTGTGTGTGTGTGTGTGTGCATGCGTTTACGCTTGTTTTCTTGTTAGTTTTGCACATGCATGTAAGTATCTATGCAATATAGTAGAGAAGCGATATGTTTAAAAGCTAGTGCTGGTGCAGTTAAAAGAGCACATACTTATACTTTGCTGGTATTATTCATAACCTTGTCAAAAGATTTCAAATGAAACTGTGTGGTTATATAAAAGCATGACTGTGTTAACAGCAGCAGCAAAAGCAAAAGCAACAACAACAAAACAGCAGACAGACTCAAAGAGCCGACTCAATTCAGTCTCGTTTTTGAAAGAATGGTTTTGTAAAATTAGCTAAATACAAGAAATCATACCTGATTTTGACATCATCATCTTCATCATGTGCCTTGCCACATGGCGTTGGCGGTAATTGCTCTCCATATGCATCTATCCCTTGTTACCGCAAGCACATCTTCCACCCTCTCTGTCCTCAGCCACCCTGCAAGTCCGTCCAATATATTCTCCCTGGGTCTACCTGGTGTTCTCTTTCCTTCAGCTTTCCTGTTGTGACCAGGTGCTCTAATTCCCCTTTCCTCATAAAATGGCCTATACATCTTGCCTGTATTTTCCTTATCTTCCTTATCAATGATCTTCTTGTGTCTGCCTCCATCAAGATTGTCTCGTGTGTTTTCTTTGCTGTCCATGGAACTCTCAACATTCTTCTTAGAAACCACATCTCGGCTGCCTCAATCTTACTCTGGCTTTGCGTGTTGACTGTCCACGCTTCACAACCATTTAACATTATGGGTTCTATATAACATTCAAGAACCTTCCTCCTGATGTTAACTGATAGACATCTGTTGGTGAGAATGCTTTTCATCTTCTGGAATGTAGTTTTGGCTCGGCCGATTCTGCTGGCTATTTCTAATGTGCATCTGCCATCTTGTGAGATGACCGTTCCCAGATATCTAAACTTATCAACCAGTCTCAAAGTTGTGCCGTTTGCTGTTATTTTGCACGAGAGGATTTCATATCTTTTTCTGATTACCACGACTGAAGTTTTTTTGCTATTTAGCCCCAACCCTTTATTTTTGCCTTCTATTTCTATCATATTCACAAGGTTTTGTAGATCCCTTTCATTTTCTGCAATTAGCACGTTGTCATGTACGTAACGAATGTTGTTTATCATTTTTCTTCTAACTTTTAATCCAGGGCATTCTTTAAGGTTTGTCATGATGGTTTCGCTGTAAAGTGAAAACAGATCTGGTGTCAGAACACAGCCTGACTCATCTTTTGATATTTTGGAAAGAGCTTACATCGTTTTCTATTCTCATTGCTGCTGTTTGTTCCCAATACTTATTTCGATTTTGACATATCTATATGATACTGCTTCAAGGACAGTATGACTATCCCATTACCAGAACTAAGCTTCAAGTAGCATTCATTTCCATGTTTGCTCCATCATTCTTTTCCCCTTAGGGGCGGAAGCTGTGTTGCTAGTTACAGCCAACCTCCACCAGGCTCTCAGAGCAGAACGGCGTGGAAATGATGGTAATAGGTGCTGTGTCTGAACTGCCTTAACCCGGGACAATAATTTAAGCTGGTCTGGGAATGGTTTTAACTGGTGAACTGTGCCCTCAATCACTCACTGTACATTAATCATGGAGTGTGACTGACCGTCCTCATTATCAATCTGTTGACTGATGGGCTCTGCCATAAAGGAGTCGTTTAACTTTGAATTAGATAGTATGATACAGTAAAGTGTAGAGAATGCCAATAGTTATTATATAGTATGATACAGTAAAGTGTAGAGAATACCAGTAGTTACTATATACTATGATACAGTAAAGCGTAGAGAATACCACTAGTTACTGTATACTATGATACAGTAAAGCGTACAGAATACCAGTAGTTACCAGATAGTAGGATACAATACAGTAAAGTGTAGAGAATACCACTAGTTACTAGATAGTATGATACAGTAAAGTGTAGAGAATATCAAAAGTTACACCATATAACAATGATAGACTAAATCTTGGAGTGCACATTTCATGTGACCAAGAAAGTACAAAACACATTTTGGTTTAAGGATAATTTATCAATAATTATTGTACGCGTATTTTATATTAATTTACCCAGATTTCTCATCGGTTCAGGTCATCTTGCAACTTCCAATCTAGTTTATTTCTCTTACATTTTTGCCACCACAACTTAACAATTTCGGTTATCAATCTGAAAGTTGTGGAGTATTAAAAACCAAGCCAATCATCGTTTGTATTTCTGCAAATACGGTTATATTCAATGAGACTTTGGTTTCAATAAAATCTCAAATTTATGCAGATTTATTCACTAACCAGTATCATGATAATTTGAAGTCTTCGAAATGTGTGTGTAAAATAATGTGTGTGTATGCGTGTACTTGTCTGCCCTCAAAATGAGAACCCGGCGTGTGTTTCATCCTAACATAGTCACAACAGCAGTTATTCTGTCCGATTCGTTCTTCGAATCTCAAAAATACACGAAGTTTAAGGCGGATCTAGTGTGTCGGCTAGTGACTAGTGACTGCGTGCTTGTCACCTCTCACTTTCACAGCCTATACCGCTGGCTAGCAGCTATGCGAAAAGAAGAGCAGAAGGCGTAAGTCTCTTCCTGTCAGTACATAGCCTCTCCATCCGCAAGCCCTACATTGTGCCTCCTCGTGGCGACAGGCGGTAACTGAGCACCTCACGGACTCGGGCTAAATCTCGTAGGACTCGGAGGAGGTCTGGCCCCCAGACGTGCGGCATGCAGGCTCACCGGCGTGTGGATATGCCCTGGTGCCCACGAACCAGATCCGCAAGCTATGGGTAAATAGCTCCACTGCCTTGTGGACATCTCGGGAGAGAGTAAGGCTAAGGGAGTTAACCCTGAAAAAAAAACCGATGGAAGGCAAGAGGAAACCACCATCGTAGATTTTCACAGGAAAACCATGGACAAAAGAAAGATGAAGAATGAAGTTAACGACGGTCAATAGGTGCTCCTGTGGAGCACCTTCGTCCAGTAGGGACAGTCATGCGGCGCAGGTGACACCAGACCGTCAGCCAGCTACTGCGACCAAAATTAAACCCAGAGTCAAACTTAGAAACACCAAAATAGCAACATGGAACATCAGAACACTGTTGCAGAAGGGTAAATTAGACAACATCAAAATGGAGATGGACAGGCTTAACATCAGTATTTTAAGACTAGGGGAATTGAGATGGAAGGAGGCAGGCATGATAACTTCAGGAGAATATACAGTGATATACTCTGGTGGTAATTCATATGAAAGAGGAGTAGGCATCATAATATCATAATGGACAAACACAAATCAAAAGCAGTTAAGGGATAATGGGCAGTGTCCGACAGAGTTTTGCTGGTCAAATTGGGAGGCAAACCATTTGATATCAACATCACACAGGTGTATGCACCAACATCCACAAGTACTCAGGAAAACATCGACAACTTCTACGAAGTTTTAGAGATGGCCAAGGTTCAATGTAAATCACAAAAAGTTACAGTCATAATGGGAGATTTTAATGCTAAAGTAGGGCAGGATAGGGTGGAGGATATAGTTGGACCTCATGGCCTTGGTACGCAAAATGAAAGGGGAGGGAAACTTGTAGAATGGGCACAGATGAATGAGTTCATAGTAAGAAACACCTGGTTTGAGCAGCCTTACAGAAGAAAATGGACTTGGATGAGCCCAGGAGATAATACCAAAAATCAGATTGACTACATCCTGATCAACAAAAGATTTAGAAATTCTTTACTGTCAGCAAAAGCACCACCAGGCGCAGACTGCAACAGTGACCACAATCCTTTAGTGGGAAGGTTTAGGCTGAAATTGAGGACAAGGAAACAGACCAAAAGCAACAGCAAAATAAACCTTGGACTCTTAAAGACAGATGAAATGATACGTAAAAAATTTAATGTACATGTTCAAAACAAATTCAGTGCTCTTGAAGACGTTCGTGACAGTGAGGAACAATGGACAAAGTTGAGAAAATCGATAAATGAAGCTTGTGAGGAAATCCCTAAGGCAGATAAAAAAGCATAAATGAGCTGGATGACTAGTGAAATTTTGAGGTCGATGGAGGAAAGGAGGAGGGCAAAGAGAAACGAGGAGATATACAGGAAGATAAACAAAGAAATCAGGTATAGGTGCAATGAAGCTAAGGAAGCTTGGCTGAACACAAAATGCAAAGAGATAGAAGACTGACACAAAATGGATCATCAGGGTATGTACAGACGAATTGAAGAAATTGTCCACAGGAAAAATACATGCACATCAACTGGTTGCTTAAAATCGAAAGATGGCACGCTTATCATGGAAAAAGACAGAATACTGAACAGATGGGGAGAGTACATTAAAGACCTTTTTGAGGATGACAGAAACAAAGAACACATTATAAAAAAGAACTTTGAAGGACCACCCATAATGAAAGATGAAGTTAGAGCAGCAATGAAAAAGATGAAACAAGGAAAAGCCCCAGGACCAGACAACATTACTACAGAGATGATTGAAGCACTGGAGGAATTTGGCATAAAAAGATAACAGTCCTCCTAAATGAAATTTATGACACTGGAAAAATCCCCAAAGATATGTCAAAATCAATTTTCATTGCACTTCCAAAAAAGACAGGGGCTATAGAATGCGAACTCCATCGCACAATCAGTTTGATGAGTCATGTAACAAAAATCCTGTTAAGAATAATCATGATGAGGACAAGGATTAGAATCAAAAGAGAAATAGCAGAAGAACAGTGTGGATTTGTGGAAGGGAAGGGAACTATTAATGCCATATACATCCTAAAAACTATCATAGAAAGGTCAATTGAGATGAATAAGGATTTGTATTTATGCTTTGTTGACTATACCAAGGCTTTCGATCGGGTACGACATAAAGAATTGATCAACCAACTGGAGAAACTCAATGTTGATGGAAAAGATCTACGAATAATCAGGAATATGTACTGGGAACAAACAGCTGCAATGAGAATAGAAAACAACATAAGCTCTTTCCAAAACATCAAAAGAGGAGTCAGACAGGGTTGTGTTTTGTCACCAGATCTGTTTTCACTTTACAGCGAAAACATCATGAGAAATCTAGAAGAAGACCCTGGATTAAAGGTTGAAGGGAAAATGATAAACAACATTCGGTACGCAGATGACACCGTGCTAATTGCAGAAAACCTTGTGAATATACTAGAAATAGAAAGCAAAGGTAAGGGGTTGGAACTAAACAGCAGGAAGACTGATGATCAGTAAAAAACATGAAATCCCCTCATGCAAAATGACAGCAAATGGCACAACCTTGACACAGATTAATAAGTTCAAATACCTGGGAACGGTCATTTCATCAGACGGCAGATGCACATCAGAAATAACTGGCAGAATCGGCCAAGCCAAAACAGCATTCAAGAAGATGGCAAGCGTTCTTACCAACAAATGCCTATCAATTAACATCAGAAAGAGAGTCCTTGGATGTTATATAGAACCAATACTGTTGTACGGATGCGAGGCGTGGACAGTCAGCAAGCAAAACCAGAGCAAGATTGAGGCAGCCGAGATGTGGTTTCTAAGAAGAATGTTGACAGTTCCATGGACAGCAAAGAAAACAAACGAGACAGTCTTGATGGGGGCAGACACAAGTAAATCACTCATAAGGAAGATTAGGAAAAGACAGGCAACATTTAGAGGCCATTTTATGAGGAAGGGGGATTTGGAGCACCTGGTCACAACGGGAAAGCTGGAGGGAAAGAGAGCACCAGGTAGACCCAGGGAGAAAATGCTGGACGGACTTGCAGAGTGGCTGGGGACGAGGAGGGTGGGGGAGATGCTAGGGGCAACGAGAGATAGAGATGGTTGGAAGTCCATGGTCGCCAACGCCATGTAGCAGAGTACCTGATGATGATGATGAAGGCGGATCAAAGCAGGCCAAAGGAGACAGAGTCAGCATTGAGCACAATGGATAGCAATGCTCCCTTTCACAGACAACTTTCCAACGTGACAAAGATTGCCAGAATCGATCCAGGCTTTATGAAGTCTACAGTGAAGTCTACGAGAGATCATGCTTCAAAGTATGAAGCAGCCTCCCGACAATACAGGAGTATTGATCCAACGATGAACCAGAGACAAAATAGCCCGGCCTTCACCGATCCAAAACGACAACTGGTCACAAAGACACAAGCGTCAACAAATACCCTATCCACATAATAAAATACTATACTATTCCAGACATAGGAGAAGATCAAAGCCCGTGGCCAAACAAGTCAAATGACCAAGAATGACCAAAGAAATGACCAATGACGGTGCCATCAGAACCGGCAGGGAAAAAAGTGTCCTTCTACGCCTCCCTGGCCATTCACAGCTATTGATTAATCGTAAGAATGGTTCCCAATCCCGACTATTTGTCAGGCCTTCTTTTAGGGAGGAGGATGGAGGGAGACAGAGAGAGACACACAGACAGACAGAAAGACAGACTGAGAGAGAGGGAGGGGGAGAGAGACAGAGGGAAAGAGACAAACAGACAGACAGACAGACAGAGGGAGAGAGAGGGAGGAAGGGAGGGAGAGAGTGACGGTGAGGGACGAAGGGAGGGAGGGAGAGAGTGAAGGTGGGAGAGGGAGGGAGGGAGAGAGTGACGTGGGGGAGGGAGGGAGGGAGAGAGGGACGGTGGGGGTGGGTGGGGGTGGGTGATAGTGAGGTAGAGAGTGACAGTAAGGGAGGGAGGAAGGGAGGGAGATAGTGACGGTGGGAGAGGGAGGGAGGGAGGTAGAGAGTGACGGTGGGGGAGGGAGGGAGGGGGAGGGAGTGACGTGGTGGGGGAGGGAGGGAGGGACGGAGGTAGAGTGACGGTGAGGGCAGGAGGGAGGGAGGGAGGGAGAGAGAGAGTGACGGTGGGGGAGGAAGGAGTTGAGAGGTAAGGAAAAAGGAGAGGAGAGAGATGGAATCCCAGGGAACAGGGGTAAGCAGTGGCCTGGTGGGGGAGGGGGGGATGAATGGAACAGAGCACGGATAAAAGCAACAGAGTGAGGAAAGGGATCGTCAAGCTATTCTAACAATCTTCCATTTAAACGATTCTTGCTTCATACACTGTCATCACAAAATCCAAAACAAGTGCGACTGCCCGCGTTCAAGCAAACAGGAACCAGAAAAACACGAAAACAGAATCAGAACGCGTATTTAATACCACAAGACAAGACAGGCGCAAATTTTCGGCCAACTCGCCATTGTCACGCGTGAATGTAAGATCACAAACACCAAATACAAAATTAGGAGAAAAAGACAAACTTCCCTGCTGCTTTGTCCAATGGGAGAGGAGAACTAAATGAAATCGCAGTGTGTTTGTAAGTAATGGTAAGAAGTGGGGAAAGGGGAGGCTAATATGATGTCAGAGGGGAAGTGAGATGAATTCTGCAATTTGAAAAGTAGTCATACCATATAAGTTTAGTATTGTTTTGTCCTGAAGAGGATCCAGCGCTACAACTATGAGGTAAAGCTGGTGTAAATGGATCGTGCCCAGTGCAACAAATCCAGTCTGACCTTGGTATAGGAAGAAAAACATCCTAAACCAACTGTCAAGGGGCTGAAGCAAAAAACCGGAGTACCTGGAGAAAAAAAAACCTTAGTCAGACACAGCTGGGTCTATCTTGTGAAAAGAGAATTAGAACAGATTGAAACAGATTATAAAAAAAAAATGAAGGGGGGGGGGGGTGGCTATGTGCAGCCGCAAAGCTAAGACCTCACTGGATCATATTGTACTGTACTGTGCTGTTCTATACTATGCTATGCTGTGCTATGCTACGCCATGGTGTTGTATTACAACTATATTGTGCTGCGTTTCATTGCGTTGTATTGTGTTATTTTGCATTGCATTGCATTGCATCGTATTGTCATACCACGCCATGTTATGTCATGTCATACCGTATCATATCATACATGTCTGTTTCACACAAGCGTACATCCACGCAGATACGCACGCACGCACGCATACACACACACACACACACACACACACACACACACACACACACACACACACACACACACTCTTACAGAGAGACAGAAACAGGGAAATACCAACAACTAGAAAAGGAGACAGAGAGAGACACAAACACGCAGTGGCAGAGGCAGAGAGAGACAGAGACAGAGACAAAAACAGACAGACAGAGAGAAAGGTAGAACCACAGAGAGAAAGGGACAGAGAGAGGAAGAGGAGAGAGAGAGGGAGAGAGAGGGAGAGAGAAAGAGACAGACAGAGACAGAGAGACAGAGAGAGAGACAGAGAGAGATAATATACAGCGCCTGTTGACTCGCACCACTGAGTGTTACTCGGACATTAAGAACTGGATGACGTTCAATAAACTTCAGCTTAATGACGACAAGACAGAAGCTATCCTCATTGGCACCCGTCAGAAACTTTCTCAGCTGCCTCCTCTTTCTCTCCCATTATGTAACACATCAGTCCCAATTTCTGATTCAGCTAAAAACCTTGGTGTCTGCATTGACTCTACCCTCTCCATGAACAACTTTGTTTCTCAAACTGCCAGATCTTGCTACTATCATCTCCATCGTATAAGGCTGATCAGGAAGTATCTCTCTGTCGAAACAACTGCAAAACTCGTTCTCTCCTTCATAATGTCTCGCATTGACTATTGCAATTCACTCCTGTCTGGTCTTCCTGCCTCCACCATTCACATCCTACAGCGCATTCAAAACAATGCTGTACGCCTTGTACTCAAAAAGAAAAAAGCTGACCACATATCTCCTCTCCTGGCACAACTTCACTGGCTCCCTGTATCAAAGCGCATACAGTACAAACTAGACACCATGTGCTACAAAAGCCTCAATAACGCAGCCCCCGATTACCTGTCAAGCCTACTTGAGATCTATGTTCCCTCACGTACCCTCCGCTCTGCCTCCGATCCTCTGACTTTTCGCTTTCCACGCACTAAGCTCAATACCTATGGTCCACGAGCCTTCTCTGTTTCTGGTCCACTCTCCTGGAACAAACTTCCTCTCTCAGTCCGTCAGCAACCTACTTTTGTCTCCTTCAAGTCCGCTCTCAAAACTCACCTTTTCTCCTCCGCATAAAATCCTAACCTCACTCAACCCCCCCCCCCCCCTCTGCAGCCTGTCTCCGCTCGGAGGGGAATCACATGGTTATAATATATAATTGTATATGCTATGCTCTCTATAATTTTCCATTGCTTTTATTCTTGCTTTTATTGCTTTTATTCTTTCTCCCCATTTATAGCCATGCGTGTGTGTGCGTGTGTGTGTGTGTGTGTGTGCGTGCGTGCGTGTGTGTGCGTGCGTGCGTGCGTGCGTGTGTGTCTGCTTCAGTGCTTAGATTTGATTTTATCAAGATTTTGCGCTATATAAATATTGTAATTATTATTATTATTATTATTAGAGAGAGAGAGAATGACGATGACGATGACGATGACGATGACTGTGGCAATGATATGCTAGTTTCCAACGGCAGAAGTTGATGGCTAAAAAGGATTTTTGAAACTTGCTGCGTCTATTCTTCATAGGCCTATCTGCCTAGATAGAAATATGAGAGATACAGAGAGACAAAGAAAACTACAGACAAAGACAGACAGAGACCACACGCTGATCCTAACGAGCCTGACCTTTGTTTTAAAGCACGTAAGTGTACGGCGCTGTTCATTGGTCATGAATGAAAGCCACCGGGCAATAGATACTGTCGTCATCATTTATGAGTCAGGACACAAAGGAACGTGACAAGAAAGAACGCTATCATTTCAATTAAGTGATGGCCTTGGTATTTCAATTTCTCTTTGAATTAAAGACGTATTTAATCAGGATATACTTTTTCATGTACCAAGAAATGTCACAAGATACGACAAACAGTTCACAGAAAATGCCTAGACACATGTTCATTTCTCACAAGAAAACAAAGCTGTAAATAACAGGATGGTTTATTATAAAGAACATAACACAAACCAAGGACATTCTTCTATGGTTTCGTATTTCTGCGTTAGTTATCATTGACGAAGGACACATGAAACCAAACATCAACGTGTGTTGTAACAGTATGATCAGAATGCAAAATGTCTTGATTTCCTATCAACCATGAATAAAAATACCGTCTGAGAGAAACAGAGACGTCGGGGAAGGAGGGTAGAGTGTGTGGGGCTATGAAGATTTTAGAGAAAGGATAATGTAACCTGGCAGACTGAACAAAAGGTAATGAATACATCTGGAATAACTTCGTTGTTTTCCTACTTGTCATTCTGTTCTGTTCCAGCATACACAATGAGGCAACATAGGCAGTGGAAGATGTAGTCTTAAAAATATATTCTCCCTGGCCCAGTCTATCTTTCCTCCACTCTTCAATGAAATCAACGCTTTGTTTTGTTTGTTGGTGATTGTGTACACATTTTTCCTGAACAGTGGACAGAGCAGAAGAGCGTGCTCTAAAGGTTGTCTGACACATGCATGCATTCGTCTTTTGAAAAGCAGCCCTATGTAAACTACATGCATGCTGGAACATTCGTCAGTGTCCAGTCTGTGGGTGGAAACTGGTTGGTTGTTTTAGCTATTTTAAGATAATGGATGAACTGAGTCACCCATTCAGCAAGCTGGTTGTCTCAGCCTACACACTGAACGTGATAACCTTAAGTTAAAACTCTCAGAGTTTCCTGAATGAACAGGAAGGTAAGCAGTGAAACAGGAAGAGAAAGGGAAAAGAATGGATGGTGATGAGAGATATAGAGAAGGAGAGAAAGAAAAAGAGAAAGAGAGGAAGAGGGACAAACAGGCAGACAAAGCCAAATACAGACAGGAGACAGAGAGACACGAGAGAGACACAGAGAGAGACAGAGATAGACAGAAAGACAGACACACAGAGAGAGAGACAGAAAGAGAGAGAGAGACAAAGAGAGAGACAGACAGACAGACAGAGAGACACAGAGAGACAGAGAGAGAGAGAGACAGAGAGAGAGAGAGAAAGAGAGAGAGAGAAAGAGAGAGAGAGAGACAACGAGACAGAGAGACAGACAACGAGAGAGAGAGACAGACAACAGAGAGAGAGGGGGGGGGGGGCGGCAGACAAATACGGAAAACATACGGGCAGACTCACGGAGAAACAGAAGAAAAAAAAAAAGACGTAAAACAGCTTTGGTCGAAATCAAATGTCAAGGTAAGTAGCTTTGACTGTCACTTAGTCTGTCACTTTGAGTGACGACCAATTCTTAATAGATTCAGCAAAACACGGTTACAAGTTTTACTGGGTCAAACTGTTGAGCAGTGCAGCGCATTTTTTCCAACCAGATACAAGCACACGCATGCACATGCCACACTCACGCATGCGAGTTCCCCTCTTCACACATACACACACACACACACACACACACACACACACACACACACACACACACACACACACACACCGTATGTATGTATGTATATATGTATGTATGTATGCATATATGTATGTATTCCACGTAGGCAGGCAGACCAGCACACGCATACACAAACGCACACACTCACTTAAAATCTTAGGAAAGAAAACCACTATGAAGACTTCGAATCGGTGCACACAACCTACAAACTGAAAGAGGCAGAAACAGTAAACATTCAAAAAGAAGATAGAAAATGTGCAGCTTCTGTTGTGACGAATTGAACTTCATTTGCTGGATAATTGTGTTAGACACAAAACAACAAGATTTTAACTGACAACAACAAGAAGAAGAACAACAAAAATCAGGTAAAATAATTATATTCTATGATGCTAAATCCAAGTGACCTAATTAAGGCAGATCATTTACAAATACGTGTCACAAAATATGTCTATGATTGCCTGCATTTGGTACACTTATATTCCCACTAATGATGATGTTAATGATGGTGACGACGACGACGATGATAATGAGGAGGAGGAGGAGGACAACGTAATATGTGAAGTCAATCATCATCATCATCATCAAGTGCCTTGCCACATGGCGTTGGCGATCATGGCCTTCCATCTGTTTCTATCCCTTGTTGCCTCAAGCACCTCTTCCACCCTCTTTGTCTTCAGCCACTCTGCAAGTCGTCCAATATTTTTCTCCCTGGGTCTACCTGGTGCTCTCTTTCCCCCAGCTTTCCTGTTGTGACTAGGTGCTCCAATTCCCCTTTCCTCATAAAATGGCCGATAAAAGTTGCCTGTCTTTTCCTAATATTCCTTATGAATGATCTTCTTGTGTCTGCCTCCATCAAGACTGTCCTCGTTTGTTTTCTTTGCTGTCCATGGAACTCTCAACATTCTTCTTAGAAACCACATCTCGGCTGCCTCAATCTTGTTCTGGCTTTGCTTGTTGACTGTCCACGCCTCACAACCGTATAACATTATCGGTTCCATATAACATTCAAAACCTCTCTTCCTGATGTTAATTGATGGGCATTTGTTGGTAAGAATGCTTTTCATCTTCTTGAATACCGTTTTGGCTTGGCCATTTCTGCTGGCTATTTCTGATGTGCATCTGCCGTCTGGTGAAATGATCGTTCCCATGTATTTAAACTTATCAACCTGTCTCAGGTTGTGCCGTTTGCTTTTATTTTGCATGACGGGATTTCATATTTTCTACTGATCACCATGACTTCAGTCTTCTTGCTGTTTAGTTCCAATCCCTTACCTTTGCTTTGTAATTGTATTATACTCACAAGGTTTTCAGGTCCCTTTCATTTTTCTGCAATTAGCACGGTGTCATCTGTTTATCGAATGTTGTTTATCATTTTTCTCCAACCTTTAATCCAGGGTCTTCTTCTAGGTTTCTCATGATGTTTTCGCTGTAAAATGATTGTTATGGCAAATAAATGTGTTCTGGGTGCACACGCCCACTCACACACGATTACACGAAAACACATGCAAGTGTACACTTTCCCTCCAGCTTTCCCGTTGTGACCAGGTGCTCCTCAGGTGTGTGTGTGTGTGTGTGTGTGTGTGTGTGTGTGTGTGTGTGTGTGTGTGTGTGTGTGTGTGTGTGTGTGTGTGTGTGTGTGTGTGTGTGTGTGTGCGTGTGTGTGTGTGTACGTGTGTGTGTGTACGCGTGTCTGAGCCTGTGTGTCTGTGTGTGTGCTTGAAAGAGACAGACACAACGCGTGAACTGGACAGACAGATGTAAGTACGACAATGTGATGGAAACAGCAAGCAAGTGAATTAAAAAAAACATAACACCAACAAACAGAGACATATACCCGATGCTGAAAAACTGAAACTTGAAAACACTTTATTAATCAACGACAGAAATTTGAAGTTCCGCTTGACCCGTTTCCCAGCCAGTCCTTACTATTTAATACACACACACACACACACACACACACACAACACACACACACACACACACACACACACACCACACACACACACACACACACACACACAACACACACACACACACACACACACACCTGAGGAGCACCTGGTCACAACGGGAAAGCTGGAGGGAAAGAGAGCGCCAGGTAGACCCAGGAAGAGAATGCTGGATAGACTTGCAGAGTGGCTGGGGATGAGGAGGGTGGGGAGATGCTAGGGGCAACGAGAGATAGAGATGGTTGGAAGTCCATGGTCGCCAACGCCATGCGGCAGGGCGCCTGATGATGATGATGATGACACACACACACACACACACACACAACACACACACACAAGCAGGAGCGAGCGGGAAGGAGAGCGAGAGAGAGAGAGAGAGAGAGAGGAGAGAGAGAGAGAGAGAATTAAAAACCAAACGCATTGGATTCGACTAGAGAACGGGACAAGGAGACAAAGTTACAACAAACATGGCAACTGGTTACAAATCGAGACGGAGACAGAGGACAGGCTGGCAGCAGGGATGGAGAAAAGGGGGGGGGGGAGACAGACAGACAACAGACGGACAGACAGACAGACAGACAGAGAGCGCGGAAGTCTAAGAACAAGAATTTTTCGCGGATACCGGCATAAGTAATGAAATAAATTTTTATATCTAGCCCTAACCCATGGATCGTCTACACTAATGCAAATGCACTACAGAGAGGAGAGAGAGAGAGAGAGAGAGAGAGAGAGAGAGAGACAGAGAGAGAAAGAGACAGAGACAGAGAGAGAGAGACAGAGATAGAGAGAGAGAGAGAGAAAGAGAGAGAGAGAGACAGAACGAGAGAAAAAGAGAGAGAGAGAGAGGGAGAGAGAGAGAGAAAGAGAGAGAAAGAAAGAAAGAGAGAGAGAGAAGAGAAGAGAGAGAGAAGAGAGAGAGAGAGGAGAGAGAGAGAGAGAGAGAGCGGAAGTCGAAGAAAAAGACTTTTTCGCGGATACCGGCATAAGCAATGACATTTTTTGTTTGTTTGTTTCTAGCCCTAACCTATGGATCGTCTACACTAATGGAAATGCACTACAGAGAGAGAGACAGAAACAGAGACAGAGAAACAGAGAGAGAGAGACAGAGAGAGAGAGAGGGGGGGTTAAGTCGAGGGGAGGGGGGGTTAAGTCCAAGGTAAAGACTTTTTCGCGGATGCCGGCATAAGTAATGAAATGAATTTTTATATCTAGCCCTAACCATGGATCGTCTACACTAATGCAAATGAACTACAGAGAGAGAGAGGAGAGAGAGAGAGAGAGAGAGAGAGAGAGAGGACAGAGAAGAGAGAGACAGAGAGAGAGAGAAAGAGAGAGAGAGAGACAGAACGAGAGAAAAAGAGAGAGAGGGAGAGAGAGAGAAAGAGAGAGAGAAAGAAAGAAAGAAAGAGAGAGAGAGAGAGAGAGAGAGAGGCAGAGAGATAGAGAGACAGAAGCAGAGAGAAAAGAGAGAGAGAGGCAGAGAGAGAGAGAGAGAGGCAAGAGAGAGAGAGAGGCAGAGAGATAGAGACAGAGGCAGAGAGAGAAAGAGAGAGGAGAGAGAGAGAGAGAGAGACAGAGAGAGAGAGAGAGAGAGAGGAGAGAGAGAGAAGAGAGAGAGAGAGAGAGAGAGAGAGAGAGAGAGAGAGAGAGAGAGAGAGAGAGAGAGAGAGAGAGAGAGAGGATACATTACAGCATTTAAGTATTTCGCCTGTAATTACATACGGTGATTCTGTCGCTTGTCTTAGGTAAAAGGCCTATTTCTGCTTTTTTTTTTTTCAATTCTGTTGGAAAGACTTTGTGATCGATATACAAACTGAATATATATGTCAGGGTTGCGATGAAGTAATACACTTCGTTTTAAATTTTTACAACACTTTCATCCAGACCAGTTTATTTGATATTGTAAATTATGGGGATACATTTTTCGACTTTTCTCTTGTTTCCACTTAAGATTGATTTTATAGCATCTATTCAGAGATTAAAAAAAAAAGTCATGTAAAGAATTAGGACAAGACATCGACAGCCAGAAACATAGGGACAATGAAAAGCAAAATAGCATACAGAAAATGGATATTAGGGTAAGTACGATAAAGATACCCGCATCATAAAAGAACACATACTTAGCGCAAAGAAAACTGAACGAACAAAGTTTATTTGACACGGAAACAAAGAAAACTGAACGAACAAAGTTTATTTGACACGGAAACAAAGAAAACGAATCGTCAAACTTAATGACATAAACTGTTGTTGGTCATAGAATTCAGATTGCAATAAAAGTAATGAACAAAAAAAATGCGAATACAGAAATGAAACGAAATGAAAAAATAAAATGTAAACTATACATGAATAAGGGAAACAAAGCAAAACGGACATCGTAATACTAGTTGCAATAACAAAAAGGGAATGCAATTACGTGGAAAACAACAATGAAAACGAAAACAAATACACAGAGGGAACGAACGAACAAATAAACAAACAAGAAAACAAATACAAATCAAACAATGAAAGGAAACTTAACGAACACAAAAACGAAACCAAATGTTCGCTCACAAATCACAAGCACAGAAACAAGTTTGCTATGAAGCACAATAAAAAGACACAACTACAGATTCAAAACGAACTTCATATAACAGACACATGATCACAACTGAAACAAAAGATGACGCCAAATGGCAAAACTTTTTTTTAAATAACTCCCCCTCCCACACACACACATCCACACACACACACACACACACATACACGCACACACACACACTCACACACACACACACACACACACACACACACACACACACACACACACAGACATACTGACACACACACGCCCACACACTCATTGAACACACAAACGATCACAAACACACAACATACGCACACATAGATATACAGATAGATACATAAACTATTTCTATGTAATCTGTAATTATCAACAACATGCGCTCGTGCACGTACACACACACACACACACACACACACACACACACACACACATACACACATACACACACGCACACACACACACACACACAGTCTTCCGTCTCCAAGCGTCTCAGAAGGCACCAAATCATACCCTCCAGTCTTCATCTCGGTATATGGTTGTGGCGTTAGGATAATTAGAAGGAGGGATGGCGGACGGGGGTGGTGGTGGTGGTGGAGTAAACTATCACTCCAATGTTACATCTCCCATGCAGCCAATCTCACGCAATTGATATGCAACAAGAGAACACACAAAGGGACTGTAAAAAACAAAACACTGTACAAACTGGTCAAGCCATGCTCACTTATCTCCATTCCATGTCTGTCTTTCTCTTTGATTGTTTGTCTCTTTGTCCATCCATCTGTCGGTCTGATTGGCAGCTTGGTTCATTCATTCATTCATTCATTCATTCATTCATTCATTCATGCATCCATCCATCCATCCACCCATTCATTCATTCATTCATTCATTCATGCATCCATCCATCCACCCATTCATTCATTCATTCATTCATTCAATCATCCATCCATTTATTCATTCATTCTCTCTTTCTCTCTTCTCCACCTCTCCTCTTCCTCTCTCCCCTTTGTTTTCCTCATTCTTGTCATCCTCTTTTCTATCCTCTTCTTCTTTTTTTGAAATCAAATTTCCCCGTTTATTGTTTCTTTTTTCCCCCCTCGATTAACGACAAACAACACCAGAACAATCTAACGTTTAGACAGAGAGGAAACGAGTTACGAGGCAACCAGGTAATCATGCTTTCTTGTCACTTAATTGCCTTTCCACAATATTTTGTTGCAAAACTCTTTTAGAAAACTATCGTTATTTTAGATCAGTTAGAGTGGTTGCAAATATTATGTATATTAATGCGTGCGTGTATGCTAAGGATTAAAACAAGTATGTAAATAACTGTAAATAAATGCGTATTTACAAACGTATGTCAGAGTGCCCACATGTTTGAACCACATTTTCCCAAAAATATATCTGAAATTATTACTATTATGATATATTGCTCTTGATCAGTGCTACTCTCCAAACAAAGTATTGCACATAATCAGATTTTCAGTGCAGCACAAAGAACTGAAGCCGCAAGGTGAGCTGACCACATTCCACTATTCTGCTACACAATCTGCAGCTTTGGTGAGCGTGCATACAATCTGCAGTTTTGGTGAGCGTGCATACAATCTCCAGCTTTGTTAAGCGTGTATACAATCTGCAGTTTTGGTGAGCGTGCATACAATCTGCAGTTTTGGTGAGCGTGCATACAATCTGCAGTTTTGGTGAGCGTGCATACAATCTGCAGCTTTGATGGGCGTGCATTCAATCTGCAGCTTTGTTAAGCATGCATACAATCTGCAGCTTTGGTGAGCGTGCATACAATCAGCAGCTTTGGTGAGCGTGCATACAACTGCATTTTGGTGAGCGTGCATACAATCTGCAGTTTGGCGAGCGTGCATACAATCTGCAGTTTTGGCGAGCGTGCATACAATCTGCACTTTTGGTGAGCGTGCATACAATCTGCAGTTTTGGTGAGCGTGCATACAATCTGCAGTTTTGGTGAGCGTGCATACAATCTGCAGTTTTGGTGAGCGTGCATACAATCTGCAGCTTTGGTGAGCGTGCATTCAATCTGCAGTTTTGGTGAGCGTGCATACAATCTGCAGTTTTGGTGAGCGTGCATACAATCTGCAGTTTTGGTGAGCGTGCATACAATCTGCAGTTTTGGTGAGCGTGCATACAATCTGCAGTTTTGGTGAGCGTGCATACAATCTGCAGTTTTGGTGAGCGTGCATACAATCTGCAGCTTTGGTGAGCGTGCATACAATCTGCAGTTTTGGTGAGCGTGCATACAATCTGCAGCTTTGGTGAGCGTGCATGCTGGGGGTGTTTTCGTGCTACCGGAAGCCAGCCACTGAAATTATTTGCAGATTTTTAAACGTGCATGCTAGATGTTTTTCACGAGTTTAACACACGAAGGGTGTTAAGGTATTGGCTTGTCTGCACATATCTTGACAAAGGGAAATCAGGCAAATCTTAATACCCACCAGATGGATGTAAATCAAATCCACGACCTTCCGACTGGAAGTCCAATTTCTTTTTAAGATCATTGTACTCATGATCATTTGTGCTCAACCCACCCCCCCCCACCCTCACTTTCTACGCCAATTTAATGGTGACAAAAGCAGGAACAGTTTTTAACAATGCGATGATGACGATGATGTCGATGAGGAAGATAATCATAATACTATGGAATTCCATCTAGGATTGAGACCACGTGACAAGGATGTACTCTAAGCTTAATATCATAATATATCCTGGCGTCAACCAGGCTCGAGAGATACAGACACCTGCGGTGCTGGTCAGAAGATTTGAACAACACCCTCAATGACGCATCTGTGAAGTGGATGAGACTCGACTGTGTGATTCCAGGCTTCCCAACGAGCCCGTAGCACTCCCAACTCTGGGTAGGAGCCGGTTAGAGCCGAAAAATCCCACAATAATTTTTAAAGGGACTGATAGGGATTCGAACCCACAACCTCCCAGTCGGTAGTCCGTTGCGCTAACCCCTACACCACGGCGACTGGTGTCCGATGTTTATCTACTTGCCTGTTGCGTCCGTATAAATTCTCATACCTGAAGCAGAATTTAGATGTTCTGACGTGTCTCGCAAGCTCAATTTTGTAAATCAGACCCCAGATAATCGCTTAATTGTGCTATTCCCTTAAACTGTAATCTTCACCTTCGTATTAATTGCAACATAAACAGAACTATGACAGACAGAGTATCAACGAAGGTGCACCATTTTAACTTCGCCTGTATTGTACATGATTAAATCATTTTACATTTAATCCTTTAAATTCTATAAGTTATTGTAATCAAATAGCTATACCTCTTGTATTTGGGTCAACAAACTTCTCATAAGTAAATATAAGTAAATCTCAATGCGTTCAAGCTTTCCCCTCCCACCCTCCATTCTCTCTCTCTCTCTCTCTATCTCTCTCTCTCTCTTTCTCTCTCTCTCCCTCTCGTTCTCTCTATCTCCAACTCCCCTCTCTCTCCCACTCCCTCTCTCAATTATCATCATCAGTTACTAAGAAGTATACACACATACATACATACACACATACATACATACATGCATATATAAATACATACATACATGCATACATACATGTATACATACATACATGCATACATCCATGTATACATACATACATCCATGCATACATACACACGCACATACATACATACATACACACACAAGCACATGCACACATATATACACACACATATACATACATACATACACACACACACACCAAACACACACATTAAACACACACACCAAACACACACACCATACCACAGACAAACAGACAGCCATACATACATACACACATACTCCAAACACACACAACCACACTCTCTCTCTCTCTCTCTCTCACTCTTCTGTCTCACACACACACACACACACACACACACACACACACACACACACACACACACACACACACACACACACACACACACACACACACATACCAAAAGTGAACCCCACATAACAAGCTGTCCACGAAAATAGCAGTCCTACCCTCCAGTCTAAAATCTTAGAAGAGAAGCGTGTGTGAATACGAAATTAGAAGGAAAGAGAGGAACTGACAGAGAGGGAGGAACTGAGAGAGAAGGAATGAGGGAAGGTAAATGCCAATGAGTACTAGATATACAGCCAATTTCGAATGATATGCAACATATGCAACAGTTAAAAAGAAATGCAAGATGGTCGAACCGCGCTTGCAATCTCTTTGTTTATGTGTATATAATACAAGACAAGATTTTAGTCCTCTTCTCTCACTGGACGAAGCAGCAGGGAAGTTTCAGTCTTTTTCTCCTAATTTTTGTATTTGATGTATGTTTGTTTGTGATCTCACATTCACACTTGACAAAGGCCAGCTGGCCTAAAATTTGCACCTGTCTTGTTTTATTAAATACGCGTTCTGATTTCTGTTGTGTTTTTCTGGTTCCTGTTGGCTTGAACGCGGGCAGCTGCACTCGTTTTGGATTTTGTTTGTGTGTATGTGCGCAAGCATGTTTGGCGTTTTCATAAAATCCCGCTCAGATGGAAATCTCATTGCCCTGCAGAGATTCTAACTAAGCCAAAATCAAAAATGTCCAAAGCCATCTTGCTGGAATTTCTCCTTGCAGATGACTGCACTAGCTACACACCAGCGCTATGACGTCCAGTACATCACTGACCAATTTGCTGCGGCCTGCAAACGCTTCGGCCTTACAATTAGCTTGAGGAAGACATGCTGTTGTGTTTCTGCATAGTCTATCCCACACACCTTCTTGTTATGTATAACAGAGCACACGTGTCAATAGACGTTAAAAGAAATAACGAACGAAAGATTGCTATGGACAGAGCAGTAGTCGTGAGTGCCCTGCTGTCGTTCTGCGAGACCTAGACACCTACCGACGGCACATTCAGAATAATTAACAGGTAACAATCTGAACCAGTGTGGCTATTGCCTGGTCAGATTTATGCATATATAACTACCTGATTACCTGATTTGGTATACGAAAATTACATATCACAGACAAAGACAGACAAACAGAAACAGAGCCAGAGACGGACAGAAACAGAGATACACAGACACAGACCACACACCCCAACACACACACACACGTGCACGCGCGTACACACACACACACACACACCACACACACACACACACACACACAAAACGCAGAAACCCTTATCAAACTCACCCTTTTTTCAAAATTAATCAGGAAATTTGAAAAAAAAAGACGGGAGAAAAGGAAAAAGAAGAAACAGCAGGCTCACCATCCTCAACTTCCCTCGCTTCCTATCGGTCGGCTCTATTTGAACACGATGTTTGCTGAATATGAGGCGGAATATCCGTGCTGGCGGGCCGGCGAGAGATTAGCAATCATAATAGCCACTGCTTGTGGCCTTCATTTCTTTTGGCCTCTAACCAGTTCTGACGTGAGATCTCTGGCGAGTGGCTTTCTACATGAACGGGACCGGGTGGCTAGCTACCAGTTACTGGCCGATATGGTGGTATACATCGAGGATGAGTGGGACCTTTTTATACGTTAAAATGTTTAAAATCTCCCATCAGAACGTCTGCAGATAAGAGGAGACAATATGAAATCAAATCAATGAGTATGAAGTGCATTCTGGCTTTCGAAGAAATCGATATGACAACAAAGACTGTACTGGGTAAACTAGGAAAGTGCCGGCATTATTAATAAAACATGTTTGCTCTGTCTCTGTCTGTCTGTCTGTCTCTCTGTCTGTCTGTCTCTCTTTCTCTCTCTCTCTCTCTCTCTTTCTCTCTCTCTCCTCTGTCTCTCACTCACTCACTCCCTATCGCCCCCTTCCTCCCTGTATAATGTGATGAAACCCTCTTTATAATATTATATACCTTTATCATTCATTGTGTGTATGATTGCTTTAGATTAATTTTGTTTTCATCAGTTCTATTTTGTGCAACATCAAAGCAGGATAAACCCATTTCGTTATCGTTGTCTCAATATGCCCCGCACCTTGGAACTAGGTTGAATTTTTAAAAATAATATTTCCTTAGATATTTTGTCATAGTAGCCACGGGTTCAGAACTAATTATATGTGTATCTATTCAATTTTGTACGCGCGCATGCGTGTGTGTGTGTGTGTGTGTGTGTGTGTGTGTGTGTGTGTGTGTGTGTGTGTGTGTGTGTGTGCAAACGTGAGTGCATGTGCGTGATCGCATATTACTCGTGTGTGTGTTGTGTGTGTGTGTGTGTGTGTGTGTGTGTGTGTGTGTGATGTGTATGTGTGTGGGGTGTGTTTGTGTGTGTGTGTCTTTCTCTGTGTGTGTGTCTTTCTCTTGTGTGGTGTGTGTGTGTGTGTGTGTGTGCGTGTGTGTGTGTGTGTATGTGTGTGTGTGTGTGTGTGTGTGTGGCGTGTGCGTGTGGTGTGTGTGTGTGTGTGTGTGTGACTAAACGTTTAGCGGTTCTGTACTGAATACTCTCTTTGCCTTTCAGTTTTCGTCTATCAAGATAACATCTCTACACTTAGAAATCCATAACCATATAGTAACCCCGCATATTCTATATGTCATGGGGGAAAAACTTTCTTTGTAAATATTCATGGTAATGACATAAGCCTGCACGAAATTTCTATCTGCTGCTGACTGGCGAGGTTATGCAAACCATAATGATATACGTACAGCCATGATATGGACATTTATTGGCCACATCAACTTTCAGTCCTCTCAGTCACCTAACTTCATTTCACCCACAACAGCCACATCTACTAAATGACATTATTTGTTATTTTATTTTGGTTGACACTGAGTTTCATAAAACAATGTTTTTACTGCGAAAATGTTCGTATTCGTTCATTATACTGGCTCTCCAGACCAGCGAACAGAAGAACCCTATACCGACGAAAAAGAAGGACAGCATGACCTCGGCTATGTTTGGCAATAGCTGAATTCCACGTGGGCCATCACAATTTGGCTGCCAGGCAATATCATTAATAACTGATAAAAGTGAGAGAGAGAGAGAGAGAGACAGAGAGAGACAGAGAGAGACAGAGAGAGAGACAGAGAGAGACACAGAGAGAAACAGAGAGCGAAAGAGAGAGAGAGAGAGAAAAGAGAGAGAGAAAAGAAAAGAAACAGACAGACAGACAAAGACAGAGAGAAGGAAGTCATGGAGGGAAGATGTTCAACGGAAAAAGGATCTATCCTAGTCTTATTGTAACGTGGTGCTTGTGAGAGAGAAACAAGTTGGGTGTTTGTCAAACCTCACCTTAACTTCGCTATACATTTAATACAAATTGGTCTGTAATTCGATTTGAGCACACATGGTCAGTTTCAACTATACCAAAGCGAAGAGCTTACAACAAAAGGAAATAGTAATAATGTGGGGAAGACAGGAGAAAGAGACAGAGAGAAAGAGACAGAGAGAGGAGACAGAGAGAGAGAGACAGACAGACAGAGAAAGAGAGAGACAGACAGACAGACAGACAGGCAGACAGACAGAGAAGAGAGAGAAAGAGAGAGAGAGAGAGAGAAAGAGAGAGAGAGAGGAGAGAACAGAGAGAGAGAGGGCGATTTTCCTGGCACCCGTCGACCCAGCAGTCCAGTGTGTGATAAACGTAGCTGGCAATCCATTTTATACCGTGGGGATAATGTGAACTTCTGACCTTTTTCTCATTCAAAGCTTAAAGATTCGACCATGTGGTTACTTATATTGGTACAGGCAAACCATGTATAAATATGTTTGATCCATCTGGCAACAGCTACCTTCCTCCCTCTCTCTCTCTCTCTCTCCATCTCTCTCTCTCTCTCCATCTCGCTCACACACACACACACACACACACACACACACACACACACACACACACACACACACACACACACACACAAAGCATGCTCTCATCATTCACCAAAGCATTCACTCACAATGACCAAAACTCAAGGGTACAAAGTACACAAACCAGGAGGAGAAGGACAGGACGGGGGTGGGTGAGGGGGTGGGGTGGAGGGGGTATGACGAAAGGGAGAGCATGCAGACGGGGAAATCACTGCTGGACAGACAGTATCTCTTCAAGTTAAACTTGAAGGAACACAGAGTATGTGACTGTCGAATAGACAGGGGAGATCTTTCCTGTTGTATGGACCAGACACAGAAAAAGAGCGCCGACCGACTGTGGAACATCTGTATCGAGGAATTTGTAAACAAGTAGTATCAGAAGCATAACAAGAGAGGTCAGGCAGGCGTGTACAGTCGCAGGTGGTCACACGGATAAACAGGTGAAGTTCCAATCACACACTTGTAATATATTGATTTTGTATGAAACTATTAGAAACAAGCCACCAGTGGAGAAAGTGAAGCAAGGGAGTGACATGATCATGCCTCTTTTTTTTTTACAAAGGGACAAACGGTTGCAATAATCGATACGAGACACGATACAATTCGTCGCTGAAGATATAATGATTATAGTGAACATAACTGAAAACGTTCCAGTTGACTGTAGCAAGCTTGACAAGTTTGGGGGGGTGAATTTCTGCGCAGTAGAAGATCAAGAACAACTCCAATCTTCTTGACTAAATCAGAAATACAATAGTAGTGTCCCCTAGTTGGATAGACAAACTTTTACGTGGAAAGCTTTTGCTTGGTGTTACTGAACATTCCTTCAGTCTTGTCCCCCTTCAACTGTATTTAATCTGTATTATCCAGTTCTGTATCTCAACAGTCAGAAACATTGGAAAAAAAAGAGTTCAAAGAAAGAAAAACGAACGAAAGAAGAACGAAAAAAACGAAAGAAAGAAAGAACGAAAGAAAGAAAGAAAAGAAAAAAACAATAAGCAACCAATCTGACTCAGCAAAATCATAAATCTCATGCTCAGATGAAGGAAAACGATGCATTCAACTCAAAATACACAACATATTGTGTGTCTTTGTGTGTAAAGATAACAAGTAGTAGTCTTTTTTGGATTAAGAATAAAACCATACATTGCAATACTTTCTGGGAACACAGTTTAGGAATCCTACTGTTTGAATCAACTTCATGAACCTGTGATTTTGGGTCAGCCTACCACAAGTCTACAAGCCAGTTTGTTGTTAAATTACTTACTTTCGGTACCTGACTTAATTTTTTTGCGCCCAATCCTAGTCCAGGTATGATTCCATTCCTCTTTTCTCAACACTTTTTTTTTAATTCCCCAACTTCCTCCCCCTTTCAATTTCGAGGAGGGTGAGGGAGGAGAGGAAATACTTTTAGCAAATACGCGTTGAATTAATGACCGCCGCTAACACACACCACACACACACACACACACAACCACACACACACACACACACACACACACACACACACACACACACACAGTGAGGAGAGAGATAAGAACACCTCCACTACAATACACTACATGACACAGTCACCCAGTTATGAAACGTTACCTGGGTAATATCATCAACCCAACACATTGATGGGTAAACTTAACAAGCACTGACACATCAGTCTACTGTACACATCAACCAGTGGAACCAGACATAACCACAGTCATCAAAAAGCGCCAATTAGTTCTAACCACGTTCTTCCTGGCTGGAGAAAAATGCCAGTCACAGCAATCGGTCTCCGAAGACCGGTAATCTCATCCAAGGAAAAAAAAGCTTTGAGCCACGACATTACCCCTCCTTACTAATCCTTAACAGCTGCTCGAAATAAGCGCAGCTGATCACATGACATCATCACGATGTCCATCTTCTTTCTTTAACAGCCGCTGAAGATGACAGCGATTAGATTCATGTCAAGGAGAGATGTTCAGCTCTTAATGACCTCCAGCTTTTACTGCACAGACCAGCCTCATATCACAATGTCGGCGATAGCAGATTTCTTAGTGGAGTCCACAACAGAAAAGAGATGGCTGAACTATATGTATAATCTCCACTTTATCCATTTTTGCTCTTATAACAGGTTTTACTAGATTTCTGTACTCCTTGTTTTTGTTGTTGTTGTTTTGTTTTTTTTCATCTGAATCACTTTATTATCCCCCGTCTTTTTTTATATAACAGGTTTCATTCTGATTTCTCTACTCCTTATTTTTCCATCTGAATTACTTTACGTTTTCCCGTCTTTTGTTCTTATAACAAGTTCTACTAGGATTTCTCTACTCCTTTATCTTTCCACCTCAATCCCTTTATTTTTCCTTCTATCCCCTCCTGACACATGCTCGTGAAAGATTTTTTCACTGTAATTATAAACTCCAACCAATTATAAATCTGAGGGCAAGAACTCGCAGCAGTTCAAAAATGTCTTATTTTTTCAATTGAAATTTCCACATGCCAATTCTGTCCTGCAATCATTTTCCATTTCTATTCATTGTTACCCACAAAAAAAACCATGCCTGTAAAAATCGAATCGCGTTTATAGCTTTCCATGCAACGAAAACACACACACACGCACACACACACACACACACACACACACACACACACACACACACACACACAAAACACACACACACAAACAAACAAACAAACACACACACACAAACACACACACACACCACACACACACACACACACACACACACCGAAAACACTTCCAATACAACACACTAAATGACACAGTCACTCAGTTATGAAAAGTTACCTGGGTAATACCATCAACCCAACACATTGATGGGTAAACTTAACAAGCACTGACACATTAGATCTACTGCATATATCAACCAGGGTAACCAGACATGACCAGAGCCATCAAAAGCGCCAATTAGTTCAAACAACGTAGAAAAAAATGCCAGTCACAGCAACCAGTCCCCGAAGACCGGTAATTTCATCCAAGCAAAAAAAGCTTTGAGCTCACGACAATTACCCCTCCTTACTAATCCTTAACAGCTGCTCGAAATATGCACAGCTGATCACATGACATCATCACGATGTCCATCTTCTTCTTTAACAGCCGCTGAAGATGACAGCGATTAGATTCATGTCAAGGAGAGATGTTCAGCTCTGTAATGACCGTCCAGCTTTTACTGCACAGACCAGCCTCATATCACAATGACGGCTGATAGCAGATTTCTTAGTGGAGCCCACAACAGAAAAGAGATGGCCCAACTATAGGTATAATCTCCACTTTATCCACTTTTGTTCTTTTAATAGGTCTTACCTAGATTTCTGTACCCCTTGTTTTTTTGTTTTGTTTTTGTTTTTGTTTTGTTTTGTTTTGATTTTATTATTATTTTTTTTTGCTGTTTTGTTTTGTTGTTTTTTTCATCTGAATCACTACATTTTTCCCCGTCTTTTGTTCTTATAACAGGTTTTACCCGGGGTTTCTCTACTCCTTATTTTTCCATCTGAATCCCTTTATTTTTCCCTCTATCCCCTCCTAACACACACGCGCGTGAAAGATTTTTTTTCACTGCAATTATGAAATCCAAGCAATTCTAAGTCTGAGGGCAAGAACTCGCAGCAGTTCAAATATGCCTTCTTATTTTTTTCAATTGAAATTTCCATATGAAAATCATTTTCCATTTCTATTAATTGTTACCCACATAATAAACCATGCCTGTGAAAATCAAACTGAGTTTATAGCTTTCCATGCAACGAAAACAAACACACACACACACACACACACACACACACACACACACACACACACACACATACACACACACACACACACACACACACACACACATACACACACACACACACTTACACATACACACACACATACACACACACACAAACACAAATACACACACTCACACATACATACACACACACCGATAACACCTCCAATACAACACACTACATGACACAGTCACCCAGTTATGAAGTTACCTGGGCAATACCATCAACCCAACACATTGTTCGGTAAACTTAACAAGCAATGACACATTAGATCTACTGCATATATCAATCAGGGGAACGAGACATGACCAGAGTCATCAAAAGCGCCAATTAGTTCTAACCACGTACTTCGTGGCTGGAGAAAAATGCCAGTCACAGCAACCGGTCTCCGAAGACCGGTAATCTCACCCAGTGAAAAAAAAGCTTTGAGCCCACGACAGCTACCCCTCCTTACTGATCCATAACAGCTGCTCGAAATAAGCGCAGCTGATCACATGACATCATCACGATGTCCATCTTCTTCTTTAACAGCCGCTGAAGATGACAGCGATTAGTTCATGTCAAGGAGAGAGATGTTCAGCTCTGTAATGACCGTCCAGCTTTTACTGCACAGACCAGCCTCATATCACAATGTCGGCTGATAGCAGATTTCTTAGTGGAGTCCACAACAGAAAAGAGATGGCCGAACTATACGTACAATCTGCCTTTTTATCCATTTTTGTTCTTTTAACAGGTCTTACCTAGATTTCTGTACTTCTTAATTTCTATCTGAATCACTTTATTTTCCCCCTTGTTTTCTTCTTATAACGGGTTTTACTCGGATTTCTCTACTCCTTACTTTTCCATCTGAATTCCTTTATTTCTCATTCTATCCCCTCCTGACACACACACGTATCAATTATTTTTCTTCACTATAATTATAAAATCCTAGCAATTCTGAACTTGAGGGCATGAACTCGCAGCCATTCAATATTTTTTAATTGAAATTTTCATCTGACAATTCTGTCATGAAATCATTTTCTATTTCTATTCATTGTTACCCACATAATAAACCATGCCTGTAAAAATCGAATTGCGTTTATAGCTTTCCATGTAACGAAAACACACACACACACACACACACACACACACACACACACACACACACACACACACACACACAAACACACACACACACACACACACACACACACACACACACACACACACACACACACACACACATACACACACACACCGATAACAACACCTCTACTACAACCAACTACATGACACATTCACCCAGTTATGAAAAGTTATCTGGGTAATACCATCAACCCAACACATTGATGGGTAAACTTAACAAGCACTGACACATCAGTCTACTGTACACATCAACCAGTGGAAACCAGACATAACCACAGTCATCAAAAAAGCGCCAATTAGTTCTAACCACGTTCTTCCTGGCTGGAGAAAAATGCCAGTCACAGCAACCGGTCTCCGAAGACCGGTTAATCTTATCCAAGGAAAAAAAGCTTTGAGCCCACGACAGCTACCCTCCTTACTAATCCTTAACAGCTGCTCGAAATAAGCGCAGCTGATCACATGACATCATCACGATGTCCATCTTCTTCTTTAACAGCCGCTGAAGATGACAGCGATTAGATTCATGTCAAGGAGAGATGTTCAGCTCTGTAATGACCGTCCAGCTTTTACTGCACAGACCAGCTTCATATCACAATGTCGGCCGATGGCAGATTTCTTAGTGGAGTCCACAACAGAAAAGAGATGGCCGAACTATATGTATAATCTCCACTTCATCCATTTTTGCTCTTATAACAGGTTTTCCCTAGATTTCTGTACTCCTTGTTTTGTTGTTGTCGTTGTTTGTTTTTTTCATCTGAATCACTTTATTTTCCCCCGTCTTTTTTTATTATAACAGGTTTCATTCTGATTTCTCTACTCCTTATTTTTCCATCTGAATTACTTTACGTTTTCCGTCTTTTGTTCTTATAACAAGTTCTACTAGGATTTCTCTACTCCTTTATCTTTCCACCTCAATCCCTTTATTTTTCCTTCTATCCCCTCCTGACACACACGCTCGTGAAAGATTTTTTTCACTGTAATTATAAACTCCAACCAATTATAAATCTGAGGGCAAGAACTCGCAGCAGTTCAAAAATTGTCTTATTTTTTCAATTGAAATTTCCACATGCCAATTCTGTCCTGCAATCATTTCATTTTTCCATTTTCAAAAAACCATGCCTGTAAAAATCGAATCGCGTTTATAGCTTTCCATCCAACGAAACACACACACACACGCACACACACCACACACACACACACACACACACACACACACACACACACACACACACACAACACACACACACACAACACACAACACACACAACACACACACACACACACACACACACACACACACACACACACACACACACACCGATAACACCTCCAATACAACACTACATGACACAGTCACTCAGTTATGAAAGTTATTGGGTAATACCATCAACCCAACACATTGATGGGTAAACTTAACAAGCACTGACACATTAGATCTACTGCATATATCAACCAGGGTAACCAGACATGACCAGAGCCATCAAAAGCGCCAATTAGTTCAACACACTCGTAGAAAAAAATGCCAGTCACAGCAACCAGGTCTCCGAAGACCGGTAATTTCATCCAGCAAAAAAAGGCTCTGAGCCCAAGAAGTACCCCTCCTTACTAATCCTTAACAGCTGCTCGAAATAGCCAGCGATCACATGACATCATCACGATGTCCATCTTCTTCTTTAACAGCCGCTGAAGATGACAGCGATTAGATCATTCAAGGGAGATTTCGCTCTGTAATGACGTCCAGCTTTTACTGCACAGACCAGCCTCATATCACAATGTCGGCTGATAGCAGATTTCTTAGTGGAGCCACACAACAGAAAAGAGATGGCCACTAGTATAATCCCACTTACTTTTTCTTAAGGTTACTAATCTGTACCTTGTTTTTTGTTTTTTGTTTTGTTTTGTTTCGTTTTGAATTTATCTTTTTCTTGCTTTTTGTTGTTGTTATTTGCATCTGAATCACTACATTTTTCCCCGTCTTTTTTTCTTATATGAGGTTTTACCGGGTTTCTCTACTCCTTATTTTTCCATCTGAATTCCTTTATTTTTCCTCTATCCCCTCCTAACACACACGCGCGTGAAAGATTTTTTTCACTGTAATTATGAAATCCATAGCAATTCTAAGACTGAGGGCAATGAACTCGCAGCAGTTCAATTTTTCTTAATTAAATTTTTCAATTGAAATTTCATTATGAAATCATTTTCCATTTCTATTATTGTTACCCACATAATAAACCATGCCTGTGAAAATCAAATTGGTTTATAGCTTTCCATGTAACGAAACAACACACACACACACACACACACACACACACAACACACACACACACACACACACACACATACACACACACACACACCACACACACACTACACACACACACACACACACACAACCATACACATACACACACACACCACACCACAAACACACACACACACCTACACACCACACCACTACATGACACCACGATAACACCCAATAAACACGTACTGACAACGTCACCCGTTGAGTTACTGGCAATCCAACCCAACACATTGATCGGTAAACTTAACAAGCACTGACACATTAATCTACTGCATATATCAACCAGGGAACCAGACATGACCAAGTCATCAAAAGCGCCAATTAGTTCTAACTACGTACTTCGTGGTTGGAAAAAAATGCCAGTCACGCAACCGTCTCCGAAGACCGGTAATCTCACCAAGCGAAAAAAGCCTTGAGCCCAGACAGTCACCCCTCCTTACTGATCCTTAACAGCTGCTCGAAATAAGCGCAGCGGATCACATGACATCATCACGATGTCCATCTTTCTTTAAGTGATGACAGATAGTCTGTCGAGAGATGCAGCTTATGAGTTCATGCTTTACTGCACAGACCAGCCTCATATCACAATGTCGGCGATAAGATTTCTTAGTGGAGTCCACAACAGAAAAGAGATGGCCGAACTATATACGTACAATCTGCCTTTTTATTCCATTTTTGTTCTTTTAAAGGTCTTACCTAGATTTCTGTACTTCCTTAATTTCATTGAATCACTTTATTTTCCCTTGTTTTGTTTGTTTCGTTTTACTCGGATTTCTCTTTCTCTTACTTTTCCATTCTGAA
>CM060314.1:69729828-69739828 GCA_030674185.1 Monoplex corrugatus | reverse complement strand
CCAAGGGCTAAGCAAACACCCTTACTTAACGCCACGTGGACAACTGAAGAAAGTAGTATAACAAAATTTATCACAAATGCAAGCAAGTACTGAACTTAACTGTGCATATTCCTCTCAGGGTATTATACTAGTTATGTTCACACCAGCCTTTCGAAGTAAATACATAGTACAGTTCTATTCAAAGAGTTGAAAGCCTTACTAAAATCTACAAATACATTCTGTAATTTTGATTCTCGAAGCAATAGCAAATAATGTAAATATATGGTGTACAGAATTGTAATCTGCCCTAAAACCACCATGTGCTTCAATATTTATTTCCTTGCTTTGCCCACGTTGTCAATATTTTGTTCAGAACATGTCTATAAACCATGCTAAATTGTACTAGTTATCAGGTTGATTAATGGCACCTGTAGGGAATTGATTAATGGCACTGTAGGGAATTTAATCCTTATGAAGTTCACTTTTGGTTCCTCCTTGCCCAGATCCAGCTTGAGCTCCTTTCATGGCAGAGGCAGCACATTGGTAAAACCGCGTACCGCAGTTCTGAAGCGCAGAATCGCCCAGGTTCGCTCCCCGGCGTGGGGAAAAAAAATATATATAGACAACAGCAGAAGGGCATCCAGGAGTCATGACCTGGATGTGGCCCGGCCCCCCGAGAGTGTAAGGAGTTCAGGGCCGAAACACTTGTCTAAAGGGGGTTACTTCTCTGAAGACCTTCTGTTGTCTAGCTCTCCCTAGAGTTTCTTTCTACCACCTTTGACGTAGACTGGAATGATGACAGATTTACATTTTTATATTTCTAGTCGTCTAACAGTTTGTTAAAACATTCAACAAGAAATGTAACTACAGTTTAACTGACTTCTTTCAATGTCTACCCTACAACTCTGTCTGTTTCTGGAAATGTTCTTATTTCCAGATGTCTGATATCATTTCTTATTCATTCTCTTGTTATGCGTTCTTCAAATAAATCTTTTTTGATTCGATCATTAGGTTCTACGTCTGGGAATTTAGCAGCGGACAAGGTAAAGTCGACATCAATACCTTTGATCTATAATTTAATACATTCCTCTCCTTTTCATTGAACGTACTGTTTGCCAGAAAATTGCAAGATTTTCTTTCTTACGATGACAGTCTTCGCTAAACAATTCATTCTCATTATTTTTCCTATTTTCCCTGCCTTGATAATACACGCACTTGCACCGCACAAACCTTTCAAAAAAGCAATCCAACGATTTATCAACATTTACGTTCAGAATCAAATTGGCCTCGTTTATACAATGCTAACACTCTTCTGCTTCCAGTTTCTGTTGATGCACAGCTGACAAATTGTCAAAACACACAATTTCGTTCTTCTTAGTCGTTTTTTCAAATTTATTTGTATTTATATAAAAACTGTTTTTCGGATCAACCTAAAAAGAACGATACGGACAAGAGATAGTCACATACAGGAGAGAGAGAGAGAGAGAGGAGAGAGAGAGAGAAGACAGACAGACAGAGACAGACTGGCAGACAGGCAGACAGAGACAGACACAGACACAGACAGAGAGAAACTGACAGACTGGGATACAAAACCACAAAATGACAAAGAAACACAGACACACTTAAAATTTCAGAATCGTTGGTTCACAGTCCTGTTAATGCATTACTTTAAGTTTATAAAGTTTGTACTTTAGAGTTAAATTTTCCATACACAATGTTGATGTTAATTGTTAGTGTTAAGTTCTTGTTCCATTTTTCTATTTTCCCACCTACTTATGTCTATAACTCTGTCTCCTCTCTGCTCCAAATCCAACCCGCCCATCTCTCATCTCTCATCCTTTTGTGTGTGTGTGTGTGTGTGTGTGTGTGTGTGTGTGTGTGTGTGTGGTGTGTGTGTGTGTGTGTGTGTGTGTGTGTGTGTGTGTGTGTGTGTGTATAATATCACTCATAGTGAAAAGACGTTAAATCAAAGAACGAACGAACAACAACACACACACACACACACAACACACGCACGCACGCACGAACGCACGCACGCACACACACACACACACACGCACGCACACACACACACACACACAAATAGTAGCAGGAACACATAGACACTAAATGTGTCACTTAGTACAGCAGCACCAGGCCCTCCAGCTCAGCTCAGCCCTGGTATCTTCAACAGAATGGGTAAACCACCTAAGGCACTTTACGCACGTACCGCTGCTCGTTATTGCAAAAGTTGTTAAAGTATACTGGAAGTAAAGGACGGCCAATAATGACTTAACAGAACGGGGGGGGGGGGGGGAAGAGAGTGAAAGAGAGAGAGAGACAGACAGACAGACAGAGACGGAAAGAGACAGAGACAGAGAGAGGGAGAGAGAGACAGAGACAGAGAGAGCAGACAGAGACAAACAGAGACAGAGAAGAGAGAGAGAGAGCGCCGCGTGTGTGTGTGTGATGTGTATGTGTGTGTGTTTGTTGTGTTTCTCTCTGTTCTCTCTCTCTTCTGTCTGTCTCTGTCTTTCTCTCTCTCTCTCTCTCTTCTGTTGTTTATGTGTGATGTGTGTGTGTGTGTGTGTGTGTGTGTGTGTAGTGTGTGTTTGTTTGTGAGTGTGTGTGTGTGCGCGCGTGCGTGGTGTGTGCGTCTGCATGTTGTGTGCATTTATGTGTGTGTGTGCGTGTGCGTGCGTGCTTGTGTGTGTGTGTGCGTGCGTGAGTGCATGCACGTGGTGTGTGTGTGTGTGTGTGTGTGTGTGTGTGTGTGTGTGTGTGTGTGTGTGTGTGTTGTGTGTGTGTGTGTGTGTGTGTGTGCTGCGCCGCGCTTTTATGGATGTGTGTATGGAAGACTTCTATAAAAAGTAAAGATGGGCTGACAAGAGATGAAGAGACAGAGGACAAACGAAAGATGAGCAGACAAACGACACGACATATACATAATATGCAGGCAAACACAGTGTACTTACACGCAGTTGAATCACCCCTCTAGACATTTCCTGCAAGTAACAGAAAATAAATATATAGCACAATCAGAAAAAAAAGGTTCAGAAAGAAGAGCAGGAACGACTGAGTGAGAGAAGAGAGAGAAGAGAGAGAGAGAGACGAGAGAGACAGAGAGCATAGAGAGAGAGGTGTGTGTGTGTGTGTGTGTGTGTGTCTGTGTGCCCGCGCGCGCACAACGTGTGTGTGTGTGCGTGTGTGTGTGGTATGTGCGTGTGTGTGTGAGAGACAGACAGACAGACAGACAGAACAATAAGCAAGGCTTGCATGTGTGTGAATTTGTGTATAAGCATGTGGGCATCAGGGTAATCCCTCACATATGCGATGTATATATGAAGGAGGAAGAGAGAAGGGCATACACCCCCAGCCCTGAGAGAGAGAGACAGAAAGAGAGACAGACAGACAGACAGAGACTGACAGAGAATACAGAACACACACACACACACCACACACACACACACACACACACACACACACACCACACACACACACACATACATACACGCCAAGGCAAGGAGATGGGTGAACTCTTAACAAGATCTGTGTCACTTACAAAGTTCATGTAAACCGTATTTACTACTGTCGGAACTGTCATTTTCATTCATGAATGTGTTTGTGAACACGATTTGAAAACTCAGACATTTTCCCTACTGGCTATAAACCTGTCAAACGTGGTCAAGCTATATAAAATATTCTTTCCCCTTTTCCTCGCAACAGCAAAGATGTTTTGTGTTCACATGACCTAAACAAATGAACAATGTCTCTTTTTTAAGTGAAACTGTTATGACTTTTGTGGCTGGAAATCTTCATGACCATGCATTTAATTGTTATGATCTGAATTATGAATCGACTTGTTGAGATACCCAAGTAATTCTAACTCTATCCTCTCGGTCCTATCCCCTCCAGTTGGTGTGGAATGCTATACACAAAACTCTGGTCTTCTCGCTGCAAAGACCTAGATGCTCTAGAGAAACTGAAGGAAAGCTTAGCAAACGGACTTCGAGCCAAGCAAGTGTATATCTTCAATATTTGGCCCAGCAAGACCAATAATATCCTAACGTCTACCTAACATCTCCATGGACAGACACTGGAAACATCAAAGAACAAATATCCACGTGTAACCATCCTTGACCTTTTCCTGGACAAGCCACACTAAGAATGTTCCTGCAAAAGGCAACAGAACAGACGGTTTCCAAAGACGAAACTTCAAGGTGTGCACCCTGGGGATTAAAGCAGCAACCTGTGGCACATACTCTCGAAAATGCGTCCACAGTCTGGGATCCACACGAACAACAGAACAAGATCCTGCTTGAAGCAGTTCCCAGACGAAAAGTTAAATATTTCAATACCTACCGAGACAAAGTTCCTGACGCTTACCATCATGCTAAAAGACTTTAGATGGACCAGCTGACAGAACAAGAAACAATTGGCTGACCCTGCTATGCAAGATCAATAAACAGTATGTTCGACATTAACCCTTTGATTCTCGCACCCTGTCCACCAGCATCCTGCATTGTCAGCCCTGCCAGCAAACCAAAAACTTAATCCTTTGATTCCCTTACCCTTTCCACCAGCTTCCTGCAGGAACTGGTGAACAGGGTGAGGGAGTCAAAGGGTTAATTTTTTGCAGTTGGTGGATAGGGTGAGAGAGTCAAAGGGTTAAACCAGTTGCCTTTTTCGAGTGCTCTGACCCAGACCAAGGATCTCACCGACTACACCAAGAGCAGAGTTACCACCCTTCCCTGTTCCACACTTTTATCCCCAGCCAGTCTACGAGTGGAACCAACTCCCAGTCACCACATCATCAGCCCCCACTCTCAAGTCGTTCATATCACGGCTAAGTGGCAGCAGTCCCCTGCAGCCATCCCCAGGCAACACCTGACACCAAAAGTCCGTACATAGTTTTAATTTAATCCTCAATATTCTACACCAAAGGAAATAAGAGGGAAGCAGGGAGAATTTTAAATATCAACAAAGTAACATAACTCTTGAGAGTCACGGAGTTATCTCTCATGTAGAATTTCTCAAACCCAACACAGTTTGTGCTACCTATTCAGCTAGCATAGACGCAGCCACAAAACATAAAGTGGTAAGCTCAGAACATTCCTTAAATAATCTGTACAGTTACTAAGTAATGGCTGGTATAACCATACTCGACTGCACAGATCGCAACAGTGTAATAACGCCACGCAGGTCTTCAAGCAAAGACGCCACCAACACAGCATAAAATTTAATACGCATCCAGCCTGTAGCAGCAATGGCCAGACTAAACAAAGTATCACGGTGAAGCATTACACCAGCCTTACCACAAAGTGCCCAAGTCATTAGTGATCTCTATCTTCCTCCAGGGTGTGAAACATGAACTCTACTTGTTAACTCAGAAATGAAAATTCAGGCCTTCTACCTTGACTTTAGGTTATGCAGAGATTTATCATAACAGTTTTTTTCCCAATGTAATACGAAATGTTCCTAGCTTGCTGAGTACGCCTGCAGATAGGTTTGGCAATGGTATTTGTCCTGATCTCAAAACATTTTCATTTTATGATTATAGCCAATCCAAAGGCTGAGGCTGTCCATCCAAGCAAACATGTAAACCAAATGATCAGTTTAGTGACTATATGTTCTCACAAAGAAAGGGCTGCAAATCAGCTAGGCGTTTTTAAGTTCCCAAGTTTCATGCGTTTCTCTGGCACTGAATACTTCTGCGCTATTTATTACAAAAAGTAAAACATTGAATCTCCAATCAACGGGCATCATAACTGAATGGATTATGATACAATTCTGTCTTAACTTTTTTTTTATCAAGCACGAGGATAAAGACAAAACTATCAAACTAGTAAGTGTAGGGAAGTGGGAGTGGGAGTAGCTGGGTGGTGAAGATATCAGGGAATGTAGGGAAGTGGTTAAAACCACGGAGAAAAGTCCAAATGATAAAAATACAATCATCAGCTCGTCATCTTTGTCTAGTGCTCCTCTTTCTCCTTCTGCTGTGTCTGAGTGTTCATGGGTTTGGAGTTTGTTCAAGAAGGAGTCATCGCACTGGGACAATTCTATGTGTGCTCCCCTCAAATATGCCAGCAGTTGCTTGGCAGACTCATCCAGCCTACGCAAATTCTATGCGTTGATAAGGACTTGAAACCAAAACTTAAGTACCATCATCAATATTATTATCATTAAAATTGTTGTTGTTGTTGTTGTTTTGTTGCTGTTGTTGAGAAAATGTTATTTCTAGCTTATAATGATTGCTGTCCTCCTTTTATCTTTTAATTTAACTCTGGCTTCAGTATATCTTGCACTCAAGGCTTCAAGACTGTTTTTTCCCTATGCAGTTGCAAAATGTTGTTCTATCTTTTGAAATCAAGTTACTCTATTTTTTTTATCTATGTGAGAAACAGATATGAATATCGCAAAAAAGGCCTTGAAACCGAGAGGGAAGGGACTTATGAAACTAAATAGCGGATTGTTTAAAGCATTAAGACAGGCGGCAAACAGTCCAGTTTATGTCTTGTGGGCTGGGGTTGAATTCGTGATATCCTCTCAAGCCCACGGCCCTATCAAAGCAACAACTAGACTGCATGTGTCTCGGCATTAACAGTCAGGCCAGTGATTGGATGAATAATTTATAAGGCATGATGTCTTCAAAAAATTCTCTTGGTTCCTTACGCCTGTTCTCTAAATACTATTGAATTAGGTCAGTGCCTTGTTGTTATTTTCTATCCCTGAAAAGTGGACATACCACCAGGATGTACATTATGTAGCATACTCTTAGCACATCTTAAAAAAAAAAACTTTTGCCAACAAAAGAATTTTTCATGGGTAATGTCTAAAGGAATAGTTCTTACTATATAAAAAGAAAATTGCACGCAAAAGAAAACAAGTGTATAAACAGAAAGAGGTGATGGCTTGAACATATTGATGTTTTATTTTACAGACTTCTCCCGTCCTTTCCACTCAAGACTGATTACTTCTTTATGACCTCTACTCAGACGCTAGAAAGTAGTCAAACTTTTCAAGGTTTAAGGAAAAAGCACCAACTAAAAAAAAGAGACAAAAATCAATAGAAATGACAGACAGACAATTGGAAACTGCGGTAATTACATTAATGACAAAAATGTTTTGCTAGAAACGCTGATCAGATGACTCAAGTATCAACAAAGATTAGAAAAATAGTTACGAATCAAACTAAACTGAACCAAATAAAACTACTGTGACAAACAAAAGTTATAAAACTTAATCCTACTTAATCACAGGAAACGTTGTCTACCGGACACTGGTCACAAGGTTCACAGACTAATAAAGACAATGAAAAGATACAGCCAACTGAAGAAAAGTTACACACATATAAAAGAAAAACCCCATAAAACGACACAATGTTAATGAATGTAAAATAATGACAGAAAACGACGAAAGACGGGAGAGACAAGACGAAATGACGCCAAAACAAACGGTATGAAAAGAGACACAATTCAACGAAACGATTTTGCAAAGAGACATGGAATTGAAAACAAGCATAAAATGAAACAAAACGAAGCAGTGCACAGAAACAAGACGTAAACAAAAACCGGAAGAAGAAATGAAATAACACTCAAACGCATGGACACGAAACGAAAGAAAAAATAAAAAATAAAGCGAACAAGCACGTAAGCAAGGAAAAAAACACAAATGCACAATGCAAAATTAAAGTAACAGACAAACACATTATCGAAACGACAACAAAAAAGATAATATGAAATGGCAGAAAGTAAAAGAAGAAAGTTTAGATTTCCTTCACGTCAACACGCACACGCATAATTTAGAGACTGATGACACAATACAGAGTAGTGACACTGATCAGACAAGCAGAATACGTGGGCTTTGTCTGCCAAACGGTATAGGTAGGGTGACATGTTAGTTTCAGATGAACAATTGGGTGCCTGACTGAAACCATATTTCTGCACTGACAGACTGAATGATATCCGGTCCAAATAATATACTTTGTGTGTTGACAAATGGTGGTGGTGATGGTGGAAATGGTGGTATAATCGTGATTCAGGCTTTTTTTTTTTAATTATTCATCATTCTTTAAAGAAATGTATGTCTATATATTTCAGCTGCACAAACAAAATATACTTCCAGAAACGTTTTCTCTCTCAGATCCAGACAGTGAAGGAAGGGATCAAGTGACCTAACTGGCAGGAGAACTGAAGCATGCCACGAGCACCAAGCCCACAGATATGGATGTTCAGGATCTGCTGCACCTGTCCTTGAAGTCGGAGATGCCCAAGGTTGGCGGCAAGACAAGAACACAATGGGTCGAGGCTGACAGGTTTTAAGCTTGAGGGAAGGAAGCCGAGTTCGGTCTTCAAGAACGACAAAATTCCAACTGTCCTGAAACGAAAAGTATAGGACCAATGCATTCAGCCCACAGTCACTTACGGTGCAGAAACGTGGAATCTAACGAAAAAAAACACCTCGCTTTGAAACTAAGAACCATGCAGCAAGCACATGAAAGTGTCATTCTTGGTATCATCTGGAAAGGTCGCAAAACGGCTCAGTGGATCAGAGAAACAGCAAATGTACGAAACATCCTGGAAACTATCAACAAACTGAAATGGAACTGGGCAGGACATCTCACCCGGAGAATGGACAATAGTTGGACAACAAAAACTACGTTCTGGATACCAAGATACGGCACTCGCAATAGAGGAAAACAGAAAACTAAATGGAGAGACCTCCCAGATATATTTCACAAGAACTGGAGAGCAAAAGCGCTGGAACGAAGTGAATAGAAGAAGCTGGGGAAGGCCTACGTCCAACAACGGACTTTCCATGGCTGAAAGATAGATAGATAGAAGGAAGCCACATCAGCACGTACCGATGATGACATAGCGTTGGTTGTTGAGTCTATATATGTACAATCTTGCTGCAGCTTGAGCGTAACTCGTGTACAATGCTAAGCTATGGTCTCTAAGCATATGAGATGCATTTTACCCGACATGACGTTTACTCAACAATAGCATTCTTGGCTGGTGTGGTACATCAATACAAACGAAATCAGTGAAAAATCAGAGAATGCGTTGTGTGGCTCAGCTGACAGACCTGTGGACGCAAGCTCCGATGTCTCAAGATAATTCCCAGACCGCAACATGAAAACTGTTTTGCTACCCATCTGAAAGCTTTAGTCATCCTCGCGATGCCAGGTTAATGTTTCATAAATTTGAACTTTTGTCTTCTTTCCATTTAAAAACTTTGCCAACCTATATTGTTGTGCGCAGTCTCGAGTACCTTGGCAGGTGTGGGTGCGGTTTTTATGGATATGTCTGCTTATGGAACTGTACAAATAGTGTAAATGTTAACATCCTCCACTCAAAACACAAAGGTAGTACCCTTCTATCTCAGTCCGACTCTTGTTTCAGTTTCAGTTTCTCAAGATGTCTCCGCGTTCGGAATGAATTCCATATGCACTAACATCACAGGTGCCATGATCACGGCACAAGCCTTAAGCCTGCATATAAACCCATGTGCTGGCCAGGTCCTGAGGTCCTATCTAGATAGTTCCATAACCCTGGGATCGTAGGGGAGTGAGGTAGCAGAGACCTCAACTTTTCCCGGGGCCAGCACCAAGAACGCGCCGCCCAGCCCCTCTCCGTCGTTTCAAATTCATACTTATATAATTACATTTTTGTGTAACCATGACTTCAAAAAAGCAAATTGGTCTTCAAGGGATGTGACCTGGTAAATCAATCTATCTCTCCCATGAGTTATATCAAGGCAGCCGGACAATGCCCTGCTCTTCATGATTTTTAACTGACGTGGGATCTTTAGCGTGCGCAGCCAGAAGGCACATGGGTCCGTCTCGTTTTTTGTCCCCTTCCGAAGGACTAAACGTTCAGTTCGATTTTCCGGTCAAACTGAGGAGAAAAGTCAAGGCCTGTACGGGGAGCGAATCCTGGAACCTCGAGTTAAGTTATCGGGAGGCGAACGTCTGAACCATTCTGCCACTCTTCTTTCTAGACTCTTGAAGATACCAGACCCTACCGTCCACTCCAAAGTG
>CM060314.1:69722328-69724828 GCA_030674185.1 Monoplex corrugatus | reverse complement strand
CAATCTCTCTATGTATGTATATTTGCATCTCTTTGTCTGTCTATAAACTTATCTTCGTTGTGTGTAATGATGATGATCGTGGCGATTTCAAAGAGACAGATAGAGAGAGGGAGAGGGAGAGAGACAGAGACGGGAGGGAGTTCTGTGCTATTGTTTGGCAGCACCAAAGTTTGCCATCTTTCATTATCGCAAAATAGCAAAGAAGACAACATAACATGAATTGTTTCCAGCTGATCTCTGCAGATCTTCAAAGGTGTATTGTAATTATCCACACTGTATAACCTAGCCCAGAAAAATAGAACACATGCTGATTTTGTTACAGTGCTTTTGAACGTTGCAAGAGTATACCGATTAGCCAAAAAATGTTAACCTTTTGCTATCGTCTTCTATTAGGTTGCAGCATAAACACATACACGCACACGAGTATGGACGCACGTATACGCACACACACACATGCACGTGCGTACACACACGCACACACACACGCACGCACGCACGCACAAACATACGCACATATACACACACACGCATACATGCGCGCACATACACACATGCACACACACTCACACGCACACACACACACACACATGCACGTGCGTACACACACGCACACACACACGCACGCACACACACACACACACATGCGCGAACATACACACATGCACACACACTCACACGCCACACACACACACACACACACACACACATTCCCTGACACACCTATCCCCTTGACAAGCACCACCACCGCCACCACCCACTTCACCAGTCACTCTATTACAAAATAGTACCCACGTCTTACCGTTAACCCAAACCTTTGATAAGTAAACTTAACGAGCACTGACACCATAGTCTACTGCACTATCGACTAAAGTACCTAACATCGCTACAGTCATCAAAAGAGCCAATTAGTTCTAACCAGGTTCCCCCGTGGGCAAGGAAATTGCGGTCACAGCATTGGGTCACTGAATACTGGTCATCTCCAACGAGATAGCTCAGAGCAGACGACAGTTTCGCCTGCACACGTATATCCTGAATAGCTGCTTGAGACATGCGCAGTGGATCACGTGACATCATCAAGGTCTCCGTTTTCTTCTTTAACAGCCGCTTCAGATGGCACGATTAGGTTCATGTCAAAGAATAGCCGTCTGGCTCTGTGACGACCATCTTGCCTTTACTACCAGACCAGCGTTATATCAGAATGTCGTCGACAGCAGATTTACTTGGGTAAGTCGACGATAGACAAGGAGATGGACGAGCTTTACCTATAATCGCTTTTTTAATAGAATGATGTCCTGATATTCTCTGCAGACCGAGCCTGTTGGAATGTTCTTTGCTACCTCATAACATCACACTGCGTAGGAGCGTTTTTCAATAAAAACCAGATTGTTTCAGATCAACCGGAGGGGTGTGTGTGTGTGTGTTTGACAAAATATGTAAGCAAGATTTTCTGAATGGCTCTTTACCAAATCCATATCAAAGGTTTAAACTATCACGTAATCATCAACACACATTTCAAAAGTTATGGTGCTTAGAATTAAGTCACTCAAACTAAATAAATGTCCCTAAAATCAACACTTTTTTAGAAGGATGTGTAAACGGCAATTTCTCAGACACTTTGATAAAATTTATAGTCTCTTTTCACTGTTGTGACTGTGTACCATTCCCGTCGCTTCACGCTGTCTTATTTCTTCTGATGCTTCTTCAATGTCATACTGAACTTAACAAGTACAAGATCAAGATTTCTTGGTAACACTTTTTTCATAAAATATATTCATTAGAATGGTTTGACCATTTTTTTCTCATTACTTTTTATGATTTCTTACAAGAACAGAAGGTAACAGCAGCAACACTTCGTCTGGCTTCCATCCATCTGTGATATTTTGTTAGATAAAGGAAATTACCGACAGAGCTTGCATAAATAGACTGCTGTGCCAATGAACTGGTGTAGATTTTATGAAAGACATCAAGATCAAAATGGACCTCGAATGTTTCGAAGGTCTTTAGCAGCCTCTCTGAAAATTTTGAGAGTTCTTAAACAAACGTTCGATCAATATCTCCATTTTGCATGTGAGAAAAGATGCAGTGTGTGTGTTTGTTTGTCTGTCTGTTTTCAGTTTGGTTAAAAATTTGGAGTTGAAGACGAAATCATAAACTAGGTTTTCCGGTTCAGTTAACAGTTTTAGACAAAAATGTAAAGTAGTTTCAGTCTACGATTGAAGAGAGAGGGTTCCCCAGCCTCTGTTCACAGGCTACATACAAAGGTGTGTAGATGTTCCAAGACAGAAACAGAGCCCCTGATAGTGAATAGGTTACTGTATTTTTAAGCAGGAGGGTCTTGCTATTCCATACACAATGCAGCCACAGTACAGGCCGGAACAGACCAGGGTTCTGTAAAGGTGGAACATTATTTTCTTATCAGCGCCCCAGTCGGTGTGAGCTACGACTCCATGATAAAAGTCCAGAGCGTCGTGGCATGGGGTTAAGATGTTGGATATGACTA
>CM060314.1:69712328-69717328 GCA_030674185.1 Monoplex corrugatus | reverse complement strand
GGAATCATCTTCACTTAAGTTATTATTGATTATGCTATTAAATTCAATTTCCATGATTATGAAAATACTGACACACGTTCAATTCATTTGTGAACAATAAAGATTCAATCTGGTCATCGCCATAGTCTGGCGGGGAAGTATATATTTGCACTACCGTGATGTTGTATACTTTCGCTCGCACATGGATGATAATCATCCTACTGGAAACAGCGTAGCGTTTGTGAACCTTAAGCAAATGATCATCAGCAAAGTTGACAAGAAAGACATCGTCTTCATTCAATGTGTCTGGAACGCCAAAGGTGTTAAAAGATTCAAAGAATTTCTCTGACCCGTACTGTTACGAAAGTACCAATGATAGATGATAACACTTTCTAAAATTCTCCAGGGTTAATGACTTGGTTCTTGTTAACACTTTTGGTGAACATAAAGCTTCCCATCGATAGACACGGCACTTCCCAAACGGCCAGTTATCACAGCCAGAAAGACTGTATTCTTGTGAAGAACCACAACAGGTCTGGCATCAACAAGGACGTTTCCAGGAACTGGCCTTGTCATGATGAATTTAAAAATGCGGTTGAAGAACAAGAAAAAAATGAAAAACAGCGGTTTGAAATTCAAGCTCGATAAAGTGACAGATGGTGACATCATCGAACAATTTCAAGCGGAAAATTCGCCCCACTATCGCTTGAAGAAGACCTTGAAGCCCTAACAAATAATTGTAACCAAGTGATGACTGAAACAGAAACAGAGGTCTTAGGTATAAGCCGATTAAATCCAAACTATGGATCACATGTAATATCTAGGATATGTGATGCACTAGAAGGAACATAAAAAGACAAACGAAATCTAGAAAGGAAAGGATAAATACAACGCTATACACAAGGAGACTGGTCAAGAAATGAAGAATGTAAAGGAAAGCGGGACCGAACAACAATGTGAAGTCATTGCGAAAATTCTTGACAAAAATGGCACAAAGAAAGCTTAAAATTAAGATTGTAAAAGACTTGACCAAACACAAGTAAAGTCAGCACCATTCACAACAAAGAGAGCAACTGTCTCACGAAGGAAAAAGACATCACAAGAAGCTCTGAACTATACTACAAACAGAGCAAAGGACAGTAAAATGAAGATGATTCCCAGTACTCTGTGAACAAGTTGTGGCAGCAGTGAAGTCGCTGAAATCTGGTAAGGCTGCAGTCATTGACAAGCATCCAAGAAAAACTCATGAAACATGGCGGAGAGGCAGTAACTGAAATCCTAACAGCATCTGCGAGGACCCAGAGACTAATCGACACCCTTTCCAAGATAAAAAATCTCCAACACTGCCAGTACTATCGCACGATCAGTTTGATCAGTCATGCCAGCAAAATACTGCTCAAAATCGCCCTTTTTAACAGATTCTCAGCCGCAAGTAGACATCATTATCGCTGAAGAATAGGCCGGATTCCACAAAGGCAGAAATGCCAAGGAACAGATCTTCAACCTGTGTACCCTTTGAAAAAAACACCAAAAACAGAGTTTTATCACGTCTTCATAGCCTTTCAAGAAGTCGTGCCATGGTCTAGCAGGAAGCACTGTGGCCATAAAGAAGAAATGTTAATATCGGGTACAAACTACTCAACATCATCAAGCGACTGTACTTCGAAGCAACTAATGCCCTACTTATACAGGGTACTACATGAGTGTGGTACCCCTGCTCCTCCTCTCTCTCTCTCTCTCTCTCTCTCTCTCTACTCTCTCTCTCTCTCTTTTAAAACTATATGGAGAATTGTATTTGTAGAGTGTTCCTGATGATTGTAAGATGTTGTTTAGTTACCTAAGTATGAAATTTGTTTATCCTACAACTGTTCTGTTTCCCCATATATGCTTAAAAAATGACTTTTTCAGTCGCCACGTAAAAGTAAGAATGAACGTGTGGCAGTGTAGGGCGGAGAGGGAGGCAGGTCCAGATCGATGCAGTCTCTCTCCAACCCCACTTCACATCACCTCGTCTCTCCCTCACCCCAGCAAATGACATGACTGTTTTGCGCTGTGTACGTGTGCGCTGTGTACGTGTAAGGCTCGCCAATTACAGACAAGATGTCTACTTAGCCTTGTTAACCCGTACAAACAACTAGGAGAATGTCAATACAATGCAATATGATACAATACGACCCAGCGAAGGACCGTCACTTGTCCATCTCACTGTCAAAGTACTTTGAACTAGGAAACAAGTGAGCACCCCTTGCTTTAGTGCTTAACTACAAAAGATATCGACAGAAGTTAAGAGCAGTGCAGAATTGTCATTTCAGTTCTTTGAAAAATAAATGAGAGTAAGCGAGATAGAGAGAAGGGGGAGGGAGAGAGGTAGAGGGAGACAGACAGACAGACAGACAGACAGACAAGCAGACGGACAGAGACAAATAGATACAGACACACACACACATACACACACACACACCAACACACCACACACACAAAACACACACACACACACACACACACACACACACAACACACACGCACGCACAGAGAGAGAGAGAGAGAGAGAGAGAGAGAGAGAGAGAGAGAGAGAGAGAGAGATTCCTGCTTTGTATTCCTACTGATTTAAGAATGAGTCTTGACAGATATTTAAAACGTATGGTAACAAAAATTTGATTGGGCATTTCAGATACATTTGTTTACTATTAATAGTAGGGACGACCATCTACTCGTAGTTTTCTATTCTATCAGGAGTCACATGAAGATGAAATTCACTTTGTACTTTCCTGTTTAGAGTTAAAAGATATAAGATCAGAATTTATACCATAAAATTATTAATAGAAATTCTTGTTTGTTTACGCGTGTTTTGCTAATGTCATCTGCGTACGGAAACAAATTGTGAAACGTTTTTCAATTTACAAGTATAAAGCGTTAAAAGCACGAAATGCTGTCAAACACAATTACTATCTGCACGAATATGTGGTTTTCCTGTTTTAATGTTATCACCCTTTCTGAAAAGTCATGGCTTTTATGAATAAATGATTCGAATATGAATCTAAATATCACACACACACACACACACCACACGCACACGCACACGCACACGCACACCACACGCACACGCACACACACACACACCCCGCACCACACGCATGCTTGTCTGTCTGTCTCTGTCTCTGTTTCTGTCTCTCTGTCTCTTCTGTCTCTCTGTTTCTGTCTCTGTCTGTCTCTGTTCTCTCGTCTCTGTCTCTCTGTCTCTTCTCTGTCTCTCTGTCTCTTGTCTCTCTTCTCTCTCTTCTCTCTCTCTCTCTCCTCTCTCTCTCTCCTCTTCTCTCTCTCTCTCTCTCCTTTCTCCTCTAATGGTAAAGCGTACGACACTGTATACAGGTCAATGCTGTGGTACGTCGTATGGAAAGTGGCATTAGGTAGAATGTTCAGAAAGCCATAAACCATGTACAGAGCAATACAGATACGTTACGTGTAATAGCAATCCCACTAAATATTTCAAGCATATTCAAAGTTTTTAACAAATTGCATCTCAAGTCTGATTCCCTTTTCCTTGCTGATCAACGCTCTGGGAAACGATTTCACGGTCATGGCTACTCATGGCATAACTCTTTGGCTCATAAAAATGAAATTATTCATTTTCTGTTCGTTGATACTTTAACTCTGCTAAGCTCAATTTTAGCTAGTTTACAAATCAGCTCCACCTCTTAGTCGTTGCCTCTAAATGGTTAGGTTTATCACCAGAAGACTAAAGTTATGGTGTTTAGGACAAATGGGCATTTAGTTGCAAGAGAAAAGCGGTTTCTGGAAGAACAATCAGCCAATGTAGCAAACATTTACAAGTACATACAAATCACCTTTTCCACCAGAAACAGTTTTGTAGCAGCTTTAAAAGTATGGCACCAAGAGAAAGGAAAAACGTAACAGAGACTTTAAAGGTTTTGAGAAGAATTCAATTATTTTCACTGCCTGTATTTTTCAAAACCTTTTAAGTCTCAAGCTGTAACATTATCATATGCAGCAGAAAACTTAGAGTTGTAAAACATGTACACACACTGAGGGTTCACTTGCTTGCTTGCAAAACAATTGTATATATTTTAATCAAAACTACGACCGATGTCGTTCATGAAAATCTTGGTTGATATCCTTTCCGTATGAATAGTACAATCAAAGTAATTGAATACTGGATAAGAACTACCAAAAAAAAAAAAAAAAAAAAAAAAGAATACATGTGCTCCAAAAATATCTGGCATCAATGCATGGAAAAGGGTGTATACTGCCTGCGTATCACATGTAAATCAATCGTGTGTGAAAAAGTCTGATTATTTACAGGTATGACTGGACGTGATAAAGAAGAGAAGTTCTTCCTGGCACTGTGAGGAAGACTGTTCACTCGTTTTGTCATGGATGGGCAAATCAGATAGGTGAACATGATAACATGTCGACCTACAATATTTCAAACATGTTTTCAGGGAAAGTTCTCTCTGTGTGTGTGTGGAATGAGTCATACAGAAGCAAATCTGTTCAGTCTCCGATGGGTGTGTCTCAGTTCAATACATGTACACAAATTATATTTCGATAGGTCGGATCAAAATGTTTCATGTTCCCTGTACTTGTCAATTCCAGAAACAGAAATCCACTTTCTATATGAATGTGAAGCATACATCACATTCAGATCTAGATATTTGTCCTCGACTGGGCATCAAGATAATCTGTACATTAAGTCCTTTGGGCTTTCCAGCCATGAATATAATGATCATCTTGTTAAAATCAACTTGTTAGCCAACCGGTTAAATCAGAACTGCTGCGTTGGAACATGCAGATTCATAATATTCATCAAAGCGTACACTTTTCTTTCCTTATATAAGTACCATGCCTACTTAGGCTTGTAACAGCATCTTGAGTATGTTGGTGAACGCGCTTGCCTGAATATTTGTAGTTATCTAAGTGTGTATATATGTGTACATATAGGTATGCGTCTGTATGTGTGTGTGTAAGTGTGTGCTTGTGGACGTGTGTATGTATGTGTGATT
>CM060314.1:69697328-69702328 GCA_030674185.1 Monoplex corrugatus | reverse complement strand
TTCTCACAATGATGTCACTGGTTACAGAAATGTATTCTGTCAGTTCCCACAATGATGTGACTGGTTACAGAAATGTATTCTGTAAGTCCCCACAATGATGTCACCGGTTACAAAAATGTATTCTGTCAGTTCCCGCGATGATGTCACTGGTTACAAAAATGTATTCTGTCATTTCTCACAATGAAGTCACCGGTTACAGAAATGTACTATATCAGTTCCCACAAAGATGTCACTGGTTACAGAAATGAATTCTGTCAGTTCCCACAATGATGTCACTGGTTACAGAAATGTATTCTATCAGTTACCACAATGATGTCACTGGTTACAGAAATGTATTCTGTCAGTTCCCACAATGATGTCACTGGTTACAGGAATGTATTCTGTCAGTTCTCACAATGATGTCACTGGTTACAGAAATGTATTCTGTCACTTCTCACAATGATGTCACTGGCTACAGAAATGTATTCTGTCAGTTCCCACAATGAAGTGACTGGTTACACAAATGCATTCTATCAGTTCCCACAATGATGTCACTGGTTACAGAAATGTATTCTGGCCGTTACCACATGATGTCACTGGTTACACGAATGAATTCTATCAGTTCCCACAATTATGTCACTGGTTAGACAAAAGCATTCTATCAGTTCCCACAATGATGTCACTGGTTACAGAAATGTATTGTCAGTTACCACAATGATGTCACTGGTTGCAGAAATGTATTCTGAGTTCCAACAATGATGTCACTGGTTACAGAAATGTCTTCCGTCAGTCCCCACAATGATGTCACTGGTTATAGATATGTATTCTGTCAGTCCCCACAATGATGTCACTGCTTACAGCCCACAATGATTTCACTGGTTACAGAAATGTATTCTGTCAGTCCCCACAATGATGTCACTGGTTATAGATATGTATTCTGTCAGTCCCCACAATGATGTCACTGCTTACAGCCCACAATGATTTCACTGGTTACAGAAATGTATTCTGTCAGTCCCCACAATGATGTCACTGGTTACAGCCCACAATGATTTCAGTGGTTACAGAAATGTATTCTGTCAGTCCCCACAATGATGTCACTGCTAACAGCCCACAATGATTTCAGTGGTTACAGAAATGTATTCTGTCAGACCCCACAATGATGTCACTGCTTACAGCCCACAATGATTTCAGTGGTTACAGAAATGTATTCTGTCAGTTCCCACAATGATGTCACTGGTTACAGAAATGTATTCTGTCAGTTCCCACAATGATGTCACTGGTTACAGAAATGTATTCTGTCAGTTCCCACAATGATTTCAGTGGTTACAGAAATGTATTCTGTCAGTTCCCACAATGATGTCACTGGTTACAGAAATGTATTCTGTCAGTTCCCACAATGATGTCACTGGTTACAGAAATGTATTCTGTCAGTCCCCACAATGATGGCACTGGTTACAGAAATGTATTCTGTCAGTTCCCACAATGATGTCACTGGTTACAGAAATGTATTCTGTCAGTTCCCACAATGATGTGACTGGTTACAGAAATGTATTCTGTCAGTTCCCACAATGATGTCACTGGTTACAGAAATGTATTCTGTCAGTTACTACCCATTTCTGTGCACCCCACAATCAGCACAAGGACCACGGCCCGTTGTACAGGATTGCTTGTATCCAAATACGAATGACACGACAGCACAACTAGACACAGAATACCACATTGTAGCCAAAATGGGCCGGGGCAGGCGAGAAAAAGAATGCTGATGTTGTTGGCTACTGTGTGTATAGTAAAGAGAAACGGTCAGTAATGAAAGACAGCACAGTGGGAGATGTTCTATCAGACGATCAAACTGATGCACAGAGTGAGGGCAGTGTTAGCAATGTAACTGACGTTAGCGATACATTCCAGCAACAAAGGCCTACTAACAAATCCGATGTCACAATCAGTAATAATCATGGCAGTTCTCATTGAAATGAAAAAGACACTGAACAAACCTATCGGTAGTTCCAGCCAAGATAAAGAAGAGAATTCCGATGCTGTGGCTGTCACGAGCACAGATATTTCAAGTGGGCAAATAAGAAGAAAAAAACCCAGATTCATCGCCCACCTAACTGACTGAAACAAGTACTTCTCAATCAATGCCTGTATATAGTGATTATGAGTGATATATGATAAACATAATTATGACATGGTTACCAGGTCGTGATGTATGATCATGCTAGAAGTCGATCGTCATTTTTAGTGTCAATGTTTCACTGATCACCCCTCCATGTCCCCTGTGTTCCCTGTGAATGGTCTGACAGCCTAAAACAGTAAACTCTCTCTCTCTCTCTCACACACATACACACACACACACACACACACACGCACGCACACGCACACGCACACACACACACACACACACACACACACACACACATACACACAAGAAGACACACACACGAACGCAAAAATGCACACAATCCCTGTCTCTCACACAAAACACAGACGCGCGTGCGCGCAAAGAACGCACACGCTGTCTCTGTCTGGCTGGCTGTCTCTCTTTCTCATAGAAGACACACACACACACACACACAAAAAAAACTCTCTCAAACACACACACACATACAAACTCTCTTACACACACACACACACACACACACACACACACACACACACACACACACATACACACACACATACGCACACACACAAAGAACACACACACACACAAAGAACACACACACACAAAGAACACACACACACTGTCTCTATCTATCTGTCTGTCTGTCTGTCTCTCTCTCTCTGTCTCGCTCACACACACATACACACACACACACACACACACACACTGTCTCTTCCTGTCTGTCTGTCTGTCACTCTGTCTGTCTGTCTGTCTGGTCTTTTCTCTCTCTCTCTCTCTCTCTCTCTCTCTCTCTCTCTCTCTCTCTCTCTCTCTCTCCCTCTCACTTTCTCAACCCCCTGGATCAATGGCAGACTCTTGACTTTCAATAGAACGGGTTGTCATTTCAGTGTTGAGAAGCGGCAAACTCCCAGGTGAAAGAGAGAAGCTCTACTTCAAGTGATGGTAGCAGTGCTGTCAATCCATTCCATTGCTGTTTACTACAGGCATTCAGAACAAAATGTATACAAATACATGACAGAACATCGACAGCTTCGTGACTACACAGCCAGGTTTCAGGGATGCCGGCACAATAGCAATCTCACATCGACTTTTACCGTAACAACAGCAGGTTAAAAAACGAACGTCAACAAATCGAAAACAAAACTCAGCTAGAAAAAGAAAGAAAGAAAGTCAACAAAACAAAAACAAACCTCAGCAAGACAGATAGAGAACGAACGAAAGAAAAAAAGAAAGAAAAAAAGAAAGAAAGAAAGAAAGAAGAAAGAAAGAAAGAAAGAAATAGAGAAAGAAAGAAAGAAAGAAAGAATGAAAAAAGAAAGGAAGAAAGTCAACAAATCAAAACAAAACCCAGCAAGAAAGAAATAGAGAAAGAAAGAAAGGAAGAAAGAAAGAAAAAAGGAAAGAAAGAAAGAAAGAAAGAAAGGAAGGAAGAAAGTCAACAAATCAAAACAAAACTCAGAAAGAAAGAAAGAAAAAGAGAGAAAACCAACAAAACGAAAGCAAATCCCAGAAAGAAAGAAGGAAAGAAAGAAAGAAAGACAGAAGAAAAAGAAAGAAACAAACAAACAAAGGAAGAAAGAAATAAGGAAAATCAACAAATCAAAAACAAACTTCAGCAAAAAAGAAAGAAAGAAAGAAAGGAAAAAGAAGAAAGAAAGGTAGCTTTTTTCCGTTGTGACAGTTGAAAACTGATTGGAAAATGTGTCATCGGTGTCTGACAGAACATCAGAACTACAGGGACGATGGTTCATCTCCATTACGCAAGTTTTCACCATTGTACGTTTCTTTGAAGAAAATAATGGAAAAGGTGGTTGTATACGTAAATTACTAATTGACTGAAAAAGAGTAAATGAATAACTTAAATAGATAAACTGACAAATAAATAAATAAGTGTGTGTGTGTGTGTGTGTTGTGTGTGTGTGTGTGTGTGTGTGTGTGTGTGTGTGTGTGTGTTTAGAGAGAAAGACAGAGACAGACAAACAGAGACAGAGACTGACAGGCAGCGACAGACAGACAGACAGACAGACAGACAGAGAGGCAGAGGCAAACAGAGACAGGAAGAGACAGACAGACAGACAGAGCCAGAGAGAGAGACAGAGACACAGAGAGACAGACAGAGAGGGACAGCAAGAGAGAGAGACAGAGAGACAGAGAGACAGAGAGAATTTGCTGTTCACCAAGAAAAAGAAAAAGAAAAAACAACAGAAAATGAAAGACAAAGAAATAATGGACGAATGAACAGACGGGGAAAAAAAGACTCAAAGACAAGTAATAAAAAAACACAAAGCCTGTGTAATAGTCGATGTTGTCAACAAGTCAACAACTGCTTGACAGCGATGGAAATGGCAAACAGAGGGAAGGGGAGACAAAAGGTGAGAGGAGAGGGAAACTGCGTTATACATCTATCTCGATTCCTTGATGAAACATAAAGCGGAAAAAGATTCAAATCGCACACAGACAAATGTTGTGGTTGTGCACTATTGTGCAGGGAGTGTGTGTGTGTGTGTGTGCGAGTGTGACTCTCTGTGTGTGTGTGTGTGTGTGTGTGTGTGTGTGTGTGTGTGTGTGTGTGTGTGTGTGTGTGTGTGTGTGTGTACGTGTGGTCTGTGTCTGTGTCTGTGTGAGTGTAAGTGTGCTGTCTATTTGATGTTAAGTCGGTCTATGTTCATCGGTCGGTCTGTGTGCATGTGCGTGTGTGTATGTGTGCGTGCGTGTATGTATGTGTGTGTGTGTGTGTGCGCGCGCGCGCGCGCGTGTGTGTGTGTGTCTGTCTGTCTGTGTGCCTGTGTCTGTCTCTCCGTCTGTCTGTTGGTAATTCGGCCGGTGTGTCTGTCGGTCGGTCTGTGTGCATGTGAGCAATAGTGTGTGTGTGTGTGTGTGTGTGTGTGTGTGTGTG
>CM060314.1:69644828-69687328 GCA_030674185.1 Monoplex corrugatus | reverse complement strand
TCTTCCCAAGGGACCCAAGCCTCGAATATGAATAGAATGTTTGTATCTTATGTTCCTTCAGCTTATTTGTTATAGCACATGTACGAAATATTTCAATTTAAAATATTGCCTAGTTAATGTTTATACGATTGTGAGAATGTATAATTATGTGCATTCCCCTTCTAAAGGGCTGTGGCCTATATGAATAAACCACCTGAAGTCTGAAGTCTCTCGCCCGCTAGCTGTGTGTACACGTGCGTATTTGAGCGGGCCAGCGCGCTTCTTACGAATAAGCGCAATGTTCGAGTTTGGCAATCTTAATGATACTTGTTTCGGGAGAATTCCCTAAACACAGTGTTTAAACTAGAATGGGCACGTCAAAGCTTTGTTCCTTGCCAGACGGCATGCTCGACTGACTTGGTCAAATAGTGTTTTGGGAAGGCGTGTTCGTCTTTTTGTATGAAAGAATGAGGGTGGTCGTCTGAAATACAACGTTTGGAACAGCCTTTCCTTTGTGCGGACACAGTGTGAATCGTTGGGTAGCTGCGGAGTGACATTCCTTATAGGGTCCCACCGGAATTCACACCGGCGGACTATTTTTTGTTTGTTTGTGTGCGAGTAGTACGAGTCGTAGTAACAGCAATAGTAATAGTAATAGTAATAGTAATGCATTAACAGCAGGAAGACGAGACGATGAAGTAGGAATCTGGCACTAGGCACTGCTGCTACTACTACTGCTACTACTACAGCTGCTGCTGCTGCTACCAGTGCTACATTTTAAGTGCCCCAATTTTTCTCAGATATGTATATGCACATTAATTTAACCACGCTACGCAGGTGATACTTTCCTGGATAAGTGAGTCTAAAACCTACACCTTTGGTGGATGTGTATGCTGACTATAATCCAGTTACCATAGGAGATCGCACACTGATATGATTTACAGAAGGATACTACAGGATGAGAAAAATAAGGTAAAGATGAAGCCAATAGAGAAAACAGGGCAGGAGAGGGGCATAAGAGAAATAGGTCAGGGTGAAGGGCAGTAGGGAAATAGGGCAGGGTGAATGGCAGTAGGGAGATAGGGCAGGGTGAAGGGCAGTAGGGAGATAGGGCAGGGTGGTGGGCAATAGATAGGGCAGGGTGAGGGGTAGTGGGGAGATAGGACAGGGTGAAGGACAGTAGGGAGATAGGGCAGGGTGAAAGTCAGTAGGGAGATAGGGCAGGGTGAAAGTCAGTAGGGAGATGGGACAGTAGGGAGATAGGACAGGGTGAAGGACAGTAGGGAGATAGGGCAGGGTGAAAGACAGTAGGGAGATAGGGCAGGGTGAAAGTCAGTAGGGAGATAGGACAGGGTGAAGGACAGTAGGGAGATAGGTCAGTAGGGAGATAGGACAGGGTGAAAGTCAGTAGGGAGATAGGTCAGTAGGGAGATAGGACAGGGTGAAGGGCAGTAGGGAGATAGGGCAGGGTGAAGGACAGTAGGGAGATAGGGCAGTGTGAAGGCCAGTAGGGAGATAGGGCAGTGTGAAGGTCAGTAGGGAGATAGGACAGGGTGAAGGACAGTAGGGAGATAGGACAGGGTGAAGGACAGTAGGGAGATAGGACAGGGTGAAGGACAGTAGGGAGATAGGGCAGTGTGAAGGACAGTAGGGAGATAGGGCAGGGTGAAGGACAGTAGGGAGATAGGGCAGGGTGAAGGACAGTAGGGAGATAGGGACAGGTGAAGGACAGTAGGGAGATAGGGCAGGTGAAGGACAGTAGGGAGATAGGGCAGTGTGAAGGGCAGTAGGGAGATAGGACAGTGTGAAGGACAGTAGGGAGATAGGGCAGTGGTGAAGGCAGTAGGGGAGAGGGCAGTGAAGCAGTAGGAGATAGACAGTGTGAAGGACAGTAGGGAGATAGAACAGGGTGAAGGACAGTAGGGAGATAGGGCAGTGTGAAGGACAGTAGGGAGATAGGACAGGTGAAGGACAGTAGGGAGATGGGAGGGGGACATAGGGATAGCAGGTGAAGGACAGTAGGGAGATAGGACAGGGTGAAGGACAGTAGGGAGATAGGGCAGGGTGAAGGGCAGTAGGGAGATAGGACAGGTGAAGGACAGTAGGGAGATAGGCAGATGGTGTGAAGGACAGTAGGGAGATAGGACAGGGTGAAGGAGCAGTAGGGAGATAGGCAGTGTGAAGGCAGTAGGGAAGGACAGGTGAGGGACAGTGAATAGGGCAGTGAGCGTGGAAGTGGCAGTAGGATGAGAATAGGACAGGGTGAAGGCAGTAGGGAGATAGGGCAGGGTGAAGGACAGTAGGGAGATAGGGCAGGGTGAAGGACAGTAGGGAGATAGGGCATGGGTGAAGGACAGTAGGGAGATAGGGCAGGTGAAGGACAGTAGGGAGATAGGGCAGGGTGAAGGACAGTAGGGAGATAGGCAGGGTGAAGGGCAGTAGGGAGATAGGGCAGGGTGAAGGCAGTAGGAGATAGGGACAGGGTGAAGGACAGTAGGGAGATAGGGCAGGGTGAGGGCAGTAGGGAGATAGGGCAGGGTGAAGGGAGCAGTAGGGAGATAGGCAGGGTGAAGGGCAGTAGGGAGATAGGGCAGGGTGAAGGGCAGTAGGGGACAGGGGATGGGGGAGATGGGATATGGACAGAGGTGAAGGGCAGTAGGGGATAGGCAGGGTGATGGGCAGTAGGGAGAAGGGAGGGTGGCAGTAGAGGGAGCAGGTGATGGGCAGAAGGGGATAGGCAGGTGATGGGCAGAAGGAGATATGGCAGGGTGATGGGCAGAAAGGGGATATGGCAGGGGTGTGTGGCAGAAGGATAGAGGGGGCAGAGGAGATATGGCAGGGTGGTGGGCAAGAAAGGAGATATGGCAGTGTGGTGGGCAGGAGAAGGAGATATGGCAGGGTGGTGGCAGGGAGATAGGCAGGTGGTGAGAGGGGTATGGCAGGGTGATGGGCAGAAAGGGGATATGGCAGGGTGGTGGGCAGACAGGAGATATGGCAGGGTGGGGGGCAGAAAGGAGATATGGCAGGGTGGTGGGCAGAAAGGAGATATGGCAGGTGGTAGGCAGAAAGGAGATATGGCAGGGTGGTGGGCAGAAAGGAGATATGGCAGGGTGGTGGGCAGAAAGGGGATATGGCAGGGTGGTGGGCAGAAAGGAGATATGGCAGGGTGGTTGGCAGGTAGAGGGATATGGCAGGGTGATGGGCAGAAAGGGGATATGGCAGGGTGGTGGGCAGAGCAGGAGATATGGCAGGGTGGTGGGCAGAAAGGAGATATGGCAGGGTGGTGGGCAGAAAGGAGATATGGCAGGTGGTAGGCAGAAAGGAGATATGGCAGGGTGGTGGGCAGAAAGGAGATATGGCAGGGTGGTGGGCAGGAAAGGGGATATGGCAGGGTGGTGGGCAGAAAGGAGATATGGCAGGGTGGTTGGCAGGTAGAGGGATATGGCAGGGTGATGGGCAGAAAGGGGATATGGCAGGGTGGTGGGCAGACAGGAGATATGGCAGGGTGGTGGGCAGAAAGGAGATATGGCAGGGTGGTGGGCAGAAAGGAGATATGGCAGTGTGGTAGGCAGAAAGGAGATATGGCAGGGTGGTGGGCAGAAAGGAGATATGGCAGGGTGGTGGGCAGAAAGGGGATATGGCAGGGTGGTGGGCAGAAAGGAGATATGGCAGTGTGGTAGGCAGAAAGGAGATATGGCAGGGTGGTGGGCAGAAAGGAGATATGGCAGTGTGGTAGGCAGAAAGGAGATATGGCAGGGTGGAGTGCAGAAAGGGGATATGGTAGGGTGATGGACAGTAGGGAGATAGTGCAGGAAGAAGCAGTAAGGATAGAGGGCAGGGTAAGGGTAGATAAGCCCGAGTAAGACGCAACAGGGAGATTGGACAGGGTTAGGGGAGGCAAGAGAAGGTGAGGGACAGCAGGAAGATTGGGCACAGTAAGGGGAGATCGGGCCAGGTGAGGACAGACAGACCTGAGCGCTGAATATACACAAAACGACCCTGTGGGACAATCTGGGGTAGGGGAGACGTTCAGTTTGGTCGTGAATGAACAGATGGATAATGTCTTTGTGGACATAAGCCACAAATCCTTCGCGCCCACAATGTCCTTGCTGGGTAGCAATTTCCTCCGTACTTAAATGGCAATTTCATTCAGCTCGAGCAGACCGTGTTGTAAAGTGTTGTGTTGACAAGAAGACGGAATGCCGGTCAGCTTTGACCGATCTTGACCACCGCTCCGAACGCCTGCCAATTTCAACCCCCATTAAAATGTACTTTAAAAAGGAGGGAGAAAAAAAAAAGGAAAATAAGCAGAAATACGAGGGTGGTGGAGAAGAGTGAAAGAGGAAGATGACAACGAGAAGATAAAGAGGAGGAGCAGGGGAGAGGAGGAAGCAGAAAAAGGAGGAGAAGAAGAGGAGTAGTAGTAGTAACGAGGACTATTCAAATCTTTAAACACAAAGAGATCCAAACGAATCGATTTATTTTTTATACTTTTTTTTAAGAAACAATCGTTAATATCTCCTCCTCCACCTCACCCCCACCTCTACCACTTCACTTTTGTTTTCATTTTCAGTTATCAAACCCATCTGTATGTGGTATACAATATCAAAATAAGCAATATGAGGAACAACACGCACTAAATATTTCTAACATAGAGTCACGTATACATCTCATCAGCGCAGCATCTAAGTTCATCTCAACGCAGCGAAATCAGTTGTACCTGTGACTTTTGTCGCCAAAAAGATTTGCAAAAATAAAAATGTTCAATGCGGCCACTTTTTTCACTTTCAAGGCTACAGTGAAACATGAACTTCACGACGATGTAGGAAAAAGGGACACCACATAACAAATCACATGGAAAAGTGCCTGCTATCGCATCATCTCGGAGGAGGGGAAAATTAAATTAAACGAAACAATAAAACAAAAACCTTCTGGAATCACTGGAGATCTGTACTCCAATTTTATCATATCGTAACACGCTGGCTGGCAACAGTGAACCTTTTGGATGGTTTTACTTCAAGGTAACGATGACACCCAAACTGCCTCAAGACATAGCCAAAACGGTTTACAACTTGCAAAAAGTAGCACAGGGGCTTGTCTAAAAACACAAAAACTAACAAACGTTAAATGAAACAACGCGCGAACAATTCAGAGATCTAATTATATCAGAAATATCCATTTCTCTAATAGATCAACTGACAGTAACGAACATTTTACGAGACAACAGAATCAATAACGAGTCAGCAGTGCAAATTCTTTCCTATCTTTTGCACGATTTTGGCCAAATATAGCCTTGAAAGTCTATCTTCTTGTGTTGCCTTTGAAGAGTGTTGAATCCCTTTGAACTGTATTTGGATTTTGTAAAGTTCTGCACTCAATATAAATATAAGACAAACAAGAAGAAACACACATAAACACATATTTTCTCCCTTCCTTATTCAAGAGCAACTTAGATGATAATTTAGTCTGCAAACATATTAAGTAGATAAATAAAATTCAAAATGTATAAACAAATAAAGTCGGCACCTGCGTCTACGTTAAGGTAGAAATCCAACCTTCATAAACCGCTGATTTGAGAATTACGACAATGACACCATTAATAAAATACAGAGGGAGTGGGAATGTCATCTGGAGGACTTGTTGACACAGAACATCAACGCCAGCGTATGAAAACCTTGTGGCATCTACCCAGGAAAATCAGTACGTAAGTCTTTCAATCTGTTTGCATGAGTTCGAGACTAGACTCGTGAAAATGATTTATTTTGTGCTGCTTCAGGTCTACCTGGTTGTATGTTTGGAGTTTTCTTAAAGACGGATGCACTGCACTAGGACAATTCCATATGCGCTGTAGTCAAGCACACAAACCCTATGCGTTGGCAAAGTTAGCCCTGTTCAGGGTTAGGGATGTTAGAACTGCGAAAGAGATGAGATGTGCACCACCCTCGTAATGATGACTCGGAGAAAAACTGACATTTCTACTATCGCACTGCTCTACGACTTTTGGTTTTGGGAAAACTGTTACCCCCCTCTCTCTCTCTCTCTCTCTCTCTCTCTCTCTCTCTCTCTCTCTCTCTCTCTGTCGTCTCTCTCTCTCTCTCTCTCTCTCTCTCTCTCTCTCTCTCTCTCTCTCTGCGTGAAACCTTGAACTAATGTTTAGCTGCTTTCCTGTCTAACCACGATTTAGACAAAAAGACAATGTGCGGAATAAAAACGCCAAATAAATTATGAACAATTCATGAAAAGTGACGGTGATGCTGTTGACTGATACAAGACGGAAAAAAATACAGATCCAGTTGAACAAACTAAACTTACTGCATCAGCGTTTCTCAAGTGCTCTTAATAGCCATTCTGATGTAAAAAATGGAGAAAAATTAGAAGATAGTGATAAAAAGAAAAAGAAAAGAAAAAAACGAGGAAAAAGGTTGATAAGAAAACAAAGACAAATTCCGTTCGAAGAATTGAAAAGCGTCTGTTCTTCAGAGAATCAGCGGTTTCTGCTTCTGAGACAGACATGCTGCTCGAAACATGTACTCCTTGTTTAATGTTTACTTGATGCGAGCATTTTCACTCTTTGGAGACCACACAGGTAGTGTTATTTTTCTTTAAAACCCAGCCGACTGCATATAGCCATATCAGGACCATAACTGTTTCAAAACATACACAATACTTCAAGAAAAAAAATGAACAGAAATTAAGTACACAATGCATTCGCGCACGTAATCTAAGTTGATGCCCCTAGTGTTGACCACTCCGTCCAAGTTTTCGCACAGGGAATTTAAAAAGCATAGCTGAATACAAATTTAAACATAACTAGGGACACTGAAACATATCTAAAATCTGGCCTGAATCACCTAAAATTGCTTCCGCATATCACATTTCCCTAGAGCCGAAAATGCATTAAGCATATGTACCCAGTTACAATCGTAAGAGAAAATAGGTAGGACTTTATCGAAAACATACAAGTGAACGGACCAGCTAGGCAGAAAAGGATAGAAAGAAATGACAGAAAGGAAAGGAGCAAGGCAGAAACAAAGAGAGTGACAGAAAAGAGGAAATTTCTAACCCAAAATTTCGAGAAGGTGGAGATACTATTTATACCGTAAGAGCCCCAGGCATCCTCACGGGGTAGGGGTGGAGGGGGGGGGGGAGGCATATAATAATAATAATAATGAACATTTATAAGCGCAAACCTCCAGTACGGGGCCGGAGCTCGTGACGCTGCACACTAATAACATCACACACACACAGACACGCAGGCACACACACACACACACACACACACACACACACACACACACACACACACACACACACACACACACAGACACGCACACACACACACACACACACGGACCCACACACACACACACACACACACACACGCGCGCGCGCGCGTGCGCACGAGAACAAAAAGTGTCCACACAGTTACTACCTAGTCGGGAAAATAGGATTTAAATTGGAAAGTTTTGAGGGCAGTCTTGAAAGAAGTAATAGATTCAATGTAGCGAATTTCACGGGGCAGAGAATTCCAAAAAGTTGGTGCTGAATATGAAAAGGTGCAGTGACCGAAGGTTTTAGTTCTTACTCTGGGAATGCACAGTAGTCTTAAGTCAGAAGAGGAGCGAAGATTTCTGGAAGGTGAGTAGACGGATAGGAGATCAGAAATGTAACAAGGGGACGTTCCAGAGAAAAATGAATGACAGAGAATCGCAAGTTTGAATTCGATACGAGCTTGTACAGGAAGCCAGTGGAGGCGTTTTAGCAGAGGAGAGACATGATCTCGCTTACGGGATTTAAAAACAAGCCGAGCTGCAGAATTTTGCACTTTCTGTAGTTTATCTATTTGATCTTTTGAACATCCAGAAAGAAGTGAATTGCAATAACCCAGTCTTGAGAGAATGAAAGCAGAAACCAGAGTTTTTGTAGCATCAACAGAAAGAAGATGACGCAAGGAACTGATTTGGCGGAGATTGATGTAAGCAGTGCGACAGGTGTTGTTTACATGAAGTTCAACACTCATGTTGTCAGTGAAGTAGAAACCAAGATTCCTAGCTGAGGAGGAGAAAGGAATTTCAGTCTGATCAATGGTAATGGTAGTAGGTTTGGGAGATGGGGAGGTTTTGAAAGGAGAGGACAAAAAGAGAGCTTCAGTTTTGTCATCATTTAACTTTAATTTATTTTCTAGCATCCAGGTCTTGATATCTGAGATACAGTCTTCTAAGACTGGGATAGCAGAGTAGATATCAGAAGGAGGAGAATCAATTTCAAGTTGGATGTCATCTGCAAAGGATTGATGCTCAATGGAATGTGATTTTATCAAATCGGAGAGTGGCTTTGTGTAAAGAGCAAAGAGCACAGGTCCCAGAACGGAACCTTGTGGAACACCGAAAAGGAGATCAGTGGGTGGGGAGGAATGATTGATGACAAGGACTGATTGTGTCCTGTTCGTGAGATACGACTGAAACCAAGAAAGAGCGGTGCCTGAAATACCATACAGAGAGGAGAGTCTATTAAGAAGAATGTTATGATCAACAGTGTCAAACGCAGCTGACAGGTCTAATAGGGTCAGCACAGAAACATTTCCAGAGTCAAGGGACAGAAGAAGATCATTGGTAATTTTGAGTAGAACAGTTTCCGTGCTGTGATGTGGGCGGTAGGCAGACTGTGAAGCACAGAGCAGATTATTTTCATCCAAATAGGTAAGAAGCTGTTTCAGAACAATTTTCTCTAAGATTTTAGAAATGAAAGATAGGTTAGAGATGGGTCTGTAGTTTCTCAGGGAGTCAGGATCCAAAGAAGGCTTTTTAAGAAGGGGTTTCACAACAGCGGTTTTGAGAGGGGATGGTAATGAACCAGATGTTAGAGAAGAGTTGATAATCTCAGTCAGAGTAGGTAGAAGGTCGTCGAGAAACTCAAGAAAAAGTGGTGTTGGCAGGGAATCCAAAGGGCAGGAAGTAGGTCTTGATTTTTGAATGATGGATTTCAGTTCAGATTCAGTGACAGGATGAAACCGGTGGAAAGTGGATTTTACTGCTTGAGTTTTAAACTTTTGTTTCATCTGGGGTAAAACAGCTTGATCTAGGTCAGTGCGGATTGACTGCACTTTCTGAGAGAAATAGTCTCTGAATACAGTAGGCAAATCATGCAGGGGATAGGTATTTGGAAGAGGAGATGTTTTATCTCTACCTAATAGCTTATCACACACCCTAAACAAGGTCTTTTGGGTTTGAGCACCGGCTATCTCATTTAGGTGAAACATGGACTTAGCATTACTGACAATTTTGCCCACTGCCTTCTTTGCAATATTAAAAATCTGTTTGTTGATAGTGATCGGGTTTTTCAGCCATTGTCGTTCGGCCCAGCGCCGATGTTTCTTTGCGGCCTCAAGCTCTTCTTTTACGTCTAAGTACCAAGGCTCGAGTCTGTTTGCGCGCAGTTTTCGTTGGCGCAATGGTGCGTGTTTGTCTAGCAAAGATGACAGCGTGCTGTTTAGCATGTCGATTGACGGGCACTGCTGGGGACTGACTAGACTACAGAGGTCAGATCTAAAATCAGCGTGATTTATCGCACGTAGGTTACGGGATTTTGTAAGCACCGTGGAGTTAGTAGGAACAGTCAAGGACAATTTAGAAACGACACAATAATGATCAGAGGACAGAGATTCCGTAACATAAGATGAAGCGAACACATTGTCCGCTGGCCTAGAAATGACCCAATCCAAAATGTGACCACGTTTATGAGTTTTTTCATTGACAGATTGAGACAGATTGTACATGTCCAGTAAGTTTTTCATATAGCATCCTTCACTTTTTGCTGTCTCAGATTGGCTGTTTGGTCCACTATAACTGATGTTATGAACATGAAGTCTCAAATCTGTCTTCGCGTTCTCTCTTTGTCTTTGCTAGGTGATTTTGGTGTAGGTGTGATTTTATCCAATATATTCCTTTTTTTTTCTCATTTCAACTTTCGCTAGTTGATGAGGTTTTATCATTCTTGTCCAGGTGTCTTTTAATTTGTCTCTTATTTTGTGCGTTTTTTGAAAATGTAAGTCCTGCGTATGAGCAATCTAAACTGTGTAGAAGGAAGAGCCCTATAATCAGACACGATTTGGTGTCAAAATTCGTATTACACTAAAATTCCCCAAATAAAGAACAAAATGAAATCTGATAATGCCGTAAAGAAACTTCTTTGATATATCCAAGTCGACAACTAATCCACTGACATATAATAAAACGAGGATAACTACAAGTTTGTTTAGGCTTATCCAGTGCCACTACGTTACATCCAAATTCGTACACTTGTTCCAAGCAACAGAGCTTTTTCTCCCTTTATCTCTTTCCTTATGGCATCAATATTCAACACGTAACATGGTCTGAACACTTAAAAAAACAACTAGGCGACTATAAGTAGACTTCCAAATGTTTCAACAACAAAAAATTAATACTTCTCACATAAGCACAGGCAGTTCTCCATACCACGGAGTTTTACAAGTACACTACGTACCATCATTCGACACGACTCACGAATGTTGTTAAAGCTGTCATCTGTCCTGTTTCAAGTGATTTGTGTGCTGTGACGATAATTATATAGATCCCAGGTGGAGCGGTGTAAGTGGAACAGGCTACTTGACGAAAAGGAAAGAATTGTCACCAATCTTTCCCCATGAATGTTTCCGTGTGTGTGTGTGTGTGTGTGTGTGTGTGTGTGTGTGTGTGTGTGTGTGTGTGTGTGTGTGTGTGTGTGTGTGTGTGTTTCTTTGTGCTTTGTGCTTTATTACTTTGGCGGGCACTGGTTGTATCTAATTTTTCTTTGAGAAATAGAAAAGTATTTTGAATTGAATTCTAATTGAATACACGGGCCGACAGACTGAAAAACAATTGGTGTCTACATAATATAACACAATGTGTTTAAAAGAAAGAAAGAAAAGACAACAGAAAAAAAAAAGAAAGAACGAATAAAAAAGAAGGAAAACAGTCAAGAAAGCGTGTAAAAAGAGACTAAACAATCAAGAAATGTATCTACAGTCGCGACAACCTATCAGTCTAGTTAGTTGGTTTGGATCAGGTTTATAAAAGTAGTCCCCCGTCAAAATAAGTTAGCTAGTACATCTAACTATCATTGTATTATTGTTGATGGGATAATTCCTTCCCACTTAAACACTCTGGATTGGCCGCTGAACTCTGGCCAATATTGTTGGTTGAGCAATGGACTAAAGATCTGATGTTTTCGAGGTCAGGCCCATCTTACAACATTAAACCTGACCTTATTACGGCTATCCACCTGAATATTCCATTCATTTTGGTGTATCAGGTTAGCGTTTCATAGCCCACCCATTTCAAGACTCTGCCAGCACGTTGTTGTTGTTGTTGTTATTGTTTAAAACCCAGCCGACTGCGTAGAGCTATATCAGGGCTATAACCGCTTCAAAACATACAAAACTTCGATAGAAAGAAAAAAGAAAAGAAAATTAAGTACACATATCAATGCATTCGCGCACACAATCTAAAGAGATACCCCTGGCGTTGACCACTCCGTCCAATTTATCGCACAGGGGATTTTAAAAAACACACATGAATACAAAAAGCATACATGAAGACACCAAAACACATATGAGAACGGGCCTAAATTACCTAAAATTGCTTCTGCACATCTCACTTTTTAGAGCCAAAAATGCACTTAATATGTACCCAATTATCAATCCTTAGAAAAAGCACTTAAGACTTTATCGAACACATACAGGTGAATGGACCAGAAAGGCAGAAAATGATAGAAAGAAATGACAGAAAGCAAAGGACAAGGCAGAAACAAAGACAGTGACAGAAAAGAGGAAACTTCTAGCACAGAATGTCCATAAGGTATTAAACCGAAAGAGCCCCCGGCATCCCCATGGGGGGGGGGGGGGGGGGCGTGCCAGCACGTAGAGTTTTCCGCAGGCTCAAAGTGTCTGCCAGATGATTTCTAGAGAATTAGGTTGAAGTGCATACAGAATAGTTCACGTTCGATGAGTCCTACCTGAACAAACTGAGCAAATCCAGACGTGAGTCTGAAAGTTGGGAAAGATCTATGAAAACTCATTTTGTACACAGACGGTCAGACAAGGCAAAAGACAAGACACACAGAGACAGGTGATTACCACAAGACGGATGGCAAATGTGATGTGACAGCTACTATTACTGTTGCTACTTATCTCTTTCCTATGACGTCTTCAAATACCAAAGGTACTATCATTACTTCCTTTTACGATGGCGCTATCACCATTTCAACGCAACAAATCGCGCTATTGCCCTACGTGATAGCACTATTAACAACCGATTATAAAACCACCAGGACGCGCGCAGCACTCGCAAACACACACACAGACACACACACAGACACACACACACTCAGCCCACACACACACACACACACACACACACACACACACACACACACACACACACACACACACACACACACACACACACACACACACACACACGCAAACTATCCTGTTGACGTCTACAAAAAGAATACACATCAACATTTGCACGCCTTGCTTTGACAAAACATATGAGGCTAGCGTGCCTTGCTTTTAGTCTTGTTTGAAACCATTTGATTTTTATTTTTCCTTCATTTCTTTTATTGTGCTAAACGTTTTAATCCATTTAATGTCGTTGCAAAGTATCATCTTCCATTTGTCATAGCACTTAGTTCAGTTCTGTTTTTGTCATCAGTCAGTATCTTATATATGTCTGAGACCATTTACTTACAGCACACTTGCACTTAAGTATTTTAAATCATTTGTTGGTACAGCACTTAGTTCAGTTCTGTTTTTATCATCAGTCAGTATTTGTTTTATGTCTGAGACCATTTACTTACAGCACAATTGCACTTAAGTATTTTAAACAATTTTAAACCATTTATTGGTATCTCTCTTTCTGGACATACGCCGAATTTTCACAAATACCACAACAAAGCTTGTACGAAACCAGTACACATGTAACGAAATTAATTTTTCATTCTCTATTTTTTTTAATTAAAGACATAGAAATGCCATCTGACTTTCTTGTAAAGACATAGAAATGCCATCTGATCTTTTTTTTTTTAAATGTGATTTCTTGTTTGCCCACTTCTCATTAAATAAAGCCAGCTTTTTAATGTTTATGTCTATGTTATAAAACAGTGTTCCGCAAAAAAAAATGCTTCCTAAGTCACTGTTGTATTTTCTCTCTAAACTCCTTATAGGCTTGTAGGACATTTCTTTCCAGAACACATGTGTCTTACACAGTTGACGTATTGGGAAGCAGAAACCCATGCTCTCTAATGAGGCAACTTTTTGTAAACAAAAACAAAACAAAACAAAACAAAAAAGCTATGGTAATGCTTTTACATTTGTGATTCGTGTTTTGTAATTTTCTTATCCGAGTAACTTTTAATGAGTTAATATGTTGTTGTTTTTTGTCTGTCGTTTCTTTCTCTGCATCCTACTTTCTGTTGCACCAATCAAACTAGCACAAGTAGCTATGTAAAATCGCTTCTGAGCTGATACCTGTGCCACTGAAAAAAAATCCATTTAATCTCTTTCTCTCTTATATATACACATACACAGACACACGCAAACATAAACACACACACACACACACACACACACACACACACACACACACACACACACACACAAACATAAACACACACACACACACACACACACACACACACACACACAAACACACACACACACACACACACGTGCATACACATATTTCCGCACATACACACACACACACTCGCTTGCTCGCTCAGTCACTCAATCAATCGCTCACTTTCTCACTCTGTCTGTCTGTCTCCCTCTCTCTCTCTTAGGCAAGCACACTGACATACACACACACAATGATAATAATAATAATTACAATATTTATATAGTGCAAAATCTTGATAAAATCAAATCTAAGCGCTGAAACAGACACACACGCACGCACGCACACACACGCACGCACACACACACACACACACGCACACACACACACACACACACGGCTATAAATGGGGAGAAAGAATAAAAGCAAAGGAGAATTATACAGAGCATATTACATGCAATTATATATTACAATGTGATTCCCCTCCGAGTGGAAACAAGCTGCAGAGGGGGTTGAGTGAGGTCAGGATTTTATGCAGAGGAGAAAAGGTGAGTTTTGAGAGCGGACTTGAAGGAGACAAAAGTAGGTTGCTGACGGACTGAGAGAGGAAGTTTGTTCCTGGAGAGTGGACCAGAAACAGAGAAGGCTCGTGGACCATAGGTATTGAGCTTAGTGCGTGGAAAGTGAAAAGTCAGAGGATCGGAGGCAGAGCGGAGGGTACGTGAGGGAACATAGACCTCAAGTAGGCTTGACAGGTAATCGGGGGCTGCGTTATTGAGGCTTTTGTAGCACATGGTGTCTAGTTTGTACTGTATGCGCTTTGATACAGGGAGCCAGTGAAGTTGTGCCAGGAGAGGAGATATGTGGTCAGCTTTTTTCCTTTTGAGTACAAGGCGTGCAGCATTGTTTTGAATGCGCTGTAGGATGTGAATGGTAGAGGCAGGAAGACCAGACAGGAGTGAATTGCAATTGTCAATGCGAGACATTATGAAGGAGAGAACGAGTTTCGCAGTTGTTTCGACAGAGAGATACTTCCTGATCAGGCTTATATGATGGAGGTGATAGTAGCAAGATCTGGCAGTTTGAGAAACAAAGTTGTTCATGGAGAGGGTAGAGTCAATGCAGACACCAAGGTTTTTAGCTGAATCAGAAATTGGGACTGATGTGTTACATAATGGGAGAGAAAGAGGAGGCAGCTGAGAAAGTTTCTGACGGGTGCCAATGAGGATAGCTTCTGTCTTGTCGTCGTTAAGCTGAAGTTTATTGTATGTCCATGCTGAGAGTTTTCTTGTTTCAGCCATGTAGGCGTTACTTAATTTTATGACCATTGTTTTGTGAAATATAATAGGCACAATCTTATTATAATTTACACATATATCACGCCTAAACGATATTTCCATCAAGGAATTTCACTTACTTTTTGTTAGGCCTGATCGGTTCAGCGAACCCTCGTCAGACTGTATGTCATCCAGTTCTTAATGTCCGACTAACACTCAGTGGTGCGAGTCAAGAGGCGCTGTATATTGTCAGGTGAGTCACCGTCTTGAAGTTGGGTGTCATCAGCATAGAAGTGGTGTTTTACAGAGTGGGAGTTGATGATGGTGGACAGGGGGGAGGTGTAAAGAGTGAAAAGAACAGGACCTAACCTTTAATTCGTTACATGAAAAGATACACACATTTTTCACTTTCATTCTCTGTCTGTCCCTACCTCTCCTTCCATCTCTCCCTTCCTCCCTATCTCCCCTTTCTGTCTGTTTGTCTGTCTGTCTGTCTCTGTCTTTGTCTCTGTCTGTCTGTCTGAGTGTCTCTCTCTCTCTCTCTCCCGCTCTCTAAATGCACACACACACACACAACACACACACACACACAACACACACACACACACACACACACACACACACACACGTGCATACACACCTTTGCGCACATACACATACGAGCTCGTACACACTCGCTCACTCGCTCGCTCACTCACTCACTCACTCACTCACTCATCACTCACTCTCTCACTCTCTCACTCTCTCTCTCTCGCTCTCTCTCTCTCTCTCTCTCTCTCTCTCTTAGGCAAGCACGCTGACATACACACAACACACACACACACACACACACACACACACACACACACAACACACACACGTGCATACACACACACACGTGCTTACACACATTTGCGCAAATACACATACGAGCTCGTACATGCTCGCTCGCTCGCTCAATCACTCACTCACTCACTCACTCACTCACTCACTCACTCACTCACTCACTCGCTCTCTCACTCTGTCTGTCTCTGTCTCTGTCTCAGTCTCTGTCTCTGTCTCTCTCTCTCTCTCTTAGGCAAGCATACTGACATATATACACACACACACACAGACACACAGACACAGACACATAGACACAGACACAGACACACAGAAACAAACAACACATACACACAGACAAAATACACACAAACACACAATAACACAACCACACACATACACACAGACAGACACACACACACACATACACACACACACACTCACACACACATTACACACAGACACAAACGTGATAGGTCATGATGATGCAGTTTCCCTAACCTTTAATTCGTTACATGAAAAGATACACACATTTTTCACTTTCATTATCATTTGAAAACTTATTCGGTAAATCAAACCTGCATGCATTTAGAGAGCGGGAGAGAGAGAGAGAGAGAGAGAGAGAGAGAGAGGAGAGAGAGAGAGAGAGAGAGAGAGAGAGAAAAGAGAGAGAGAGAGAGAGAGAGAAGAGAGAGAGAAAGAGAAGAAAGAGAGAGAGAGAGAGAGTCAGACAGACAGAGACAAAGACACAGACAGACAGACAGAAAGGGGAGATACGGAGGGAGGGAGAGAGAGATGGAAGGAGAGGTAGGGACAGACAGAGAATGATATGAATGTCAGGAATTATTTTGCTGAGAACCCTTCGGCCTAGTTTTTAATGGCAATTTCAATTTCATTCTCTCTCTCTCTCTCTCTCTCTCTCTCTCTCTCTCTCTCTCTCTCTCTCTCTCTCTCTCTCTCTCTCTCTTCTCATTGCGATGAATGTACTCAGGCTATATCTTTAACCATAATTATTTTCTCACTCTTTGAAATATGATCACACTGATTAAGACATCTAAGAACATCTAAAGATAACATAACGACAGTGGCAAACACGATCTCTCCTTTTTAATGTGTTCCTACTAATACGAAACCTAATATAATCCTGAGATACAATTATGATAGGAAAAGGAAAAATAAAAAAAGCCCACATGGTCAGAGCAACCGACTACCGACCTGGAGTTCGAGTATTCGAATTCCATCAGTCTAAGACAGCCTCCCGTAGTGATTGCCGGGGCTCTTTCAGTGTACATAGTATCCCTACCTTCGGGAAATTCTATGCTGGAAATTTCCTCTGTCACACACACACACACACACACACACACACACACACACACACACACACACACACACACACACACACACAACACACACACACACACACACACACACACACACAACACACACACACACACACACACACACACACACACACACACACACACACACACACACACACACACACACACACACACACACACACACACACATACACACACACACACACACACACACACACACCTATCTCCCTTCTGATGATCATAACATTGCTCCCGAAATATGGAGAAAAAACAATAAAGCAAGCGTATCGATGTTGGTAAAACTATCACAGTCGTTGAAAATCGGCTGCAATGTATTCGTGTGTCCTTGGCGAGATTATGAAATTGTGAATTTGATTGAAAATTAAGGCATTGTCAAACAAAAAAATAAGAAAAAAACAGTCTTCCCTGTGTCTACACCTAACACCTGAGAACCTTATGAAAATTTAATGAAATACGTCTAACAAATAAATAAGCATAAAATTCATTGAATATTGGAGACAAAATGAGACAATGTTATCATTTAGTATTTTACACTCTTTTGATGTAATCAGATACACAGCTGATGTCCATACACAAATGACATATATTTGTTTCTGATTCTTACACGTTTTCGGTGGAGTTTTAAGATGTCCTTTGAATTTTGTCTTTTGATCTCCACCACCCTTTTTTTTTTAAAAAGACAATTATTCAAAATCGTGTGTGTGTGTGTGTGTGTGTGTGTGTGTGTGTGTGTGTGTGTGGTGTGTGTGTGTGTGTGTGTGTGTGTGTGTGTGTGTGTGTGGCGTGTCTGTGTGTGCGTGTGTATGCGCTCACGCACGTGTATGTGTGCATGTGGGCGTGTCTGTGTGTGAATGCGAGAATACAATATGTCAATAAATTTATCGGTTGTTTGTAGATGACGTCCTGCCTTTTCAGTTAATACGTCCTTTATAATGAGTAGTGACGAATGTATCCAGACTGGTTAAAGCAATCTAGTATCTGTACCAACCAGCTAACCTAAATCATAGAAATATTTACTTGAAACAAAGTTAACACTTTGTGTTGAACTTCTGGTAAAAATTGCTACAAATATACTTTGCCCTAAACGATGCATGTCTTTGAATTTTATTTAGACAAGTCAAAGACCAAGGTCAGAGTGTCAGGAAGGATTTCTGTGCAGTTTTTGAACATATATTGAATAAATTGAGATCAAATATCTAGAAAAAGCGTATGATACAAAAAATAATAATAATAAAGTCCTAATAAACACGGTTGCAAGTTTGATTTGGGCTGCTGTCGATGAAAATAATTTTTTAGGAATTTTAATTCAATACTTTGTGAACAAATTTCATTCAATTCTAAGTTACATATTTGATTTTACTGAAAAGCTCATATCCACAAAAATGAACAGAAATCGTTTGATTTTTACTGCAAATGCCACACGAAACGTGTTAATAAAAATGAAATGGAGATTGGCAGAATGGGATGACCATCTGCTTCCCTTTGATATTTTCCAAGAAGTTTTTTTAAAATGTTCATTAAATGTCATTTGAAGAATGGATTAAGAAATCACGAGGTCTTTAACAAAGCTGCAATTTAGTGTGGCAGATCAAAGAAGAGGAAGGAAGATTAGTAAAAGAAGAACAAATGGATAGCAGCAATACGTGAATACAAGTAATCTGGGGAACTTAATTGCAATGCGGAACTAATCTCTCTCTCTCTCTCCCTCTCTCGCCCTCTCTCTATCTCTCTCTCTCTCCCTCCCTCTCTCATTCCATCCCTCCCTCTAATCCTCTCTCTTTGTCTCTCTCTTTCTTTCTCTCTCTCTCTCTCACACACACACACACACACATACACACATACACACACACACACACACACACACACACACACACACACACACACACACACACACACACACACACACACACACACACACACACACACATCATATATGCTTTGTTACTGATTAAATCCGACTTCCGCATTTTATAGTTTTTACATCGGGGATGAGATGGGTAATATTTCTGATGATGCGTTGTCCATTTGCTCAACGCTTCATATTTATAACCCTTATGACATTCCATACAAGCAGCAGTGCTAAACAATTAAAATGCCCATTACGTGCTAATACTTATTGGTACCTGTAGATATGCCAAATGGCTCAAAATAGCAGACGACAGACAAACACAAAGCAATGGCAAGACATAGGGCCACACACACTACACACACACACATCAACACATGCACACACACACACACAACACACTACACACACACACACTCACATCACTAAAGCCATACACATTGCAGCACACGATAACCATTATACAATTTAGGCATATGCACACCTAAATGGCAACACACTGAATCCTATCCAAATGGCATATCATGCCACACCTTAAAGGCACATATCATCACCATCCCATAGGAATTGGCACAGATCAATGCACTGCAGACTATGCATATCATGCCCGTCTTATAATTTGGAATACACTGCATTGCTTTATTGCATATTGCTTGTTTTGCTTGGGATCTGCTTGTCCTTATTTGGAAATCATCATTTTAATGTTGCTATATGCCACTTTTCTTATGCTTGGCATAATGATGCTTTGTTGTTTGTGTCTTGTGATCATTGCCATCTGTCCTGATGAATTTGTTTTGTGCATCCATTTGCTACTCCATCTTACTAGCGTGGCCAATCATGCCATCTGTCCATACGTTTGCATATGCTGCCTTGTTGTAATAAATTGCCATCCTCCTTGATATTTGGCATAATGTTGCCATCTCTCTTGTGTGTTTGGCTAATGTTGGTGCATTATTCTTTGTTTTGATTTGTGTTTGGTGTTGCCACCCTTGTCCTTATGTGAATTTGGCATAATCATTTGCCATCTTCTCCTTATGAATTTGGCATATCATTGCCACTTGTCCTTATGAATTTGGCATATCATTGCCACTTCTCCTTATGAATTTGGCACATCATTGCCACTTGTCCTTATAAATTTGGCACATCATTGCCACTTCTCCTTATGAATTTGGCACATCATTGCCACTTGTCCTTATAAATTTGGCACATCATTGCCACTTCTCCTTATGAATTTGGCACATCATTGCCACTTGTCCTTATAAATTTGGCATATCATTGCCACTTGTCCTTATGAACTTGGCATATCATTGCCACTTTCCTTATAATTGGAATCATTGCACTTGTCTTAATGCATATCATTGCCACTTGTCCTTATGAACTTGGCATATCATTGCCACTTGTCCTTATGAATTTGGCACATCATTGCCACTTGTCCTTATGAACTTGGCATATCATTGCCACTTGTCCTTATAATTTGGCATATCATGCCACTTGTCCTTATGAATTTGGCACATCATTGCCACTTGTCCTTATGAATTTGGCATATCATTGCCACTGTCCTTATGAATTTGGCATATCATTGTCCATCTTTCTTTATGCATTTGGCATATCATTGCCATCTGTTCTATGCGTTTGGCATAATGTTGCCATCTCTCTTAGCGTGTGCCATATCACTGCCATCTGTTCTCATACGTTTGGCATAATGTGCCTTCTGTTTTTAATGAGTTTGGTATACAGTTGCCATCTCTCCTTGCGTATTTGGCATAATGTTGCCATCTTCTTGTTGGTTTGGTATAATGTTGCCATCTCTCCTTGCTATTTGGCATAATGTTGCCATCTCTCCTTGTGTGTTTGGCATAATGTTGCCATCTCTCCTTGCGTATTTGGCATAATGTTGCCATCTCTCCTTGTGTGTTTGGCATAATGTTGCCATCTCTCCTTGTGTGTTTGGCATAATGTTGCCATCTCTCCTTGTGTGTTTGGCATAATGTTGCCATCTCTCCTTTGTGTTTGGCATAATGTTGCCATCTCTCCTATGCGATTTGGCATAATTGCCATCTGCCTTGTGGTTTTGGCATAAGTTGCCATTTCTTGCGTATTGGCATAATGTTGCCATCTTCCTGTGTGTTTGGCATAAGTTGCCATCTGTCTATGCGTTTGCATAACGTTGCCATCTGTTCTTATGCGTTTGGCATAACTTGCCATCTGTTCTTATGCGTTTGGCATAACGTTGCCATCTGTTCTTATGTGTTTGGCATAACGTTGCCATCTGTTCTTAAGGTGTTTGGCATAACGTTGCCATCTGTTCTATGCGTTTGGCATAACGTTGCCATCTGTTCTAGTGTTTGGCATAACGTTGCCATCTGTCCTTATACGTTTGGCATAACGTTGCCATCTGTTCTATGCTTTTGGCATAACGTTGCCATCTGTTCTTATGCGTTGGCATAAGTTGCCATCTGTTCTTATGCGTTGGCATAACGTTGCCATCTGTTCTTATGTGTTTGGCATAACGTTGCCATTTGTCCCTATGCGTTTGGCATAACGTTGCCATTTGTCCCTATGCGTTTGGCATAACATTGTTTGTCCTTATCCATTTGGCATATCGTTTTTTCTTGTTTGACCAAACGTTTTTGGCATGCCATCGTCATGTTCGTCCTTATGCCTCTGATGTATCACTCTTATGTTTGTTCTCATGACAAGACAGAAGCTATCCTCACTGGCACCCGTCAGAAACTTTCTCAGCTGCCTCCTCTTTCTCTCCCATTATGTAACACATCAGTCCCAATTTCTGATTCAGCTAAAAACCTTGGTGTCTGCATTGACTCTACCCTCTCCATGAACAACTTTGTTTCTCAAACTGCCAGATCTTGCTACTATCACCTCCATCATATAAGCCTGATCAGGAAGTATATCTCTGTCGAAACAACTTGCAAAACTCGTTCTCTCCTTCATAATGTCTCGCATTGACTATTGCAATTCACTCCTGTCCGGTTTCCTGCCTCCACCACTCACATCCTACAGCGCATTCAAAACAATGCTGCACGCCTTGTACTCAAAAAGAAAAAAGCTGACCACATATCTCCTCTCCTGGCACAACTTCACTGGCTCCCTATATCAAAGCGCATACAGTACAAACTAGACACCATGTGCTACAAAAGCCTCAATAACGCAGCCCCCGATTACCTGTCAAGCCTACTTGAGATCTATGTTCCCTCACGTACCCTCCGCTCTGCCTCCGATCCTCTGACTTTTCGCTTTCCACGCACTAAGCTCAATACCTATGGTCCACGAGCCTTCTCTGTTTCTGGTCCGCTCTCCTGGAACAAACTTCCCCTCTCAGTCCGTCAGCAACCTACTTTTGTCTCCTTCAAGTCCGCTCTCAAAACTCACCTTTTCTCCTCTGCATAAAATCCTGACCTCACTCAATCCCCTCTGCAGCCTGTCTCCACTCGGAGGGGAATCACATTGCAATATATAATTGTATATAATATGCTCTCTATAATTTTCCATTGCTTTTATTCTTTCTCCCCATTTATAGCCGTGTGCGTGTGTGTGGTGTGTGTGTGTGTGTGGGTGTGTGTGTGTGTGTGTGTGTGTGTGTGTGGCGCGCGCGCACGCGATGTGTGTGTGTGTGTGTGCGTGAGTGGTGTGTGTGCGTGCGTGCGTGCGTGTGTGTGCGTGCGTGCGTGTGTGTGTGTCTGTTTCAGCGCTTAGATTTGATTTTATCAAGATTTTGCGCTATATAAATATTGTAATTATTATTATTATTATGTCTTTGACATATCATTGTCATGTTTGTCCTCATGCCTTTGACATGTCATTGTCATTTCTGGCAACTGATTGTCATGTTTGTCTTCATTTTGACATGTCATTGACATGTTTGTCCTCATTGCCTTAACATGTCATTATGTTTGTCCCCGTGTGTTAGACATGTGCATGTCGTTTTACGCATGCTCTTGACATGCCATTGTCATGCTTGCCCCCGTGTCTTTGACATCACATTGTTATGATTGTCCTTATGCCATTGGCATGTCATTGTCTTGTTTGTCCTCATGCCTATGGCATGTCACTGTCATGTTTGTCCTCATGTCTTTGACATGACATTGTTATGTTTGTCCTCATGCCTTTGAATGTCATTGTTATGTTTGTCCTCATGCCTTTGACATGACATTGTCATGTTTGTCCTCATGCCTTTGTATGTCACTGTCATGTCTGTCCTCATGTCTTTGACATGATCATTGTATGTTTGTCCTCATGTCTTTGACATGTTATTGTTATGTTTGTCCTCATGTCTTTGGCATGTCATTGTTATGTTTGTCCTCATGTCTTTGGCATGTTCATTGTTATGTTGTCCTCATGTCTTTGGCATGTCATTGTTATGTTTGTCTTCATGTCTTTGGCATGTCATTGTCATGTTTGTCATCATGTCTTTGGACATGCATTGTTATGTTTGTCTTCATGTCTTTGACATGTCATTTGTTTGTCCTCATGTCTTTGCATTTTGTATGTTTGTCCTTATGTCTTTGGCATGTATTGTTATGTTTGTCTTCATGTCTTGCATTTTTGTTATGTTTGCCTCATGTCTTTGCATGTATTGTTATGTTGTCTCATGTCTTTGGCATGTCATTGTTATTTGTCTCATGTCTTTGCATGTTATTGTTATTTTGTCTCATGTCTTGCATGTCATTATGTTTGTCTCATGTCTTGGCATGTCATTGTCATGTTTGTCTCATGTTTTGATGTCATTGTATGTTGTCTCATGTCTTTGGCATGTCATTTTATGTTTGTCTCATGTTTTGCATGTCATTGTATGTTGTCCTCATGTCTTTGACATGTCATTGTTATGTTTGTCTTCATGTCTTTGGCATGTATTGTTATGTTTGTCCTCATGTCTTTGCATGTCATTGTTATGTTTGTCCTCATGTCTTTGCATGTCATTGTTATGTTTGTCTTCATGTCTTTGGCATGTATTGTTATGTTTGTCTCAGTCTTGCATGGCATTGTTTGTTTTTATTGTCTTTTTGGCATGTCATTGTATGTTGTCATCATGTCTTTGACATGTCATTGTTATGTTTGTCATCATGTCTTTGGCATGTCATTGTTATGTTTGTCTTCATGTCTTTGGCATGTCATTGTTATGTTTGTCATCATGTCTTTGACATGTCATTGTTATGTTTGTCATCATGTCTTTGGCATGTCATTGTTATGTTTGTCATCATGTCTTTGGCATGTCATTGTTATGTTTGTCCTCATGTCTTTGGCATGTCATTGTTATGTTTGTCTTCATGTCTTTGGCATGTCATTATCATATTTGTCATCATGCCTTTGACATGTTATTGTTATGTTTGTCATCATGTCTTTGGCATGTCATTGTTATGTTTGTCCTCATGTCTTTGACATGTCATTATCATATTTGTCATCATGCCGTTGACATGTTATTGTTATGTTTGTCTTCATGTCTTTGACATGTCATTGTCATGTTTGTCCTCATGTTCTTGACATGTCCTTGTCATGTTTGTCCTTATGTCTTTGACATGTCATTGTCATGTTTGTCCTTATGTCTTTGACATGTCATTGTCATGTTTGTTCTCATGCCTTTGACATGTCATTGTTATGTTTGTCCTTATGTCTTTGACATGTCCTTGTCATGTTTGTCCTGATGTCTTTGACATGTCATTGTCATGTTTGTTCTCATGCCTTTGACATGTCATTGTCATGTTTGTCCTTATGTCTTTGACATGTCCTTGTCATGTTTGTCCTTATGTCTTTGACATGTCATTGTCATGTTTGTCCTTATGTCTTTGACATGTCATTGTTATGTTTGTCCTTATGTCTTTGACATGTCCTTGTCATGTTTGTCCTGATGTCTTTGACATGTCATTGTCATGTTTGTTCTCATGCCTTTGACATGTCATTGTTATGTTTGTCCTTATGTCTTTGACATGTCCTTGTCATGTTTGTCCTGATGTCTTTGACATGTCATTGTCATGTTTGTTCTCATGCCTTTGACATGTCATTGTTATGTTTGTCCTTATGTCTTTGACATGTCCTTGTCATGTTTGTCCTGATGTCTTTGACATGTCATTGTCATGTTTGTTCTCATGCCTTTGACATGTCATTGTTATGTTTGTCCTTTTGTCTTTGACATGTCATTGTTATGTTTGTGTTCATGTCTTTGACATGTCATTGTCATGTTTGTCCTCATGTCTTTGACATGTCATTGTTATGTTTGTCCTTATGTCTTTGGCATGTCATTGTTATGTTTGTCCTCATGTCTTTGACATGTCATTGTTATGTTTTTCCTATGTCTTTGACATGTCATTGTTATGTTTGTCCTTATGTCTTTGACATGTCATTGTTATGTTTGTGTTCATGTCTTTGACATGTCATTGTTATGTTTGTCCTCATGTCTTTGACATGTCATTGTTATGTTTGTCCTTATGTCTTTGACATGTCATTATTATGTATGTCCTTATGTCTTTGACATGTCATTGTTATGTATGTCCTTATGTTTTTGACATGTCATTGTTATGTTTGTCCTTATGTCTTTGACATGTTATTGTTATGTTTGTGTTCATGTCTTTGACATGTCATTGTTATGTTTGTCATGTCTTTGACATGTCATTGTCATGTTTGTGTTCATGTCTTTGACATGTCATTGTTATGTTTGTCCTCATGTCTTTGACATGTCATTGTCATGTTTGTCCTTCCTCATGTCTTTGGCATGTCATTGTTATGTTTGTCTTCATGTCTTTGGTATGTCATTGTCGTGTTTGTCCTCATGCCTTTGGCATGTCATTGTCATGTTCGTCCTCATGTCTTTGGCATGTCATTGTCATGTTCGTCCTCATGACTTTGACATGTCATTGTTATGTTTGTCCTCATGACTTTGACATGTCATTGTTAGTTTGTCATCATTCTTTTGACATGTCATTGTTATGTTTGTCATCATGACTTTAACATGTCATTGTCATGTTTGTCCTCATGTCTTTGACATGTCATTGTTATGTTCGTCCTCATGTCTTTGGCATGTCATTGTCATGTTCGTCCTCATGTCTTTGATATGTCATTGTTATGTTTGTGTTCATGTCTTTGATATGTCATTGTTATGTTTGTCCTCATGTCTTTGGCATGTCATTGTCATGTTCGTCCTCATGACTTTGGCATGTCATTGTTATGTTTGTGTTCATGTCTTTGATATGTCATTGTTATGTTCGTCCTCATGTCTTTGGCATGTCATTGTCATGTTCGTCCTCATGACTTTGACATGTCATTGTTATGTTTGTGTTCATGTCTTTGATATGTCATTGTTATGTTTGTCCTCATGACTTTGGCATGTCATTGTCATGTTCGTCCTCATGACTTTGGCATGTCATTGTATGTTTGTCCTCATGTCTTTGGCATGTCATTGTTATGTTTGTCTTCATGTCTTTGATATGTCATTGTTATGTTTGTCCTCATGTCTTTGGCATGTCATTGTTATGTTTGTCATCATGCCTTTGACATGTTATTGTCATGTTTGTCATCATGCCTTTGGCATGTCATTGTTATGTTTGTCTTCATGTCTTTGGCATGTCATTGTTATGATTGTCCTTATGTCTTTGGCATGTCATTGTTATGTTTGTCCTCATGTCTTTGGCATGTCATTGTTATGTTTGTCCTCATGTCTTTGGCATGTCATTATGTTTGTCCTCATGTCTTTGGCATGTCATTATTTTGTCCTCATGTCTTTGGCATGTCATTGTTATGTTTGTCCTCATGTCTTTGGCATGTCATTGTTATGTTTGTCTTCATGTCTTTGGCATGTCATTGTTATGTTTGTCTTCATGCCTTTGGCATGTCATTGTTATGTTTGTCTTCATGTCTTTGGCATGTCATTGTTATGTTTGTCCTTCATGTCTTTGGCATGTCATTGTTATGATTTGTCCTCATGTCTTTGGCATGTCATTGTTATGTTTGCCCTCATGTCTTTGGCATGTCATTGTTATGTTTGTCTTCATGTCTTTGGCATGTCATTGTTATGTTTGTCATCATGCCTTTGGCATGTCATTGTTATGTTTGTCTTCATGTCTTTGGCATGTCATTGTTATGTTTGTCTTCATGTCTTTGGCATGTCATTGTTATGATTGTCCTCATGTCTTTGGCATGTCATTGTTATGTTTGTCCTCATGTCTTTGGCATGTCATTGTTATGTTTGTCCTCATGTCTTTGGCATGTCATTATGTTTGTCCTCATGTCTTTGCATGTCATTGTTAGTTTGTCCTCATGTCTTTGGCATGTCATTGTTATGTTTGTCCTCATGTCTTTGGCATGTCATTGTTATGTTTGTCCTCATGACTTTGACATCTCATTGTTATGATTGTCCTCATGACTTTGACACCTCATTGTTATGTTTGTCCTCATGTCTTTGGCATGTCATTATCATATTTGTCATCATGCCTTTGACATGTTATTGTTATGTTTGTCATCATGTCTTTGACATGTCCTTGTCATGTTTGTCCTCATGTCTTTGACATGTCATTGTCATGTTCGTCCTTATGTCTTTGACATGTCATTGTCATGTTTGTCATCACGTCTTTAACATGTCAATGTCATGTTTGTCATCATGTCTTTGACATGTCATTGTCATGTTTGTTATCATGTCTTTGACATGTCATTGTCATGTTTGTTCTCATGTCTTTGACATGTCATTGTCATGTTTGTCATCATGTCTTTGACATGTCATTGTCATGTTTGTCCTCAGGTCTTTGACATGTCATTGTTATGTTTGTCCTCAATGTCTTTGACATGTCATTGTCATGTCTGTCCTCATGTCTTTGACATGTCATTGTTATGTTTGTCCTCATGTCTTTGACATGTCATTTATGTTTGTCCTCATGTCTTTGACATGTCATTGTCATGTTGTCCTCATGTCTTTGACATGCATTCATGTTTGTCCTCATGTCTTTGCATGTCACTGTTATGTTTGTCTCATGTCTTTGGTATGTCATTGTTATGTTTGTCCTCATGTCTTTGCATGTCATTGTTATGTTTGTCCTCATGTCTTTGTATGTCATTGTCATGTCTGTCCTCAGTCTTTGGCATGTCATTGTCATGTCTGTCCTCATGTCTTTGACATGTCATTATGTTTGTCCTCAGTCTTTGTAGTCATTGTCATGTCCTCATGTCTTTGACATGTCAGTCATGTTTGTCTTCATGCCTTGACATGTCATTGTCATGTTTGTCCTCATGTCTTTGACATGTCATTATCATATTTCTCATCATGCCTTTGACATGTCATTATCATGTTTGTCATCATTCTTTGACATGTCATTGTCATGTTTGTTCACTCATGCGTTTCGCATGCACCTATCATGTATACCTTCGTGAGTGTGACATGTGGCTGTCATGTTTGTTCTCACGAGTTTGCCATGTCATTGTCATCAGTTTAATCATGCGTTTTGGCGTATCATTATCATCAAATAGTTGTATGTTTGGCATATTTCGTGTTGTCCTTGTATGTTTTTGGCAGGTCATTGTATGTTCGTCGTCATGCTTTTGGCATGTCACTGTCATCAATTGAAGTTATGCGTTTGTCACATATCATTGTAGCTGCTTGTCTCATTTCAACTAGCATGAGATTAAAGTATCATATGCAAGTGCCTTTGGGCTGGCATCACTTTTTTACACTATTATCGTCTTTGGGGCCTTTTGCATTTTGTTGAGGTGTAATTATAAGCAGTCATTTCTTATGCGTTGAAATAACACATGCTCATCTCTCTTTTATGCTTTTGGATAATATGATGCAGTTTGCAATTACCTTCTGTCTTTTCATGCATTTATATCAAGGTTAAGATTGGACATAAAGTGGTGGTTGGGCAGTGAGGGGATGAAGACTAAATCTTCTTTGGCCAGCAATATGAGGGGGGGGGGGCTGCCCATCTTCTCTCCCTGCTGGTTTGCCTTCCTACCTTTGAACAGGGTCAGGTGCCCATTCACAGCCGGGCGGACGCAGGCTACATGCACCATATTTTTGTGTGGTTTTTTTTTGTCTAGAGTAAGAAACGAACATGGGCACCAAGTCTGGAAGGTGGGAGCTTCACAGCTATGCCAACCAGACTTTTGTTAATGTATTGAATATGTATTTATTTGTTTGTCTTTACGAGTTTTGATAACATATATCTCCTGTCTCCTGTCTGTCACAACCCATGCACCCTCCAGCGTTTTCCTCCCTCCACAGCCCTTTATCTAATACTGTACAGAACAGCACATCACCTGTGTCAACAAACAAGTGTCACGAACATGTGTCACAGCACCACTATATCACGACTGACACATAGAACTGAACATATCACAACTTACCAGCCTTGGCATCAGTTCCAGTTTTAATCAAAACATCATCACCAACAGTCCCGGAACATCGTGTGTTTGCAGTGCGTTTCTCTCCCTCTATGTGGTATGTGTGAGGGTGGGTGTTGCGGGTATGGCTTTCTGTCCCTTCGGACTTGTCTACGTTAGCTTTTGCTCTCTTTCTCTCTCAGTGGTGTGCTGTGTGAAGAGCTGTAAATGTGCCCAGACAGATCTGAACACTTTGGAGGCGAGGAACAAAATTTGCTGCGCTGACAGCGACAAATCCTCGTTATCTTTTCTGTCTCACACCCTTCATCCGTTTAATGTATATGAACACTGAACAACTTGTCAAATTCTGTCCCCCAACTGCCGACCCAGCAATGATGTCAGAACTCGTCGTCACCTTTGCTGTTGACAAGTATCACGCTTGAGATCCAGTCTGGCATACTCTTGAAGATTATCTGATACTCTCACGGTCTTTTTTGCAAATAAATATACCCATGAGGCATAAGTCAGCTATTTGCTTATACGTACACACGGGCAAGTAATCACCTTGATGAAAAACAAAAACAAAAATAAAAACAAAAACAAAACAAAAAAGAAAACAGCACGACAGTTGGACTGAACGTAAGAGAACAAATAGTTTCACGTCAAGCGTCCTCTCAAACTCTGCTCTCATACACTAACACACCAGAGAAACTTTGTCAATTTTTTTTTTATGCAGAAGAAAGCAGCTGCAGTGAATTTTCGAAAACAAGCAGCTGTAATAAGCTTTCGAAAACGAAACAAGAATCCATCCGACGATCCTGAGGGACCGTCGAGACGTTGAACACGTTTGATGGCAGCCTCGGGCCGGGCAATAATTTGAGAGCAAGGTAACCTCACACGTGTACATGAGTTTCGGGGACACAAACTATCACATGTTTTTGCCTGTTACGGTCCGAGGAAAACGAACGCACGCACACATGGGAAAAGTTGAAACCGTGATGGGGGGTCGATGTTTTTGTCAATGCACACACGATGTTACGGGCAGTTTGGTTGGTTGGCTGGGGTGTCGGTTGTCAGAGGGGAATTTTGTCGCGTGCGTGCGTGCGTGCATGCGCGTGCGTGAGACAGTAGCATGCTGCAATGTGATGTGTTGAGCCGACCTGACGGGAGGGGGTAGAGGGGTAAAGGAGAGTTGGATAACGGAGATAGGGAAGGGTTGGACTGTTGGCGCTGGTGGTGGTAGTGGCAGTATTGCTGGGATGCGAGCCGTTCTGAGTGGTGGTGGCGTGGTGGTGTCGTCGTTGTCGTTGTCAGTCACCGCGCTGCATCGCTGGTCCCTTCGATCTCTGTTATCCTGTCTGGTGATTGCAGAGTAGAACTTTTCCGTTGATGTAAATGCCAAAAACGAAAATCTTACTTTTATACAGCCTGATGATGTTGAATGAGAACTATGCTTTCTACTATAACCACCAGTGATGCAATGACCTCACGTCTTCTTTCCAGTTTGCTGTGGCATGCTTTTCTTTTGCTCTTTCATGTTATTCCTTTCCTACTTACACACGTGTAATTTTAATTTTCCAATGAGAGATGTAAACCCCCATTGAAAGTTAGTAAAGTTTACTTAATTATACACATAACTGTGGCAGAAAGCAGAAGGATAGAAATAGAAAGAGAGACAGAAAGACAGAGAGGGGCAGACAGACAGAGAGAGGAGAGACGACAGACAGAGAAGAAACAGAGATGGACACAGAGAGAATGATAATGACAGTGACAATTATACTTTACTTTCCACCTAATGAAGTTATCGGTTCAAGGCCATTATTCAAACTTTGTCTTTCTCAATCTATACATCTGCATAGAGCTCAAATCAGAAGACGAAGAGCATTTGTTGTGTCATCATTCAAAACACTTAGAAGAGATAGACGGAAGAAAATGCTTATTAATGTGTGTGTGTGTGTGTTGTGTGTGTGTGTGTGTGTGTGTGTGTGTGTGTGTGTGTGTGTGTGTGTGTGTGTGTGTGTGTGTGTGTGTGTGTGTGTGTGTGTGTGTGTGGTGTGTGTGTGTGTGTGTGTGGTGTGTGTGTGTGTGTGTGTGTGTGTGTGTGTGTTTTGTGTGTGTGTGTGTGTGTGTGCGTGTGCAATCGGGCAATCAAGCAAGCGAGAGAGATGTCCAAATCGTACTGGACAAAAGCTTTTGGCTGGAACGGCATACAGCCTAGATCGCCAGGGTGCTCAATCGCGCTATTAGATCGACATACCTTCCTTGAGTGAGACCAGATTTGCAGCAAGACAGAGGAGGCTACACCTTTTACTGCAATGGAAAATCTAAAGGTGACCAAAAAACTCTGGTATCAGATTCGCCATCCGCACCAAACCACCAAAGACGCTGGAAAGCTTACCCAGTGGTAGAATCCTGGAGAGTTTACTCCATGGCATCGATTCCTGGAAAGCTTACCCCGCGCTATCATTTCCAGGAAAGCTTACCCTGTGGTATCAATTCCTGGAAAGCTAACCCCGTGGTATCATTCCTGGAAAGTTTACCCCATGGCATAAATCCTGTAAAGCTTACCCCATGGTATCAATCCTAGAAAGTTTACCCCATGGTATCAATCATAGAAAGCTAACCCCATAGTATCAATACTGGAAAGCTTACCCCGTGGTATTAATCCTAGAAAGCTTACCCCGTGGTATCATTACTGGAAAGCTAACCCTATGGTACCAATCCTAGAAAGCTTACCCCGTGGTATCAATCCTAGAAAACTTACCCCGTGGTATCAATCCTAGAAAGCTTACCCTATGGTATCAATACTGGAAAGCTTACCCCATGGTATCAATCCTAGAAAGCTTACCCCGTGGTATCAATCCTAGAAAACTTACCCCGTGGTATTAATCCTAGAAAGCTTACCCCGTGGTATCATTACTGGAAAGCTAACCCTATGGTACAAATCCTAGAAAGCTTACCCCATGGTATTAATCCTAGAAAGCTTACCCCGTGGTATCAATCCTAGAAAGCTTACCCCGTGGTATCAATCCTAGAAAGCTTACCCCGTGGTATCAATCCTAGAAAGCTAACCCCGTGGTATCAATGATCGCTTGATGACCCTATATGATTCTTTGGCTCTCAAAAGAGTACGATCGCTGTGGTTATCGGTGCTTCTTACACCAAAACGATGACATATCCAGGTGATGTCAAACAGGTCTAAGAGGAGCTCAAGCGTCTCAGTGCCAAAGTCAACCACTAACACAAGCTCACCAGTCAGGGTTACTTCAACATTCGCATAGAAGTGCAATATGTCGCTGTCACTATGTGCTCAGCATGAGCTCACATCACCAGCATCCTTTTCCAGCAAAGGAAAAGTTCAAAACACGTGGATGCACCAAGCGCCAGGCAGTGGCACATGCTGGATTACATTATCTTGCCCTGATGATTTTGAACACAGACTCCTAGAATCCTACCTCAAAACCAAACTGGAGACCTTATTTCCACTGAACATCAATATCCAATACTAATCCACCCAAATCGCTTCCCTGCCTCTACTTGAACACCACAACAGTTTGAACACTTACCACCACATTCACAACCCAAACAGTCACAAATACTTACTATTACCCCCTCTTCTAATTCATTCTATGCCACCACCCTCTTCGGAACTTTTTCAACCCCCCACCCTACCCCAACTTTTCAACATTCAACTTACTGCATTTGATGATACATATTGTGTTATTCCCCTAACAACATATTTTGTTATGTACCCACCCTACAACATACAGCAAGACACTCAAGATTATGTAACCCCCCGACAACACACACACACACGCGCCACAACGACAGTCGAAGATGAGTGAGAGAGAGCGAAGGAGGCGAGAGCGAGAGAGAGAGTAAATACCACATTACTGTACCAGTCCGTAAAATGGATGGTGTGTGGCCGGGTGAGAGATGGCTGTTTAGTTTATATATACTGATGCCGACAGTTCAGGAAAAAAAGAGAGTGAGATTAAAACCTACCCCCACACCACACCTCACGAAAAATAATATCAGAACATTCATACCAACGATATGTTATGCATGATAGTATTGAGGTTCATATATATATATATATATATATATATATATATATATATATATGTATATATGTATATATGTATGTGTGTGTGTGTGTGTGTGTGTGTTGTGTGTGTGTGTGTGTGTGTGTGTGTGTGTGTGGTGTGTGTGTGTGTTAGATAAATAGACAGATACAGAGACAGACAGACAGATACATAGAAAGATAGACAGACAAACAGACAGACAGATAGACAGAAAGATAGATAGATAGACAGATAGATAGATAGATAGACAGACAAACAGACAGACAGATAGACAGAAAGATAGATAGATAGATAGATAGATAGATAGATAGTGACTGACAGACGGACAGACAGACAGACAAACACAATACAGTGATTTTGACATAGCAGTTGACAACTTCTGTTTGACTCATGTGTCAAAGTGGAGAAGAACAGACACCGGAGGGAAAAATCAATGTACCTATCATCACTTCTTTGTTCCAGACTGTTTCGTTTTCCTTGCTTGGTATTTGAAAAGTATCCGTGTTGAGCAAACATCAACTGTCCTTGATGCATGACAGAAACACAAAAGAGAGAAAACAACAGGAAAAATCGATAACAAGTACATTTAGCAGTGAGCTCTCTCTCTCTCTCTCTCTCTCTCTCTCTCTCTCTCTCTCTCTCTCTCTCTCTCTCTCTCTGTCTCTAAACTCACTCACTCACTCACTCACACACACACACACACACACACACACACACACACACACACACACACACACACACACACACACACACACACACAAAAGGGGGGGGGGAGGGATACTTATGAAAATGCCTGCAGAAACAACTGTTTTGAGTTTATATTTGAAAGCTTGAAGGGTTGAAACATCTCTTTGACTTCAAAAAATGTTTAGTTTCAAATTCAGTTTTAAAATTTCGATATAATATGCATTTACTTCCGGTTTTCAAAGCTGTCTTCCAGACGTGCTGGTTAGGGGTGTGTTTTGTCACCAGATCTGTTTTCACTTTACAGCGAAAACATCATGAGAAACCTAGAGGAAGACCCTGGATTAAAGGTTGGAGGAAAATGATAACATTCGATACGCAAATGACACCGTGCTAATTGCAGAAAGTGAAAGGGACCTACAAAACCTTGTGAATATACTTGAAATAGAAAGCAAAGGTAAGGGGTTGGAACTAAACAGCAGAAAGACTGAAGTCATGGCGATCAGTAAAAAAAAAAAAACCACATCCGCTCATGCAAAATAACAGCAAACGGCACAACCTTGAGGCAGGTTGATAAGTTTAAATACCTGGGAACGATAATTTCACCAGACGGCAGATGCACATCGGAAATAGCCAGCAGAATCGGCCAAGCTAAAAAAACATTCAAGAAGATGGAAAGCCTTCTTACCAACAAATGCCTATCAATTAACATCAGGAAGAGAGTTCTTGAATGCTATATAGAACCAGTACTGTTGTACGGTTGCGAGGCGTGGACAGTCAACAAGCAAAGCCAGAACAAGATTGAGGCAGCCGAGATGTGGTTTCTAAGAAAGATGTTGAAAATTCCATGGACAGCAAAGTAAACAAACGAGATAGTCTTGATGGAGGCAGACACAAGTAGATCATTCATAAGGAAGATTAGGAAAAGGCAGGCAACATTCATAGGCCATTTTATGAGGAAAGGGGAATTGGAACACCTGGTCACAACGAGAAAGCTGGAGGGAAGGAGAGCACCGGGTAGACCCAGGGAGAAGATACTAGACGGACATGCAGAGTGGCTGAAGACAGGGAGGATGGAAGAGATGCTTGAGGCAACAAGAGACAGACAGATGAAAGTCCATAACCGCCATCGCCATGCAGCAAGGCACCTGATGATGATGATGATTAGTTGCAATGTTTCGAGCAGGTTCAAGTTCTCGCAAATCCATAATCCACACCCATAATCCACACCCATAATCCACACCCATGCAGTAATATAGCTATAGCAGTCGTTTTACATCTCAGAAGAACAACACTGGCGGGCAAATCTTGATTTCTGCTGTCAGGAATAAAGAAAACAACTTTACACACACATTTCCGGTCGATATGATTTTCTTTTACGAAAGGGAGATGAAAAGAAAACGCCAATAAACAGCCAAAACATCAATACTGACTGTTTTCTAGTTTCCCCGCAATGTGAGCTCAGTAATAAGTTTTGTTTAAAAACAAAGCCTATCTGGCTGGAAGCAACGGAGCCAAGGTCGAAAAGAAACAAACGCAGCAGTAAGCATTCACAGACAGACAGACAGACAGACATACAAACAACCAGCCAACCGAATAAGCAACCGAACAATCAATCAACTAAGCAACCAAACATACTAATCATCCAACTAATTAACCTACTAAACAAATACATGCTGCATTGGTGTTGATGAGTGTGTCCGTGTGTCTGACTGTGTTTATTCTACTTTAAGGTATGGACATAGCTACCTTCCCGGCCCGAACGTAGTTGTTGTTACTGCTGCTACTGCTGTTGCTATGTAAAATGCCACGATAATGCCTTGACATGGATCGTTTACGTTCTGCGAATGGAATTATCATTATCATCATCATCATCATCATCATCATCATCGTCGTCGTCATCGTCGTTTTCGTCGTCGTCGTCGTCGTTGTCGTCGTTTGTTGTTGTTCTTTCTTCTTCGTCATCATCTTCTTCTTGAGTGAGTGAGTGATTGAGTGAGTGAGTGAGTGACTGACTGACTGACTGACTGAGTGTGAGTGAGTGACTGAATGAGTGACTGAATGAGTGAGTGTATGTGTGAGCGCGTGTGCGTCTGTGTGTGCGTGCGTGCATGTGTGTGTATGTGTCCGCCCGCGAGTGTGTGTGTGTGTGTGTGTGTGCATGCGTGCGTGCACGTATATGTGTGAACGTGTGTTGCGTGCGTGTGCGCACACGTGTGTGTGTGTTGTGTGTCATTGTGTATGTGTGTAATGGAAGCCATGTAATTAAAACACGTCTGTGTAATGTACACAGATGCTACAGGGATGTATTTGTATATTGCAGTTGTATACTTGTTATGGACGAATGTTTTGTGATAGTGCTTGCTTGTACATGTATAAAGTACCCTGGTGTTCGTGTTGTATATTAGAGCATGTGTTGCTGTGTGTGCATCCCTGTCAATACAGTATTGTTTGTTTTTAGGCAAATGTATATAGGTCTTCTGTTCAAAAGATTTTTCAAATAGTTTGCACTTACATTTTTTTTAAAGTTTCAATGTATTAGGGTCATTTTACAAATTTTAAAAATGTTCAAAAACAAAGTGAAACGAACACCAACAAAAACATACAAGCAAATAGGAACCAGAAAAAAAAATACACGAAAGAAGAATACGAAAGCGTTTTAATACAACAAGACAAGACAAGCAAATAAACAACAAAAGAAGCAAATAATCAGTCTAATATTCTTAAAGGCCTTGGCCTGCATCAAGACCGCCCTAGGTCTGGTGTAAAATATACCGAAATCACATACATTAATGAAACAGCTTGTTTATTTTGTTGTTTCACTTTGTTTCATTCTCTCATTCCTCCGTTCGTTTGAACATGATATATTTCTGTAGGTTGGTTTCTTTCTCGGTCTGTCTGTCTGTCAGTCTGTCTGTCTGTCTGTCTGTCTGTTCTCTCTCTCTCCCCCCTCCCTTTATATCTCTGTCTCTCTGTATGTCTCTCTCTCTCTCTCTCTCTCTCTCTTTCACACACACACACACACACACACACACATACAGAGAGAGGAGGAGAGAGAGACTGTGATACGATTTGTGTAATTTTCATGTTTATTTTCTCTGTTTATTTTCTTATTTTGTTTGGTTGTTAGTTTTGTTTTGTTTTGCTTTGTTTTGTTTTGTTATTTCTTTTGAATATTTTTCTTTTTGTGTCTTTTCGGGATTTTTGTTTTTATTTTTTATTTGCTTGCTTATCATTTTACAGTTTGTCTTCATGTTTGTCTGCTTGTTTGCATGTTGGTTTGACAGTGTTGTGTGTATGTGTGTGTGTGTGTGCGTGCGTGCGTGCGTGCGTGCGTGCGTGTGTGTGTGTGTGTGTGTGTGTCTGGCTGGCTGGCTGGCTTGCTGGCTGTCTGTCTATCTGTCTAGCTGGCTGGCTGGCTGGCTGTTTCGTGGGGATTTGTTTGCTTTTTCATGTCCTGTTTTTCTTTTTGTACTTTGTTTTCACGCTGTCTTTATACAGTTTTGTTCTTTCTCTCCTGCTCCCCCCTCCCTCCATCTCTCTCTTTATCTATCTATCTATCTATCTATCTACCTGTCTGTCTATCTTGTCTGTCTGTCTATCTATCTATCTGTCTGTCTGTCTGTATCTATCTATTTATCTATCTATCTATCTGTCTTCTTTTCTGTCTATCTATCTATCTATCTGTCGTTGTCTATCTATCTATCTATCTATCTGTCTAGTCTATCTATATATCTGTCTATCTATCTATCTACCTATCTGTCTTCTATTTATCTATCTATCATGTCTGTCTGTCTCTCTTTTATCTATCTATCGTCGTTATCTATCTATCTCTGTCTTATTATCTATCTATCTATCTTTCTATATCTATTGTCTGTCTGTCTTCTGTCTGTCTGTCTATCTTATCTACCTACCTATCCCCCCACACACACACCACGCACACACACACACAAGCACCTATACACACAAACATTGTATGGAAGCGCGCATGTGTGAGAAAGAAAGAGAGAGAGAGAGAGACAGGAGAGAGAAGAGAGAGAGAGAAGAGAAAGTGAGAGAGAGAGAGAAAAGAGAGACAGAGAGAGACAGAGAGAAGGAGACAGAGAGGGGGAGGAAGACACAGAGAGAGAAAAGAGAGAGAGAGAGAGAGAGAGAGAGAGAGGGGGGGGGGGGGGCAATGTGTCAGACTCTTACTAAGATTTGAGATTCAGAAAGGGAGAGAAGCCAGACGCGGATTTCAATATTCTGAACGTCGTAAAACAACGACATTTACACCATTCTCACATAAATCTCATTGACAAGTCCTTTCGAATGAGTCATTACATGTCTCTTGTGTCCATTTCTCTGACTGTGTTTATGTCTGTCTGTCTGTGCCCGTGTTTTTGTGTATATCAGTCAGCGAATCGGTTTAAAAATTGACACAGTTTTTCCGTGCGTGGTATCCTTCAAAATACTGATATATCATGATACCGGTTTAATCTTTAACTTCTTTTTTCAAACACTTTCAGTCTTGCATCTTATAGTTTTTCTGTTTCTCTGTCTGTCTGTATGTCATACGCACACAAAAATGAGATAAGCTACTATTCGGCCGAATGTTCCGAATTGTCCATACTATAAGGCATCGTTCGTTCGGAAGATGAAATCCACACGCTGTTTTACCGCGCATCTCTGAATGACTTGAGAGAAAAATACATTCCGTCTCCATATCAAATACCCTTCTGATATCACTCTAAAGCTGATGATAAGAGGTTATAATGTCTGCGTGATCTTGGACGGTTCGTCTGTTATACAAACAAGTGTCGTTTTGCATTTTTGATCATCCCACTTAATGCTAAACGAATGTGAAAATCTATTAAGAACAATTCATTGTCCATGCATGCATATTTATGCGCATGGCTATACATGTATACGAATACGAATACGAATAGTTTAATGTTTTAGGCTAAAATATGACCATATATGTGCAAGTGTGAATGTGTAAAAGTGAATGCACATGTGCGTATGTGTGTGCGCGCGTGAGTACATATACGTGTGTGTGTCCGTCCGTACATGCGTATATATGAGCAGACATACAGCTATCGTGACATAAATAGTAAAACACTCAAAGTAATTAGTGATCTATAACTTAAAGAAAGTGTTTGACAGACGTCACACAATTACCTGTAGCAAAATTATGACAGGCTTAGAAGACGGTTTAATCCATGTTATCAGGGCAGTTTAAGAAATGACTAAAAATAGGAGTAGGCCAAGGATGTCTGCTGTCTCAAGTGTTGTTCAACATCCTCGTGGAATAGATTATCCAGACAATTATATCTGCAACCACCATAATACTTCAACTGCATCAACTCTATTACAGTAAAGCACGTCTTAGCCTGCAGTCTGTCGATGACTCGACCTCACGATGGGCACAAAGAACGACCTCTAAAATTTCACTACAGACTTGTCGACAGTGCAAGGAGCAAACGAATGGAAGTCAGCAGAAGAACCAAAGCTATCGTCAACAAAACAATTACCAACAGCGATCGTTGTACGATTGATCAGAATGGCGGATGTCGACAGTTTAAAGTACCTGGCAGTTACCCTAGTTAACCATAACACGACAGAACACAACAAAAATCAGTTATTGCCTGTTTAAAGAAGACCAACAGCAGCACGAGTCCATAAGCAGCACCTTCACGTTCAGCACCAAGTGAAAGCTGTTCAAGTTATCAGCTGCATTCGGCGCTATGAATATGAAAGATGTGCGCTAAAAGATGGCTCTAAGTAGATGATTCAGGACTTTGAAACGAAATGTCCCTACGAAAACTGCGTTGCATATCATACCACGAACAAAATACTAGTAAGTACCTAGGTAACAAAATCAGGGTTGAGGGAATCAGAGGAACCATTTCTGGTAACAGTGAAAGGGAGAAACAGTGCTCGTGCTGTGTGCCACGACACAACAAGAACATCCTTAGGGGTACCCTTAAATGAAGCGATCGGGCACGTGAACTGAGGAAGAATTAGGTGACATACATCACAGAATCTACTTGCTGCCGCACCAGAAAGACAGAGCTAGAGGATCATGTATGATGCTGTGTCCCATCACTTCCCAGCAACAATCGCATTGGTTATGAATTAGATAATGGTTATACTGTACTATACTACCGTCAGCAGATCAACTCTGCTACTTAAATGAGGAATCCATTGTTGTAATAAGAACCGATATTACTTGGTCTCGTCGCGTTGTTTTGGCTTGTATAGTGTATGTAGTTGGTTGTGCCGTGTGTTGTGTGTGTTAGTGTTGTTAGTGTGTGTGTGTGTGTGTTAGTGTGTGTTAGTGTGTGTTAGTGTGTGTGTGTGTGTGTGTTAGTGTGTTAGTGTGTGAGTGTGTGTTAGTGTGTGTGTGTGTGTTAGTGTGTTAGTGTGTGTGTGGTGGGCGTCGGTGGTGTGTGTGTGTGTGTGTGTGTGTGTGTGTGGTAGTGGTGTGTGTGTTCATGGGATCGGTTTTTCTTATTTCTTCTTAAAAAAAAGACAATGCTTTTCGTGTTGTGTGTGTGTGTGTGCGCGCGCGGCGTGCGTGCGTGGTGTGTGTGTGTGTGTGTGATATCGGGGTTACTTGATTTCATGCATCTTTAACAATCATTCTGTACAATCCTCAATGTTAAGACACCATTCATACTGTTCCGAGTGTCACATTTATATCACCTGAATCACAACAATGTAACTCCATTTTGCATTACAGCTGTCAGCATTTGAATGATTGATACGTTTACCACTCCTTCAGTTCATCATTCAACCGATCGATCATCCAATCTGACCAAGTTATTTAGTACTTGAAGACTAATCACTCCAATCAAGCAGTTGAAGAATCAATATGACACCATCCATATCATCAATCTCATCCTTGTTCTTATTGTTGAATGCCAAGCCGACTGCACAGAGCAATGTCAGGGATATAACTTTGTCAAAACGTACACAACATCTGGTTGGGGGGAAAAGCCAGAAAGAGAAAACAAGTACACTTATCAATGCATGTCAAACACATAATCTAAGGATAAGCCCCTGGCGTTGCATTCCGTTCAATGTATCACTACAGGATTCAACAAACAAACCTGAACACAAATTTAAATGTAACTAATGACACTGAAACTTACACAAAAACTGGCCTGAATTACCTAAAATTGCTCCTGCACAACACGTTTCCTTAGAACCAAACTTGTGGTCGATACATGTATCCAATTATCAATCCTAAGAGAAAATATGTAAGGGTTTATAGAACACAACAGGTGACTGGACTAGCAAGGCAGGAAATGGCTGGAAGAGATGGCAGAAAGCAAAGGAAGAAGGAGGGAACAAAGCACACAGTAAACAATCAGTAAGTTAATCAACCACTTAATTCACAGTCCACCAATCAACTGATTCCTCAAATTATTTCACCAAGAACTCATCGGTCAACCAAGAAACAATTGATCATTTACTTACACAAACACTAACTCAGTAAATCACCCAAATACCCAATCAATCAATCATTACTTCACAAATGCACCTGTCTATGACTAGACCTTGAAATAGCTGACATTACAAACTAATGAAATATGCTGAAATGAAATGGCAATGAAGAAACATAGTAATGGTACTGCTATACACAGTTTTCTTCCCCTATCGTCTACATTTTTCTTCCACTGAGGCGTGGAAAATGCATCTAGATACGCTGTGCCCATGCGGGACATTTGTAGTTTTTAGCAATTGGCATATACTCTAAAACACCTAGAAACTTGACACTCTTTGATCCGTTTATGTCAAGCAGTGAAGGAGTGAATGTTTTTCATTTTCGATTTTTAGACTTACAAAATGGACATGAGTTATCCCGATCAGATTCACTATACTCGTCATTAAGTGTTACTGTTACTAAATGGGAGAACATTAAACCTTGCCAATGGGGTTGCAACCCTTAAACAATATTGATCCATACAGCACACATACTTTTCCTTTTCAAAAATGACCTTGAATGATCTGTAACTTGTGTATCTATCCGATCTCTAAGAGTGCTTGACATTCGTGAATAACAAAAATAATAAACCCTCTGCTTGAAAGCATGCAAAAAAGAAAAAGGCTTTTACATCACCAACACCTTGTTGCAACCATACGACATTAACCCTTCCACTCCAGCAGCCTTATCACCAACTGCCTGCAAAAATGTGACTCTTTAAATCCCTCACCCTATCCAACAGCTTCCTGCAGGAAGCTGGTAAATAGGGTGAGGGAGTCAAAGGTTTAAACGAGTCTTGCAAAAAATTCCTTTTATCGTTGAAGCCCAATATTTTTTCCCAGACCTGTCTAATTCAGTTAACATTTGTAAAGCTTTATAAGGTAGCCTGTAGGGATCAAGCTGCAATATTTTAAACCAGTATCTAAGACAGTTATTGCTATTGTTATTTAAAGCCCATCCGACTATGTAGAGCTGTATCAGGGCTAAAACCGGTTCAAAACATACACAATACTTCAACAGGAAAACAAGGAAAAGAAAATTATATGTATGAATGCATTCGAAC
>CM060314.1:69637328-69642328 GCA_030674185.1 Monoplex corrugatus | reverse complement strand
GCATACAGAGCAGCAATGAGAACACAAAATGGTGTGAGCTCTTTTCATCAAAAGAGGGGTTAAGCAGGGACGTGTTCTGTCACCAGATTTGTTTTTATTTTAAGTGAAACCATCATGAGAAACCTAGAAGAATGATCTAGGATAAAGGTTAGAGGAAATATGAGAAACAATCTTCGTATGCAGATGACATCGTTCTAATTGTAGAAAATGAAAAAGACCTACAAAATCTTGTGAATACAATAGAAATAGAACGCAGAAATAAAGGGCTAGGGCTAAATTGTAAGAAGATTGAAGTCATGGTGATCAGTAGAAAACAAGAAATCCCTTCATGTGAAGTAACACCGAATAGTAAATATTGAGACAAACTGATTTGTTTGAATATCAGTAAACAAATATCTCACCAGATCGCAGAAATATCCAGCAGAATAGGCCAAGCTGAATCAGCCTTCACGAAAACGAAAAACGTTCATACCAACAAATGCCTATCAGTTAAAATCAGGAAGAGAGTTCTTCAATATTACTATTCAGCACTGTTGTTCGGATGCAAAGCCTGGTCAATCATCATGCAAATTCAGAACAAGAGAAAGGCAGCTGAACTGTGATTTTCAAGAAGAATGTTAAGAGTTAAAGAGTTCTAATGACAACTAAGAAAAATAAGATAGTCTTGAAAGAAGCAAACAAAAGAAACATTACTGAAGAGAAATAGGTAAAGACAAGCAATATTCTTAGGACGTTTTACGAGGCAAGAAAAATTAAGCACCTTGTCACAACAGGAAAGCTAGAGAGAAAAAGAGCAAATGGTAGACTCAGGGAGAAAATACTAGTTTTGCAGACTGGATGGGGATGGACAGTGTAGCAGATATACTTGCAGTGATGACAGATAGATTAATAAGGAGGATCATGATCGCCATGGCCATGCGGCATGGTAAATGGTGATGATGCTTCTGCTAGCAGTTAAAAAAGAGAACAAAATAATACAAATATATATACGTAGTTGGCATACAAAGATGAGAACAACAAACACATTTTTTCTTTCTTTTTTTTAATATTTTGACGACTCCTACATTCCTCGAGAGACTTTAATGGCAATGAAATAATTACAACCCCACACTTTCTGAAAAAAATATCACTCTACAATACTCAGTGGTATCTTCTGTACCTCCACTTTCCTCATTGTCTCGCACGCGCACGCGTGCAAACGCACGCGCACACACACACACACACACACACACACACACACACACACACACACACACACACACACACACACACACACACACACACACACACACACGTACGCTGACAGTTCATATACAGCCACATTAACACTTTCTTTCTTTCCCGGTTTCACGTGATTTTCTGGTCGAAAGAAAATGTTTAAAGTATTCATTATTTATACGTAAAATCTCGTGACAGATATCACACAAGATATCATATGCCATACGTTCCTATCTAATAATAATAATAATAATATATTTTATTTATATAGCGCAAAATCTTGACAAAATCAAATCTAAGCGCTGAGCGTATACATGCATACATACCTACATACATATGAGCGTATACATGCATACATACATGCCTACATACTTACATACATAAATCTAAGCTGAGCGTATACATGCATACATACATACATACATACATACATACGTACGCACATGCATACATAATAATTACAACATTTATACAGCGCAAATCTCGACAAAATCAAATCCAAGCGCCGAAAAGACACACACGCACACACGCACGCACGCACACACACGCACACACACACACACACACACACACACACACACACACACACACACACACACACACACACACACACACACACACATGCATGGCCACAAATGGGGAGAAAAGAATAAAAGCAATAAAAGCAAGAATAAAACCAATGGAAAACCACAGAGAGCACATCATATACAATTATATATTAAAACAAAGTGATTCCCCTCCGAGCGGAGACAGGCTGCAGAGGGGGGTTGAGTGAGGTTAGGATTTTATGCAGAGGAGAAAAGGTGAGTTTTGAGAGCGGACTTGAAGGAGGCAAAAGTAGGTTGCTGACGGACTGAGAGAGGAAGTTTGTTCCAGGAGAGTGGACCAGAAACAGAGAAGGCTCGTGGACCATAGGTATTGAGCTTAGTGCGTGGAAAGCGAAAAGTCAGAGGATCGGAGGCAGAGCGGAGGGTACGTGAGGGAACATAGATCTCAAGTAGGCTTGACAGGTAATCGGGGGCTGCGTTATTGAGGCTTTTGTAGCACATGGTGTCTAGTTTGTACTGTATGCGCTTTGATACAGGGAGCCAGTGAAGTTGTGCCAGGAGAGGAGATATGTGGTCAGCTTTTTTCTTTTTGAGTACAAGGCGTACAGCATTGTTTTGAATGCGCTGTAGGATGTGAATGGTGGAGGCAGGAAGACCAGACAGGAGTGAATTGCAATAGTCAATGCGAGACATTATGAAGGAGAGAACGAGTTTTGCAGTTGTTTCGACAGAGAGATACTTCCTGATCAGGCTTATACGATGGAGATGATAGTAGCAAGATCTGGCAGTTTGAGAAACAAAGTTGTTCATGGACAGGGTAGAGTCAATGCAGACACCAAGGTTTTTAGCTGAATCAGAAATTGGGACTGATGTGTTACATAATGGGAGAGAAAGAGGAGGCAGCTGGGAAAGTTTCTGACGGGTGCCAATGAGGATAGCTTCTGTCTTGTCGTCATTAAGCTGAAGTCTATTGTGTGTCATCCAGTTCTTAATGTCCGAGTAACACTCAGTGGTGCGAGTCAACAGGCGCTGTATATTATCAGGTGAGTCACTATCTTGAAGTTGGGTGTCATCAGCATAGAAGTGGTGTTTTATAGAGTGGGAGTTGATGATGGTGGACAGGGGGGAGGTATAAAGAGTGAAAAGAACAGGGCCAAGGACAGATCCTTGTGGAACACCACAGGTCAGGTATGCAGGTTGAGAGTAAGTGCCATTGATGAGAACAGTTTGTTTTCTGTTTGATAAATACGAAGTGAAAAAGGAGAGAGCAATGTCAGAGATGCCATACACGCTATCACAAGCATGTTCTGGCCATAATCCAAATGCATCACAAATACACGTGTAGATGTATGTATAATTCCACACACCATCACCCATAATCCATCCCATACACACACAAATACATCCATTATTATAAGCGGTCCTTGCACAATCCCAATTCATCGAAGCCATACAGCACTAATTTTTTCCAGAAGTCCTCTCTGTTTTCCCCTAAAAGTATCAAGTGTGCTTACTGCCCATTGAAATGGTCTCTCCTCGCCTGTTAATGAGTTCATTATCATCAGCATCTTGCCAGATTTTGAATTCAGACTCTTGTAGTATCATTGTTCTGAATTCTTGTTTCGCCGTATCATTCAGGCCAAGATTTCTGTGAATAAGCGATGCGGTGATTCAAGACAATCCTCTATGCAACCTCTGAATATGGAGCCATCCAGATGCCTAGAACCGTTGATTTCGTATTTTGTGAAAAGATGACAATCCTCGGACAAGCCTCTGGGCCTCTGAAAAGCAAACGGGTCCTTAAAACATAAACTCCCGATCAACCGAATCAAAGATTTTTCTTTAATCTAAACATAGATGAGGTCCAGATCGGGGTTGTTGTTGTTGTTGTTGTTGCTGTTGCTGCTGCTCTGCTGCTGCTGCTGCTGTTGTCGTTGTTGTTGTTGTTGCTGTTGCTGTTGTTGTTGTTCAGATAACTTAGCATGTCATAGATTAAACGAATATTGTCACCAATAGACCTGCCTGCAATGAAACCAAATTAGCCTTCATTTATGTAGGAATTTAAGACTGATTTTAGTCTGTTCGCAGTGTAATTAACATTTAGAAGTGTGGTCGGCCTCTTCGTTTATGTTCTTTTGGGATACAAATTGTATTCTTTCCTCAGGTATTATGGAAAGTTCACCTTTTAATTCACAAGGGGAAAAAAAGAATTCTGAAAGAAATCCATTCTTTCAAAGCATTTATTGTTTATTATGTTTTTCAAAGAATAACTAGCTTCATCAAAAGAAATCTTTCCTTCAAGCAATTCCTCTTCTTTGTCTCTCGGAGTTGGTATATATTTTCTAATCAGTTTTTGGTTATTTCACAGTTCTCTGTTTTTCTCTTAATGTTGTTTTTTTGTTTGTTTGTTTGTTTTTCTTTTACGATTTTGGCAATGTCACCCGGTTCTCATACGTCATTACCATTGTTAATGTATGTCTCATTATTTGTAAACAAAGTTTTCATTTTTCATGGTTTCAAAAACAGTTCTTTCTATTTTTCAACATCCGGAACTCATCTTGCTTTAGAATGAAGTAGTATCCCCTGCAATTTGTTTTCCTCGTGTCTAAATCACGAAAAATTATTATTTAGTCATTTCTTTTCTTCTTCATTTTAATGTTTCGTCAGTGTTCCATAAGAAATATATTTTGGATCTGCATTTTCATCATAGGAAGTCCAAGAGAAGCTGATCTGGAACGACAAACTAAATTTCCGAATTGGCATGTCATGAGAATTTTCTCTGTGATATGGAAGTGTTGCCTACTCTTCAAAGTCTGTCTGCACTAAATTATTAATTTTTCGTTAAGAAATTTTCTGCTTTTCAGAAGTGAATTATTCAACCTCCATATTGTTATGTTTATGATTATCGTAATAATAAGTAAAATCGTTCGCCAAATTCCAAACTGTCCGACCCAATTTCGTTTATCCATTCTTTCATTTCAGCATAACATTCAGGATCTTCATGGTTAGGCCCATGTACACTGATAATCGCAAGTCTTTATCATTTTCAACGATACAAACATACAATTTCATCAGCATCTGTTGTAGTTTTTTTTAATCTAATATTCAAAGTTATAGATAAATAGAACTGCAACACCTTTAGAACTTGACTTATATGAGGCAAAACAACACTCGTAATCCCTTTCAGTATTTTTTCTGAGAGACTTACCTGAGAAAAAAAATCCTGGTTAACAC
>CM060314.1:69627328-69632328 GCA_030674185.1 Monoplex corrugatus | reverse complement strand
AAAGGGATGACGTCTTGACATTTCAGCTCACCTCCCCCCTCTCTCTCTCTTTCTCTCTCTCTCTCTCTCTCTCTCTCTCTCTCTCTCTCTCTCTCTCTCTCAGTATAAAAGCCTGTTGCCACCTGCTTAGATCTATTATTTCTGTCCTTATTTTTGCATTGTTCCTGTGTCACTACCCCACTCCGCACATTTTTTCCTCCAACACAATCCAAACCCCACCAAACGCGAAATCGTGAGGCCACCATCAGAGCAAGTCATGATATGCCACATATTCTAGGACATTTGAAACAATGCTAAGATGATGAGAATGGATTTTTTTAGGATCGATGTAATTGGGGAGATTTCCTTCGTACTCACGTTTTTTGTTTGTTTGTTTGTTGTTTTTGGTTTTGTTTTTTGTTTTGTGTGTGTGTGTGTGTGTGTGTGTGTGTGTGTGTGTGTGTGTGTGTGTGTGTGTGTGTGTGTGTGTGTGTGTGTGTGTGTGGTGTCCCATTTTCTACGCCCTGTTAAAGGCTGTAGTGATGATAATGACTATGAGGATGATGATCATGATGCTATGGAGTTCCACATAGGGTTGCAATTACTTGACAGGGCTGTACTGTACACTTATCATCATAATATAATCTGGCGTCAACCACACTCGAGAGATAAAAACACCTGCGGTGTTGGTCACACGATTTAAACACCACCCTCGATGACACATCCGTGAAGTGGACGAGACTCGATTGTGTGTGGTTCCAGTCTTTCTAATGATCCCATAGTAAGCTCCAATATGGGTAGGAGCCGGATTGAGACAAAAACTCCCATGATTTTTGAAGGGACTGTTGGTAGTTCCAACCCATAATCTTCCAGTAGGTAGTCTGTTGTGCTAACCACTACATCACGCTGATTGGTGATGAGAGTGGAAATGACAGTGACAATACCATAAAGCGATTGGTGATGAAAATGGAAATAATAGTGACAATACCATAGAGCGATTGGTGATGAGAGTGGAAATGATAGTGACAATACCATAGAGCGATTGGTGATGGGAGTGGAAATGATAGTGACAATACCATAGAGCGGTTGGTGATGAAAATGGAAATAATAGTGACAATACCATAGAGCGATTGGTGATGAGAGTGGAAATGATAGTGACAATACCATAGAGCGATTAGTGATGGGAGTGGAAATGATAGTGACAATACCATAGAGCGATTGGTGATGAAAGTGGAAATGACAGTGACAATACCATAGAGCGATTGGTGATGGGAGTGGAAATGATAGTGACAATACCATAGAGCGATTAGTGATGGGAGTGGAAATGATAGTGACAATACCATAGAGCGATTAGTGATGAGAGTGGAAATGATAGTGACAATACCATAGAGCGATTGGTGATGGGAGTGGAAATAATAGTGACAATACCATAGAGCGATTGGTGATGAGAGTGGAAATGACAGTGACAATACCATAGAGCGATTGGTGATGAGAGTGGAAATGATAGTGACAATACCATAGAGCGATTGGTGATGAGAATGGAAATGACAGTGACAATACCATAGAGCGATTGGTGATGAGAATGGAAATGACAGTGACAATACCATAGAGCGATTGGTGATGAGAATGGAAATGATAGTGACAATACCATAGAGCGATTGGTGATGAGAATGGAAATGATAGTGACAATACCATAGAGCGATTGGTGATGAAAGTGGAAATGATAGTGACAATACCATAGAGCGATTGGTGATGAGAGTGGAAATGATAGTGACAATACCATAGAGCGATTGGTGATGAGAGTGGAAATGATAGTGACAATACCATAGAGCGATTGGTGATGAAAGTGGAAATGATAGTGACAATACCATAGAGCGATTGGTGATGAGAATGGAAATGATAGTGACAATACCATAGAGCGATTGGTGATGAGAATGGAAATGACAGTGACAATACCATAGAGCGATTGGTGATGAGAATGGAAATGATAGTGACAATACCACAGAGCGATTGGTGATGAGAGTGGAAATGATAGTGACAATACCATAGAGCGATTGGTGATGAGAGTGGAAATGATAGTGACAATACCATAGAGCGATTGGTGATGAGAGTGGAAATGATAGTGACAATACCATAGAGCGATTGGTGATGAGAGTGGAAATGACAGTGACAATACCATAGAGCGATTGGTGATGAGAATGGAAATGATAGTGACAATACCATAGAGCGATTGGTGATGAGAATGGAAATGACAGTGACAATACTATAGAGCGATTGGTGATGAGAATGGAAATGACAGTGACAATACCATAGAGCGATTGGTGATGAGAATGGAAATGACAGTGACAATACCATAGAGCGATTGGTGATGAGAGTGGAAATGATAGTGACAATACCATAGAGCGATTGGTGATGAGAGTGGAAATGATAGTGACAATACCATAGAGCGATTGGTGATGAGAGTGGAAATGATAGTGACAATACCATAGAGCGATTGGTGATGAGAGTGGAAATGACAGTGACAATACCATAGAGCGATTGGTGATGAGAATGGAAATGATAGTGACAATACCATAGAGCGATTGGTGATGAGAATGGAAATGACAGTGACAATACTATAGAGCGATTGGTGATGAGAATGGAAATGACAGTGACAATACCATAGAGCGATTGGTGATGAGAATGGAAATGACAGTGACAATACCATAGAGCGATTGGTGATGAGAGTGGAAATGATAGTGACAATACCATAGAGCGATTGGTGATGAGAGTGGAAATGATAGTGACAATACCATAGAGCGATTGGTGATGAGAGTGGAAATGATAGTGACAATACCATAGAGCGATTGGTGATGAGAGTGGAAATGACAGTGACAATACCATAGAGCGATTGGTGATGAGAGTGGAAATGATAGTGACAATACCATAGAGCGCATTTAAGATTCACATTTTTGATCGGGCTATACTCTAAGTTTGTGTTTATAATCTATCAAAAAGGCCTGAAAGATACAGCCAGTACACTGAAAGCAACATCCTCAATGAATTATCAGTAAGGTGGATAATTATCAACCGTTGTTCTTATTTTCAGGAAGGGCACGTAACACACTCACGTGTGATATGTGTTGAATAGCACCTTTCACCTTCACTCCCACCCCCACCCCAATACCCTACCCTTATTGTATGTATTGTGGCCTAGGGCCATTGTGCATTAATCTATTCGGAATCTCTCTCTCTCTCTCTCTCTCTCTCTCTCTCTCTCTCTCTCTCTCTCTCTCTCTCTCTCTCTCTGTGCACGTATATCTGTATCTTATTGTGTGTATGTGTCGCTCTCTCTCTCTCTCTCTCTCTCTCTCTCTCTCTCTCTCTCTCTCTCTCCCCTCTCTCTCTCTATCTTGTTTTCAAAACAAAATAAAATTCTTCCACTCTATCAGACAGTTTCAAGCAAAAGAAAGGCGACTGTTTTTTTTTGTCCCCGAGTCTAACGTAAACCTGCACCATTTACGTTCTCATCGCTGTCAACGATCCTACTGAATGTTCGTGACGCATTTTCCCAGAGTCGATTATCTGGCTAAAGTTGGAAACTACCCTTTTGGAGTTTGCTCAAGAGAGATCCAATGCTTCTGGGACCATTCCATATGCGCTCCAACCGAACCTGCCAGCAATTATCTGGTAAATTTCCTGATCCTGATCAAAACCCCAAGCGCTGTCGTGGTCTGGAAATGGGAAGGGTAATGGAACCAATGAAACAGACACCACCAGAATGATTGCAGCATTAAGTCGGGCAGCAAACAAACCAGCTTTTTTTCCTTGATGGAATTGAACTTGGGATATAACATCTTCGGTCAACTGAATAAAAGAGTTTCAAACTGCAGTTGTTTCAAATATGCAGCCTTTGCAGATGAACAAAAGAGGCTTTTTTTTCCCTTAGGCGATCATAGCATGCTGAAGCAAAATCAAGTTCTCTTGAAAACAAACAAAAAACAAGTATAATTAGTATGATTGTATGCATTCATGAAAAGCATAACCGTATTTGCAATCTGTACCTTTTTTTTAACCTGCGAATTAACGAATATGGATTGATATCGCTTTTCACCTTAGGGATCATGCAATAATTTATTTGAATCAACTGTCTTCTTGTCGAGAGAGAAGAAACAGACAAACGACAGACAGACAGACAGACAGACAGACACAGACATAGAGAGAAGGAGACAACGGCAGAGAGAGAAAAAAAATCACTTTTTCTAGCTTTTCAGAGTTATCGCATGTAGGGAAAAAAAATCCTTGAACAGCAACCTGCTTACGTCGAATAATTGTTTACTAAGTTTTTGTTTTTTTTTACCTGTAGATCAACTAGATAGAATAATCTTGTTTTTCACCCGGGCTATGCATACTGTTGGAGTCAACTGCCATCTTGTCAACAAAGCGAGGACTTGATATCGATCAAGTCATATACATGTCAGTCTCGTAGGTACAGATGTCAGGTATTACCGAGGCTACACCCATTTTCCAATGTATACATCTACATTTTGAAAGGAGAATCCGTAGACTATAAGGAAAACGACGATATAATTGAGTCATTCTATCCATCTAGGCAAGTATGACGTTTCATCTGACTTTTATTTCTTTTACCGTGTGGTGGTTTTATTTCATACATTTCATTTTACATTCAAAGTCGTTGTTCTTTACGTCTGAATGAGCATTTCACTCTAGGGATGTAGATCTGGTAGGAAATGAATACCTTATGAGGAGAAACAACGCCTGAGTGAAATTAGCAGAACAGTAGTTCAATCAAACATCCCCCATTTTGCCATAGTTGAAGGACAGAAAGAATCAATGAAATAAAACAAAGACACAAGGAAACGTGAAAAAAGAAGAAGAAAATCTCCTGAGGCAGACAGAGTAAAGGAAACATGTATTTTTTCCATACACACTCCACTAAAACCTTCTGATGACAATCCGGCAGACTCCTTGAGCCTGCGCAAAACTATGTCTTGGCAAGGTCTTGAAATGGAAGTGGTTAT
>CM060314.1:69619828-69622328 GCA_030674185.1 Monoplex corrugatus | reverse complement strand
GAAGATACGAGCTTGTATGCTCGTATATGCACATATGTGTATGTGTGCGTGAGAGAGAGAGAGAGAGAGAGAGAGAGAGTGTGTGTGTGTGTGTGTGTATGTGTGTGTGTGAGGTCTGTTTGTCTGTCTGTCTGTCTGTATTTGTGAGCATAACTAAGTTTAATTAAACGATAAAGCAATGACGAAGTAGCATTCTAGGTGACATCAATGTCCACTATGACAACACTCACCGTTATGACACAAGACATATCACCAACTCGCTGTCCAATCACAATATGACTCAACACATTTCTGAACCAACCCATCAAAAAGGTCACACTCTTGACTGGATCATTTCTCGTGATCACCACAATTCAGTTACTGACAACTGCTTAGTTCTTTCTACCCGTCTAACTTCAGCCCTTCCATCTGACCACTCTGCAATTCTCTGTTCTCTTGACATTTCTCCTCCTTCCCGTACCACGCGCACAGTGACTCGACGCAATCTCAAATCTATCGACCTCACCATTTTTTTCATCTGATGCCTCCCGTCTCCTTTCTGAAAAGTCACATAACCTTGCCGATGAATTCTATACTACTCTCCACCATCTTCTGAACACTCATGCTCCAGCCACAACCCATCTTTTACCTGACCGCCCCCCTACCCCCTGGCTCACTCATGAGTTTGCCTGTGCCCGCCGCAGAGCAGAGCGCCGCTGGCGCAAATCCAAACTCACTGTACATAGGCAACTTTTCCAAGCCTCTAAAACAAAAGTATCCACCCTCATTGCATCTGCAAAAACAAGCTATTTCCAAACCAAAATCCTGAATGCCTCTTCTTCAAAAGAACTCTTTACAACCATGAATCATCTCCTTGGCACACGAAAAGATTTACCTCTCCCCACAAAACACACAAATGAAGAACTCCCATCTGTATTCTCCAAGTATTTCACCACCAAAATACAAACTCTTCGTGACAGGCTTGACAGGACACCCTGTCAACCATGCCCACCTGACCCTTCCTTCTCTGGCACACCTCTTACTACTTTTACCCCAGTGTCACAAGAAGAAATTCTCAACACAATCAGATCCATGTCGTTGAAAACCTGCGAACTGGATCCTCTTCCAGTTTCTCTCTACTCCGACGACTCCCTACTCTCCTCCCATTTATCACTGACATCATCAACACTTCTCTTCAAACTGGAACTGTCCCAGATCCTTTCAAGTCTGCTATTGTTCACCCTCTCCTCAAGAAATAAAATTTAGACCCAAATGAACTGAAAAATTACCGGCCTATCTCTAATCTCTTTTCTTGTCAAAACTCCTTGAAAAAGTTGTCCTCAACCTGCTGAACTCTCACCTGTCTGCCAACAATCTCCTCAATCCTTTCCAGTCAGCCTACCGCCAGTGCCATAGCACTGAAACTGCCCTACTACACATTCTCAACAATCTCCTCCTTGCAACTGATACTGGCAAAGTCTCTCTCCTCACACTCCTTGATCTGTCTGCAGCCTTTGATACCATTGATCATGGTATTCTCCTTTCTAGACTCCATCATACTTTTGGCATCTCTGACACTGCTCTCTCCTGGTTCACTTCGTATCTATCAACCAGAAAACAAACTGTTCTCATCAATGGCACTTACTCTCAACCGTCATACCTGACTTGTGGTGTTCCACAAGGATCTGTCCTTGGCCCTGTTCTTTTCACTCTTTACACCTCCCCCCTATCCACCATCATCAACTCCCACTCTATAAAACACCACTTCTATGCTGATGACACCCAACTTCAAGACACGGACTCACCCGACAATATACAGCGCCTCTTGACTCGCACCACTGAGTGTTACTCGGACATTAAGAACTGGATGACATACAATAAACTTCAGCTTAACGACGACAAGACAGAAGCTTTCCTCATTGGCACCCGTCAGAAACTTTCTCAGCTGCCTCCTCTTTCTCTCCCATTATGTAACACATCAGTCCAATTTCTGATTCAGCTAAAAACCTTAGTGTCTGCATTGACTCTACCCTCTCCATGAACAACTTTGTTTCTCAAACTGCCAGATCTTGCTACTATCACCTCCATCGTATAAGCCTGATCAGGAAGTATCTCTCTGTCGAAACAACTGCAAAACTCGTTCTCTCCTTCATAATGTCTCGCATTGACAATTACAATTCACTCCTGTCTGGTCTTCCTGCCTCCACCATTCACATCCTACAGCGCATTCAAAACAATGCTGCACGCCTTGTACTCAAAAAGAAAAAAGCTGACCACATATCTCCTCTCCTGGCACAACTTCACTGGCTCCCTGTATCAAAGCGCATACAGTACAAACTAGACACCATGTGCTACAAAAGCCTCAATAACGCAGCCCCCGATTACCTGTCAAGCGTATTGAGATCTATGTTCCCTCACGTACCCTCCGCTCTGCCTCCGATCCTCTGACTTTTCGCTTTCCACGCACTAAGCTCAATACCTATGGTCCACGAGGCTTCTCTGTTTCTGGTCCACTCTCCTG
>CM060314.1:69604828-69614828 GCA_030674185.1 Monoplex corrugatus | reverse complement strand
CCACCAGCTGGAGGTACCCAAGCAGGATCAAATCACTTTCCGAATACAAGTCTGCTGTCTTACCCACTTGACTACTGACTCTATCGACCTTTTGCATTCTTTACATTATCAAGCAGTTATTTTATTCATCGAGGATTAAACCTGTGTTCCAGTGGTATATCTTAGAATGGAAACAGCGGCAATCATCGGAAGGTTAAATCACCGTAGATTTGGTCCTGCTGGGACCATTTATCGGTGAGTTGCGCCACTTTTATGAGCATCTCAACTAGAATCTACTGATGACGAGGGCTTCATAAAGGTTTAAAAATTTGTTTTTTCTTGCTCATTATATCGTAGAAGACACATGAGTATATATACACGTACGCATTCACACAGGCACACACGCACACATCAACACGCGTAAACGCACGCACCCATCGATACGTGCGAACGCACGCACACACCAACACGCGCGAACGCAAGCACAGAGAGAGAGAGAGAGAGAGAAAGAGAGAGAGAGAGAGAGAGAGAAAGAGAGAGAGAGAGAGAGAGAAAGAGAGAGAGAAAGACAGAGACAGAGAGAGAGTTGATTTTGTAAGACTCTTGAATGTCTGCTTCCTGTCTATCTGATGACCACTTACATCCAATTTCCCTCATCCATCTCCAAACCCACAGAACGTTGTGTCTTTTCTGTTCCAGCCTTCCTACATCTTCCACTTACCCTTGTACTTTTCTCCCCCCATCCTCAACACCGTGTAATGCTCATTAACATAACAAACCCTCCAAAAGCCCAACGACAGACGAACAGCTTCATCAATGGAGAGCACTGAGGCTGCTAACGAGTAACAAGGGGAGACAATCAAGAGCACCTTTCCGGAAACGTGGTGGAGAAAATGAGGGATGAGCTGAAAAATGTCTGCGGACACAAAACGACTGGGTCTGACTGTAAACTAGAGAGAAGCCTCTCATTTCAGACAAAAAAGACCCACTCTGTCAGGAAGGGAAACATTCAGGTAATTTAGACTTAAAGTCACTGTACATGAATACTGCCGTTTATATGTAAGACCTAGTGTGCCTATACTACAATGGAGGGCAATTTGCAGCCTCCCAAGTCAGTCTCTGTACTGATGGTAATGATAAGCTTGTATCTTCCAGTATGACTGTGTAGATTTTAACTTGGTTTACAAAACTGCGCGTTTGACTGCCACTGTACCTAGCTGTGATTAGTTGCATGAAACATTTTCAGTTTACAGGCCTGAACGCAGTCTCAGGTCAAGCAACCAGAAGCTTTTGGCAAAATCAAAATCAAAATACAAAACCATAGGACACCGAGCCTTCCGTTGTCAGGCCCCACTTGTCTGGAACGATCTGCCTTTTTCTCTCCGCTGTACATCATCTCTCTCTTCTTTCAAGGCGAGCCTCAAAACTCATCTTTTTAATAAATACTACCAGTAATGAAACATGATTCTTGATCTTTCTGGTTCAGTAATGTATATATTAGTACTTGCTTGCAACAGATGTGCTAGTGTGTGTGTTGGGGGGGGGAGGGGACTAGGAGCGGGAGTTAGTATAATTGACCACTTGGCATAGGGATGATTGAGAAAAATGAACTAATTAATGTAAAGCGCAGTGAGACTTTACCTGTGTGTAGGAGAATAGCGCTATATAAAACTGATTGATTTTTTTTTATTATTATTATTATTAAGGGGTGTTGATGGTGTGAAATAGGCAAAGGAAGGTGGTATGAATGAGAGAGATAGAGAGATAAAGGGGGAATGGACAGAAGAGAAAGAGAGACATACAGAGAGAGAGAGAGAGAGAAGAGACAGAGAGAGAGAGAAACAGACAGACAGAGAGACAGAGTATGGGGGAAGTCGTATCCTAAAGTAACTAATGAGTGGTGAGGTCTCAATCACTTCTATCTCTAACGAAATTACAACTGCTGGGCAGGACTTTTCTTTCAAGTAAGTTTTCCTATCCTTTGCATGTGATAGTGGCCCTGGAAGGGGTAACTAATGTGGCTGATACGGTATTTATTGTAGAGGTGGTAGTTAATGGGGGGGTACTGTGGTGGCTGCAGACATATGTGTCATATGTCATACAAGTCATACCTTTCTTTCAAAATCGTATCTTTCAACAGAACCAATGTATGAAAAAACAACAGCAGCAACAGTAGCAGCAACAAACAAAAACAACAACAAATACACTTTTTCCCCCACCTTCTTCACCGAACCCATAAGTCAGTATGGACCACTTTCTATTGAAAATCAAACATGGAGAAAAATAAATCCATGCCTACGGCACACAAAAGAATGCAGCATAAACTGCGCGTATGCAGATAATGAGCAAACATTCCGTGCTACAAACGGGGCAAGCAAAATAAACAAACTTGTGCTACATCAACAATGCAAGCCAGTAACAAGTATAACTATGCGGAATATATGTATGAACACCAAGCCCTAAACCCATTTTCCCATGCCCCTATCCATTTCCCTCTCTCCCCCCAAACACGACTGAAAGGAGATCTTCATTTAACGATTCTGATAGAGGTGCTAGACACGATCAACACTCATTACTTTGATACACTGTGTGTGTCAGCATCTGACTTACATGGAACGCCAACATTTGTCATTCCATATCATTTGTGTGTGTTATATATATATTATATATATATATATATATATATATATATATATATATATATATATATATAGATATATACATGTATATAGATATATATAGATATATATATGTATACATATATAATATACATATATATATATTTGTGTGTGTGTGTTATGTGTGTGTGTATGTATGTATGTGTGTATGTGTGTGTGTATGTGTGTGTGTCTGTTGTATGTATGTATGTATGTATGTGTATGCATGTGTATGTATGTGTGTATGTGTGTGTATGTGTGTGTCGTTCTGTGTGTGTGAGTATTGTGGTGAGTAAGTGAGTGAGTGAGTGATGAGTGAGTGAGTGAGTGAGTGAGTTGTGTGTGTGTGTGAGAGCTCTGTGTGCGTATGTGTGTGTGTTTGTGTTTGTGTGGTTTGTGTATGTGTGGTGTGTGTGTGTGTTGTGTGTGTGTGTGTGTTGTGTGTGTGTGTGTGTGTGTGTGTGTGTGTGTGTGTGTGTGTGTGTGTGTGTGTGTGTGTGTGTGTGTGTGTGTGTGTGTGTGTGTGTGAGTGGAGGTCACTGGTTTAATGTCTATTCATAATTAGATTGTCCACCTCTGTCAAAATCGTTAAATGAAGATCTCCTTTCAGTTTGTTTGGGAAGAGTGGGGAATGGACGGGATATGGGAGAATGGGTTTAGGCTTGGTGTTCATACATATCTCCCATAGTTATACTTGCTAGCTGGCTTGCATTGTTAATTTAGTGTGTGTGCGTGCGTTCGTGCGTGCGTGGTGCGTGCGTGCGTGTGTGTAATTATCATTATCATGTGCCATGCCACAAAGTGTTGGCGATCATGGCCCTCCATAAGAATCTATCTTTTGTTGTTGCAAATATATCTCCTCTTTTCTGTCCCCTCCATTCTGCGAAACTGGTTATTATTTTCTCTTTGGATTTACCCTGGTTCTCTTTTCTCTCTAGATTTCCTGTTTTAACTAGGTGCTCAAATTTCTCTCGCTTCATAAAATGTCCTACAAAAACTGCTTGTCTTTTCCTAATCTTTATCATCAATTTTCTATTTGTTTGCTTCTTTCAAGAATGTCTCGTTTGTTTTATTTGCTGTCTCAATATTGTTCCACTTTGATTGTTCAATGTCCATGCTTCGCATTCGTACAACAGCATTGGATGTATATATCACTATTGGACTATCTTTAAGCTGTCCATTCATAGTCACTTGATGGTAAGAATGCTTTCCATTTCTTGAACGCTGTTTTAGATGGACAATTATGCTGGATATTTTTAATGTGCATCTGCCGCCTGATGAGATGACATTTTTTCTCAGTGTAGTGCCATTTGCTGTTATTTTACATGAGGATATTTCTTGTTTTTCACTTATTACCATGACTTCAGACTTTTTACTATTTAGATCTAGCGCTTTGTTTTCTGCTTTCTATTTCTATTATATTCACAAGATTTTGTAGGTCGTTTTCATATTCTGCAATTAGAACGGTGTCATCTGCATAATGAAGAGTGTTATTTTTCCTCTTCTTTATCCCAAGGCATTCGTTTAGGGTTCTCATGATGCCTTCACTGTAACATGAAAACAAGCCTGGTGACAGAACACATCCCTGCCTAATCCCTCTTTTGATATTTTGAAAAAAAAAAGCATGATATTTTCTACTGTTATTGCAGCTGTTTGTTCCCGATACACATTCCTTATCATTCTTAGATCTTTCCCATCAAGAGTGAGTTTTCCAGTTGGTTGATCACTTCTTTGTTTCTTACACGATCAAAATCCTTGTAATAATCAAGAAAACATAAATATAAATCCTCACTTAACTCGATTCTAAGGACACACGTGGCATTAATGGTTCCTTTTCCTCAACAAATCCAAATTGTTCTTCTGCTATTTTGCTTTTCATTCTATTCCTTGTCCTCATCACGACTGTTCTTAATAGAATCTCTGTCACATGGCTTATCAAGCTGATTGTACCATGGAGTTCACATGCTATAGGACCTGCTTTCTTCGGAAGTGTAATGAAAATTGACTCTGACAGATCTTTAGGGATTTTTTCGGTGTCATAAATTTCATTTAGGAGGACCGTTACTTTTCCAATACCAAATTCATCTACAGTCTCAAATTATTTATACCGTAATATTGTCTTGTCCTGGGCCTTTTCGCCGTTTCATCCTTTTCATCCCTGTTCTAACTTCATATTTCATAATTGATGGTCCTTCAGCCTTCTTTCTAATGATGTGTTCCTCCCTTCTGTCATCATCACAAAGATTTTCAATGTACTCTCGCCATCTAATACTTTCGTCTTTTCCATAACAATCGTACCATCTTTTGAGTTTAAGCAATCAATAGATGTACGTATCTTTTCTTCTGTGAGCCATTTTTTTAATATCTGTGTACGCAGACAAACAAACGAAAAGCACACATATTACATATATTCACGTCCGTCTATATATTTTTGAGTGCGAGCACGTGTGTGTGCGTGCACCCGTGCGTGTATGTATGTTTGCGTGTCTGTGCGAACGCGCGCAAGTGAAGACAATGACCAGTTGATGACCGCCTTGCTTACTTGCTATTCATCTTTCACACAATGGCAAGTCCTAACCAGCAGCAGTTAGTAAGAAGGAAGGGACGGTGGGAGGGAGACAGACAGACAGAGACAGGCAGACACAGACAGACAGAGACACAGACAGACAGACAGACAGACAAAGAGAGCATCCTGTCAATCAGCCATCTAACCAGCCAAACAGATTCTACAGGTACTTAATGTCAGGACGATCTTCACGCTACCATCCTCCACACAATGAAGCAGCAATAGCCAGGAGACCAGTCCACCTGATCCACTGATTGTTGCCACCCACATGGCGTTAAACTGTTGACTCACGCACACTCTAACGGACAATGCCTATCAGACAAGCACACTGGACATGCCGGAGCTAGAGCCGTTACCACAGTGACGGTGTTTGATGGTCCGTTTGTACCTGTCAGTAGACAGACAGTGAACAAATCACAGGACGTAAAGAACAGTGAATCAACAGTGATGGGGGGGGGGGGGGAGGGGGACACACGTAGAAATTGCCTTCTACTTCCAATGTGTTACTGTCACATTCAGATCTGTAAGAACAGCAGTTGTCCTTTTTCTAGACAGACGTGAATATGTTTAATTTGTGTGCTTTTTTGTTTATGTTTGTTTGTTTGTGTGTTTGTGTGTTTGTTGTTTGTTTGTTTGTTTGTTTGTTTGTTTGTTTGTTTGTTTGTTTGTTGTTATTGGAATCGCCAGAGACCCAGCTTGAAGACATTTACGATACATCTACTGTAGTCAAGCTGGCCAATGCATCTATCTCAGGGCTGGAAAATCAATACAAAATCCTATGATCTTGTTTCTTTACCAAATAAATTTTATTATCGTGTCTCTTACTGAAAAAGAAAAAACCATTAGATATTTCAGACATTAAACACGGAGCATTCAGTTAACGAGACATTCCCAAAGACCAGTAAGCACCTAAAATACCTGAAATAAGTAAACTACAGAGTGCTGACCCTGCCATGACACTGTAAATGAAAACAGTGGTGATAAGCAAATGTTATAGACGAAAAATACTGCTAAATATTATCACCTGCAGCAGAGCTAGATGAGTAAAAAAAATACATAGGACAATGGCCGGAGTGGGCACTACTCTGGTGTTTCACAAGTAGATGCATTAAGCAGCTGATAATACATCGCTAATTGGCCTGTATGAAGGCTGCATGCAGGCAGAATGCTATCATTGTCACCACTGTACGTGGATGTGGTGGGTCGTTTAGTTAGCGATTTTAAAATCAGATGATTAGTAAAATCATTTTTGTTCGGGTGAAATCAAAAATCAAACTAATCATTGTTACGTTCAGTCTGTTTGAAATCACTTTGGGACGTCTTTTTGAAAGACCGGTGTTTTGGAAGTTCTGTCTAACATTTATTCATATTCATCCATATTCATATTCATTTCTTTTATCATGGTGGATTTTCCATGTGAAACTCGGGCTGCTCTCCCCTTTCAGAGCTCGTCGCCGTAGTGCAGCGCCATCCAGTTTTTTTCACCAAGACTTAAGAAAGGTAAGAAGGCTAACTGGCCTTCAAGGAGAGGGATCTGGGAAATCAACTCAACTCTCCAATGTTCTATGCCAAGGGAGACGAGCGAATGCCCTGCTCTTCATAATTTTCAATTGCCAGAAAACACACGGGTCCGACTCGTTTTTTCTCCCCTTCCGAAGGACTAGACATTCAGTTTGGTTTTCTGGTCAAACTGAGGAGAAAAGTCGAAGTCTCAGTGGAGAACAAACACTGAACCTTGAGTTCAGTTTCTGGCAATCGAACGTCTGAACCATTCTGCCACTTTTCTCCTAAAGTGTTGTTACTTGTTATTATGCAAAATTTATGTTACACGGTTAGACATTTTAGACTGTTTCAGTAGCACAAATCATTCAGGGTGCTTTAAACTCGTTTCAGTCGTTTGACTTATTGTGTTTTTACGTTAACGTCTATTTCAAGTGATACAGCCAACAGAAAAAAATAATCGACATAAGATTGGGCAAGGGACCTATCTAACTTTACACTGAAACCACTGGAGCGGCAGCACAGAATACATTTGATGGAACGTCCACTTTAAAAGCGCCAAATGCATTTGGAGTTAACATCAATTATTAGGTGATTCTTTAAGTTCAACCAACTGAATTGTTAGGTAACTATCCTTTGGATTGTTGACTTGTTTCATTGTTCACTGAGAATTTAAACATTACTCAAGTTATGTGTATCTGAGTAATGCAGACAACAGAATGATAACAGCGGTGAGTTTTAAAGTCATTAACTGTCGTTTCTGTCGGAATGTCGGTTTGACTCTTACTGGGATCAGGATTCCAATTATCTACGAATGGGAAAAATTCATAAGCATCTCATCAGAAGTCCGTTCTTAATGTAGCCTATTACTATACAGTGGAAACGTGATTGGTTCTCGTTTGTCATACCATAAATCTTACGAGACCACACGTCCGCACAAAGAGAGAGAGAGAGACAGAGAGAGACAGACAGACAGACAGATGGACAAACAGACAGACAGACAGACAGATGGACAGACAGACAGACGGACAGACAGACAGACAGAGATAGAGACAGGACACAGAGACTACAATGACTCTCCGAGAAATACTTCAGAACTCCACGTTTCTGATCATGTCGCCACCATTTCGGTTCACACTTTCATCTACTGACACCTCATCTCCCTGTCCCAATCTTCATCCCTCCCTATATCGCATCTGCATTTCTGACCATCACCACGACCACCCCTTTCCATCCCAAATCCCCAACATAACACTCATCATCCTTGATAAAAAAAAAAAACTTAAAGCCCAGCTACAGAAAAGTTAGTCAGGGGAGAGCACTGAAGCTGCTCACGATCAGCAAGGCAAAGAATCAAGGGCACCTTGCCAGAAACGCTGTAGAGAAAATGGCGGCTGAACTCAAAAAACGCCTCCAGACAGAAAAAGACTAGGTCTTTCCGCAAACTAGAGAGAAACCCTTCCTTTTATAAAGTAAAACAGACCGGTCTGTCTGGGAGGAAAACTCCTGGGAAATGGCCTTATCTGTCGAACACTGTACTTGAATAGTAGGGGTTTTATATAAGAATTATAGGAACAATTAAGGACCATTTGCACTTTTAGTCACTTAGTGTTAACACTAAAGTCTGTGCTTTTCACTGCGTTCTAACAAGACGTTCTAAGTGTGGCTGCCAGAGCATCTGATTGTGAATGGGTACCTAAGCATGTTTAGATTCAGACGATGAAGTTGGGGGAGGATAAGAGAGAGAAAGAGAGAGCACACACACACACATAAAGGAAGCGAGACAGACAGACAGACAGACAGACAGGCAGACAGAGGACAGACAGACAGACAGACACAGACAGAGAGGGAGACACTGAGAAAGAGACAGAGAGAGAACAGGGGTAGATCCAGTCATCAAAGACACCGACAGATAATCAGTCTTCCAGCCACCCACACGTACAGACTCTTGAGAGTACTTAAAGCCACAACAAATATGAGACTATACGTCTCCCACACATTGGGATACTGACATCGAGGTGACCAGTGTGCTTATCTACTGATGGTTCACAAACCCAGTTGACACACACACTATAACAGACAATGTCCATCCAACAGGCAGAGTGTACATGCAAAACACTGTTGCCGAATTGATGATGTTTCTTCTGTTTGTTCTCTTTGCATCTGTCTGCAAACAGACATGGATCAAACAACACTGACACCAGAATTACCGACAGCACATGAAGCTCTGAAAATGAAAAATTCCTACAAAACCTTGAGAATATGATAGAAATAGAAAGCAAAAATAAAGGGCTGGAGCTAAATAGCAAGAAGACTGAAGTCATGGTAATCAGTAAAAAATCAAGAAATTTCCTCATGGCAAAATAACAGCAAATGGCAAAACTTTGAGACAGGTTGATAAGCAAACATATCTGGGAACGATCATCTCACCAGACAGCAGATGCACATCGGAAATAGCCAGCAGAATCGTCTAAGCCAAAACTGCATTCAAGAAGATGAAAAGCGTTCTTATCAACAAATGCCTATCAATTAACATCAGGAAGAGAGTTCTTGAATGTTATACAGCACCGATACTGTTGTAAGATTGTGAGGCGTGGACAGTCAACAAACAAAGTCAGAACAAAATTGAGGCAACTTTATTAAATGTGGTTTCTAAGAAGAATGTTTTGAGTTCTATGGACTGCAAAGAAAACAAACGAGACAGTCTTGATGGTGGCAGACACAAGAAGATCATTCATAAGGATGATTAGGAAAAGACAGGCAACATTTATGGGATATTTTATGATGAAAGAGAAATTAGAGCACCTGTCCACAACAGGAAAGCTGGAGGGATAGAGAGCCCCGAGTAGACTCAGGGAGAAAATATTGTAGTTTCAGATATATTTGCTCACTAGCAACTTATAAAGCCTAGATTATAACCAGTAACATTTTATGAAGAAGAAGAAAATTTTATCGCTACTGAGAAATAGAAAAAGGAATTGATCTGATATTTTACATAAATTTACATAATTTTACATAACTTTTTTCTTCTTTGCCGTTACTCAGAAAGTGGAAGAAGGGATTGATTTCATATTTTACATCACAGTGTTAGCAGGGCTATTACAAACTGGAATGGCAACATAAACATAAAGTCTGTGTGTCTCTGTCTCTGTCTTTGCACCCCCTCTGTCTTTTACCCCTCTCCACATTTGCTGTCTGTTTGTCTGTCCATCTGTCTATATGTCTTTCAAGTGATGTTTGCTGATTCTGCCATCAGTCCAGTTGAGGAATAGCCAGTGTTCTCACTCACTCAATCCAC
>CM060314.1:69579828-69592328 GCA_030674185.1 Monoplex corrugatus | reverse complement strand
CATTGAGAATCTTCCTATGATGATGCTACTTTAAGAATGTTTTTGTCATAACACGAAATATGAGGCCTAGATGTAGGTTAATATCATTCACGTTGACACAAATGTGTTGTTTATTGCTGCAGCATCCATTTTCTGAAGTAATTTTAAGTTGTTGTTGTTCTTCAATACAGTCGTTCCAAACCAATTCGAATACTTGGACAACTAGTTTGCTGGTTTATGAAAGCTTAAAGCATTGCTGATGTGACATGCATGTGGCAGAGCATTCAGGCGGAGGAAAGAGAAATGAGGTAGCCATTGAAGACTTAAGTCCTGTTGTGAACAAAATATTCCTTTCTCAGCAATCAGTGGGATTTGCAATGTATGTTATTTTCACTGAGAAACTTCCTATGATACTGCTACTTTAAGAACTTTTTTGTCGTAACACGAAACACATTGTACGATAAAGCAAGCATACATATATATGCCCGTGTGCACAACGAGAGAGACAAAGAGAGACACAGATAGAGACACAGACAGACACACAGAGAAAAACAGAAACTTAGAGACGCACACACACACTCATGCACGAGCCCACACACACCACACACACACAACACACACACACACACACACACACACACACACACGCACTGCACACGCACGCACGCACCACAACGCAATCACACACACACACACACACAGGGGGGGAGACAGACAGACAGACAGACAGACAGATATCTTATGGTTTCTAGTTTTAAACTTCTAGGCTCTTAATGCCTAACTACCACATCTACCTACACTTTCCCCTCACCTCAGCCCAGTGAGTGCTTTATTTTCTCTCGACCCATTCTTCATACCTGCCCCAATCACATCCTTTACCAAGTCTGCACTATCCCCAACCCCGCACTCCATGTAAGACACATTACCCTAACGCATCCTTTGAAGACCTTTGACAGGCGATCAGTCCCGTCAGGGGAAAGCACTGATGCTGCTAACGAGCATCAAGGACAGACAGTGGAGCGACCCTCGCCGGAAACAGTGTTAGGAAAAATTATAGATTGAGCTCAGTAACGCCTCCAGACGCAAAAGAGACCAAGTCTGACAGCAAACAAGAGAAAGGCTCTCTCCTTTTTAGTCTGAATAAAAGCACCAGTCCAGTTGAAAGAAAAAGCCTGAAGACAATTATCTTTCAGACAGCGCAAATGATAAGCATTACAGGTATAACTGAGGACTATTTACAATTTTTCCACTCATCAAAGTTAATGATGCATTGCTGCCTTATAGTTTTGCTGTGCCAATTTTAACTTGGCTCACAACACTCTCCATTTGCGACTGCTCTCTACCTAGCCTTGAAAGGGTAACTGAGATCATTCATTCTTGAACGACAAAACGGAGAGAGAGAGAGAGACAGAGACAGTCAGACAGAGACAGACAGACAGACAGACAGACAGATAGACAGACAGAAAGACAGAAAGATAGATAGACAGACAGACAGCCAGACAGCCAGACAGCCAGACAGCCAGAGAGCGAATGAGAAGAAGTGTAAGAAGAGTATTTTCGTGTATAATGGCGTACGAAGAATAATGCCTTTTTTATATCCAGTCCTCACCCACGGATGATTTTCACCAATACAAACTAAAGTATCGTAAAAACATCAAAATACTGTAAAATTAAACTATCAGTACCGTTATGAGAGACAGATGGTGAGAGAGAGAGAGAGAGACAGATAGACAGACAGACAGTGTATGTGTGTGTGTGTGTGCGTGCGTGTGTGTGTGTGTGTGTGTATGTGTGTGTGTGTGTGTGTGTGTGTGTGTGTGTGCGCGCGCGCGCACGTATGTATGTACTAGAATTGTTACAATATGTAAGGACCAACGCCACTTCCATTATTACTAGAATCAGTAATTAATACAATCATAATGTACTTAAATATACACAAGAGAGAGAAAGAGGTATCTGTTCCATCCTTAGAAACTGACTCTGTGTCTGAACATCTCTTCCAGCTCAGTCTTCAATGACCTTGCAGTTATCAGAACACCTTTACTTTTTAAAATTGATTCAATTCAGTCACAAAGTTAGCCACATAACTTACCTATAGATGGTAGTTGCCATGGTTTCTGTGGATGATGATAGAAATCTTGGTAACAGTGGTGGTGGTGATGGTTGTTATTGCAATTATTACAGATATACATAAAAAAATATTTCTGACTGTGCTTAAATAATATATTTCAATTGATTGGTGGCTATCAAAGATAAACCCCTCTTGAACGTTAGGTAGACACCGAAGACTCGCCAATGTATAGAGTTCATACGTTGTCTTACACAATATTACCTTCAGCTATGCGAGCTTGTGGCAGGGCGGGCTGCCGAAAGAGATGAAGACCAGAATGGGGCGAGAGAGGGATCTTTCATTTTCTCTTGGTCCAGAGGCTGGGCTGGACCTGGCTGGTGCGCATTATGTGGCTAAGTCCCGGGGTGTGTCATCTCCCCAACTAGCCATTCGGTTTGTAAACAAGGTAATTGACCCCTGGGTCCGAATGGGTCATGCAACGCATGGACAGCCCCCATTTGCTTGAAAAAATGACTGTGGATTGGCGTCGAGAGCTTGGGAGGTGAGTGTCCAGAGAGTGGCGAGGCATTGGTGCTCCGGGTCCCATCCGCATCCTCGTGGTGTTTCTTGTTAACCTCCAGCCATACTACATGGTGGATGTCTTTTTCACATGGACATATATGCACGTAGCCTCTGTGTTATTCACGTGGACATACATGCACACTGTCTCACCTACTGAAGCGAACTGAAATTAAAACACATATCCGATTTGGTCTCTTTAAGCAGCCGAACTATAAGCAGCATGTATAAATGAACACGTTTCAGTTTTTATTTCAGTTTGCTGTATACGTTTGCTGTGATAATGATACAGAGTTTTCTCTGATGGTGATTCTGACATATGTAGTAGCCATCTGAGTTTCTGGACTTACGGTTGAAGCTTGCCTGTCAGTACTTGAAATACAAAATGGGAGACAGCATTGTCAAAATGTCTTTCTTCTTATAACGTATTGGGCTGGATTATGACTATATCTTTCAAAGCATTTTTGCGCTTTTTGCGGTTCTATTCTTTTCAAATATTTCGAATGTGATGAATCACACAAAAGGTGCGAGGACAGAGACATCCCTAGTGTACATAAATCGTTGGACAGTCAACATGATACTGATATGTTAATTTCTGTTTTTAGGATGGTTATGATACTGATTAGTGTATGATGACTTGATCTTATAGAGGCCGTAGCTGTACGTGTGAACAGTTTGGTTTTGAAGCGTGTTTGACAGCCCTGACATGACCCCTGTGGTCAATGGCCTATAAACACACAATGAAATCAAACACTAACACCAACTGTGTCAGACACAGTGTGCTTTAGAACAAACACAAACAGAAAAAAAACAGCAATCTCCCCTGTCACATACGTCGAACAGAAAATACCAGTCAAGTCACAACATCTCTGATGAAGGTGACTAAGCAGTGTCAAAGTGACCAATTTTACTGCAGTTTTCAAGGTAGAAAGAAACTCTAGGGAGAGCTAGACAACAGAAGGTCTTCAGAGAAGTAACCCCCTTTAGACAAGTGTTTCGGCCCTGAATTACTTACACTCTCGGGGGGCCGGGCCACATCCAGGTCATGACTCCTGGATGCCCTTCTGCTGTTGTCTGTTTTTTTGTTTTGTTTTTTTTTTCCCACGCCGGGGATCGAACCTGGGCGATTCTGCGCTTCAGAACTGCGGTACGCGGTTTTACCAATGTGCTAACGGGGCACACATCATCTGTAGGGAATTTAATCCTTATGAAGTTCACTTTTTTTGGTTCCTCCTTGCCCAGATCCAGCTTGAACTCCTTTCTGCTGCCTCTGCCATCGCTTTAAGGGCTCTAGTCCTCTTCTTCCCAGAAATGGCGAGTTGTTTCATGAGATCATAAGCGGAGGTGCCCACAAACCCTCTTGCCCCGACCTCTATGGCGAAGATTTTGACCCGCAGACCTGCTTTCTTCAGGGTGCTGGCAAGACCGGCGTATTTTTCGGTCTTGTAGATATGTGCTTCTTCCATTCTGCTTTCGTATGGCACAGTGAGTTCTATCAGAATCACTTGTTTCGAGGAGTCAGAGTGGAGAGCGATGTCTGGTCTCATGCCTGTCTTGCTGATGACATCTGGGTAATTTCTCCACTCTGGGAGGTCTGCTGTACACTCCCAGTCGACTGCTCCATCCAGAAGACCCTTTGGCAATGTGCTGGTTGTCATAGCCCTTTCGGGCCAGACCTGTTTCCCTCCTGCTTTGTAGAACGTTGTCATAGCAATTGGTGCGTTTGGGGTCATGGTTTTTTCGCTAACCACATCTGTGATCACTTTCAGAACTTGGTTGTGCCTCCATGTATACCTTCCTTGGGCTAGCGCTACTTTGCAAGAGCTTAGGACATGTTCCACTGTTTGTTTCTTCTGACAGAGCGGACATGCTGGGTCGTCTGCTTTCCCCCATTTCACTAAGTTTGCATTCGAGGGGAGCAGGTCATATACAGATCTGAGGAGGAAGCTTATCCTTAGAGGAGCCATGTGCCACATATCGTTCCAGCTGAGACTTCTTTGGAGTGCACTGTCCCATGTTGTCCATTGCCCCTGTTGACCTTGCTGGACTGCCTTCTGCACTCTTTTGACATCTTCTTCTTCCTTCAACTCCTGTATGATCATGTCTCTTTTTTCCTTCCCTTTGGCTTTGGACCACCACTGCATTTTTGTTGCTCCCAGTCCCTGTCTGTTGGTTTGCGTGTGTCCAATTATTTCTTTGATGCTGAGGTTTCTCTTGGCATTGTTTACAGCCTCTTGGACTTTCCACTTTCTGCCAGTTCTCAGCTTTGGATGAACTGCTCTCACGATATTGTCCTCCGATTCCTCCAGCATGCTCAACAGTCTTGCTTTTCCAACTTTGTATTCCTCCACTATGGATTTCAGAGGTAGCTTCAGCATTGCTTGACGACAGTAGAATGCAACATCAGTGAGACCAGGTGGGACACCGAGCCATTTTCTTGTGTATTTGTTGATTTTGGCTTCCATTGCTTCGACTGTGCTGGTGCAAATGTCATAGATTAGCAGTGGCCACAGCAGCTTTGGTATCAGCATGAACTGTAGACACCAGACTTTGTATTTGCCTGGCAGTCCGCAGTTATCTATTTTCTTCAGGCCTTCTTCTGCTGTTTGCTTGGTTTCACATCCCCTTTGTGTGTCTTTCAGGGAGTCATCATACCATCTTCCGAGACTTTTTACTGGCTCTTCTGTGACAGTGGGGATGGCTTGGTTGGCTACCATGAATTTGACTGAATCTGCCACTTTTCCTTTTCGCAGTGAGAGACTTCGGGATTTCTTAGGTTTGAACCTCATTCTTGAAGAGGCCACCAGCTCATCCAGCTGCTTTAAGATTTGGTGTGTCTCTTCCTCATCCGTGAACAAGACTGTTGTGTCATCCATGAAAGCTTTCAGAGGAGGCATCTGGTATCCATCTCCCAGATTCACTGGACCTGAACTCTTCATTGCAGCTTTCAAGATGACTTCCATTGCCAACACGAACAGTATGGGAGAGATTGCACAGCCCATTGCAATGCCCACCTCTAGGTCTATCCAGTCCGTGGTGTATTCTTTGGTAGAGAACCGCATTGAGAACCCTTGGAAATACTTCCTCAGCATTGTTCGGATGTTTTCTGGGATGTGATACATTTCAAGAGCCAGCTGGATCATATCGTGTGGAACTGATCCATATGCATTCGCCAGATCAAGCCAAACTACGTCAATGTCTCTCTTCTCTGTTCTTGCTTTTTGGATGGCATCCCAAATCAACGTGGCATGTTCCAAGCATCCAGGCATTCCTGGTATGCCTCCCTTTTGGACTGACATATCCAGATACTTGTTTTCAGTCAGGTATTTTGTCAATCTTGCTGCCATAACAGAGAAGAAGATTTTCCCCTCGACGTTCAGAAGTGATATTGGCCTGAACTGATTGATGCTGCTGGAGTTCTGCTCCTTCGGAATGTACACTCCTTCAGCTCTCATCCATTGGTCGCTGATCTTCTGGTTCCTCCATGCTGATCGAATCATCTTGTGGAGCCACTCGAGCACTTTTGGGCATTTCTTGTAGAGCAGGTATGGTATTCCGTTTGGTCCAGGTGCTGACTTGGCTCTGGCTTTCTTTACTACGTTCTTCACTTCATCCAGTGTTGGTGGTTTGTTATTGAATTTTCCTTCTGGCGCTGCAGGCCAAACCAGATTTTGGATTTCAAGTGGTGCCTCGCGCTGAGAATCGGAATATGTTTCCCTGAGATGCTGCTCTAGGGTTTCCTTGCCCACTGTGAGAGTCCCTGATTTGGGTTGTTCAAACAGCTTTCTTGCAAAGTCAAAGGGATCTTTGAAGAAACGATCTTGAGTCTTCTTCTTTTTGCTCTTTCTTCGCCTTGCTGATTCCACTTTGCTGAGAGCATTGTGTTTGGCCTTCAGATCTTTCCAGAGTTCCAGGAGCCCTTGCTTCTCGAATTCTGAGGCAGTTTTCATTCGCTTTTTAAGCTTCCTTTTCTCCCTCCGGATGCTCTCCATCTGCTGCTGTCTTCTGGATTTCTGGGGAGGCGTTTTTGTCTTTGGCTGCTTCACTCCATAAGTGTCCCTGCAGATAGAGTATATGATGTCTCCGTATGTGTCAAGTTTGTGTTCCAGCGTACTGTTCCCTATTAGCGCATTCAGCTTAAGGACAAGTTCCTCATCTAATTTCTCCCATTGTTCTTTTGCACCGGCAGGCGGCAAATTGAGTTTTCCACGTTTGGCGTTAAGAGCTTGTGCAAAATCCGCATCAGAACCGTCAGCGTGGATGTCCTTGGCACTATGGTTTAATTCCTGGCCTTGGTCATCCAACGTCTCACCTGCTATCGCAGTGCGCTGCTGCTGGTTCGTATGTGTCTTCAAACAGCCCATTTTTGTCCTGTGGATCTTCATGCCGCGTTTGGTGGTGAATCTCCTTCCACACGCACACGGAAATTCCAACTGGTCATTGATCATGGTCCGTTGTGCGTTTCCAGTCGTGATGGAGTCAGTGCCGATGGATTCATCATTCTCTCCCCCTTTCGGTGAATCCTGGGAGCATCTTTCATTTGGAAAACTCGTGGCATGTTATCAAAGGCGAGGTAGCAAAAGCACAAAAAGAATACTTTTAACCCTTTGACTCTCGCACCCTATCCACCAACTGCAAAAACTTTTAATCCTTTGACTCTCTCACCTTATCCATCAGCTTCCTGATGGACAGGGTGCAGGAGTCAAAAGGTTAAACAACAAAGAAATAAACTTCAAACAGACAACCAACCAAACTAACCAACCAAAAAAGTGGATGAAACGCAATAACAAATATATTTACGAATTTTGAATTTACTTATCAGTATTACTAGTTAAAGACCAAGTAAACAAATATAGCAGCCAACGAACAAACAAAAAAGAACATTTCTAGTAAGTGTTTTACATCAAGCGGGTCAGCTTTGATGTACCTCAGTTTGATATCATCACGTCTGCTGGACGATTATAAAGTGACTCCGCTTACATCAGCAACGTCTGCTTTTGTGGGTGTATTGCTTAGTAAAAGTCTTCCAAGAAAAATACAACAGGAATGGCAGTGAATAAGAAATTGTCCCGTTAATACTTAGACTAACACGGAACACGGATTAGCTTGTTTATTGTCTTCTCCTACGAAACCAAGTGTAATAAGATTTGGCTGATGGTTTTTAGCATACGACCCCAGAATATGTTTTTAGATCTTACACGAATTAACGAGCAAATAACATTATGGCTGGTAACGTTATTTCTTGGTTTGTTTTGTGTGCCTCTGGATAACTTGAGATAGAACATCGCTCCGTTTAATATTACACTGTTTAGTGTGTTCTGTTCTCCGCTGAAAAAGTACCACACTGTTATTCTGTGTAGACTTCTTACATGCTATCAAAGTTACTGTCATAATGGGAGATTTTGATGTTAAAGTGGGAAAGGATATGGTGGAGGATATAGTTGGACCTCATGGCCTTGGTACGCAAAATGAAAGGGGTGAGAAACTTGTAGAATGGGCACAGATGAATGAGTTTATAGTAGGAAACACCTGGTTTGAGCAGCCTAATAGAAGAAAATGGACTTGGATGAGTCCAGGAGATAATACCAAAAATCAGATTGACTACATCCTGATCAACAAAAGATTTAGAAATTCTTTACTGTCAGCAAAATCACTACCAGGCGCAGACTGCAACAGTGACCCCAATCCTGTAGTGGGAAGATTTAGACTGAAATTGAGGAAAAGGAAACAGACAAAAAACATCAAATTGAACCTTGGACTCTTAAAGACAGATGAAGTGATACGTAAAAAAATTAATGCACATGTTCAAAACAAATTCAGTGCTCTGGAAGACGCTGGTGACAGTGAGGAACAATGGACAAAGTTGAGGAATTCGATAAATGAAGCTTGTGAGGAAATCCCTAAAGCAGATAGAAAAGCAAAAAAAGAACTGGATGACTAATGAAATTTTGGGATTGATGGAGGAAAGGAGGAAGGCAAAGAGAAATGAGGAGATCTACAGGAAGATAAACAAGGAGATCAGGAATAGGTGCAATGAAGCTAAGGAAGCTTGGCTGAAATCAAAGTGCAAAGAAATGGAAGACCGACACAAAACGGATCCTCAGGGTATGTACAGACGAATTGAAGAAATTGTCCACAGAAAAAATACATGCACATCAACTGGTTGCTTGAAATCAAAAGATGGCACGCTTATCATGGAAAAGACAAAACATTAGACAGATGGGGAGAGTACATTAAAGACCTTTTTGAGGATAACAGAAACAAAGAACACATTATAAAAAAGAACTTTGAAGGACCACCCATAATCAAAGATGAAGTTAGAGCGGCACTGAAAAAGATGAAACCGGGAAAAGCCCCAGGACCAGACAACATTACTACAGAGATGATTAAAGCCCTGGAGGAATTTGGCATAGAAACAATAACAGTCCTCCTAAATGAAATTTACGACACTGGAAAAATCCCCAAAGATATGTCAAAATCAATTTTCATTGCACTTCCAAAGAAGACAGGGGCCATAGAATGCGAACTCCATCGCACAATCAGTTTGATGAGCCATGTAACAAAAATCCTTGAATAATCATGATGAGGACAAGGAATAGAATCAAAAGAGAAATAGCAGAAGAACAGTGTGGATTTGTGGAAGGGAAAGGAACTATTAATGCCATATACATCCTAAGAACTATCATAGAGAGGTCAAATGAGATGAATAAGGATTTGTATTTATGCTTTGTTGACTACACCAAGGCTTTCGATCGGGAAAGACATGATGAATTGATCAACCAACTGGAGAGACTCAATGTTGATGGAAAAGATCTACGAATAATCAGAAATATGTTCTGGGAACAAACAGCTGCTATGAGAATAGAAAACAATGTAAGCTCTTTCGAAAATATCAAAAGAGGAGTCAGACAGGGTTGTGTTTTGTCACCAGATCTGTTTTCACTTTACAGCGAAAACATCATGAGAAACCTAGAAGAAGACCCTGGATTAAAGATTGGAGGGAAAATGATAAACAACATTCGATATGCAGATGACACCGTGCTAATTGCAGAAAGTGAAAGAGACCCACAAAACCTTGTGAATATACTAGAAATAGAAAGCAAAGGTATGGGGTTGGAATTAAACAGCAGGAAAACTGAAGTCATGGTGATCAGTAAAAATCATGAAAACCCTTCATGCAAAATAACAGCAAATGGCACAACCTTGACACAGGTTGAGAAATTCGAATACCTGGGAACGATCATTTCATCAGATGGCAGATATGCACATCAGAAATAACCAGCAGAATCGGCCAAGCCAAAACAGCATTCAAGAAAATGACAAGCATTCTTACCAACAAATGCCTATCAATTAACATCAGGAAGAGAGATAGAGGCAGATGGAAGTCCATGGTCGCCAACGCCATGCGGCAGGGCACCTGATGATGATGATGAGACATGGATACCTTTCGTATAAATCATTGGTTCTTCCAGTTGTGGATTCACTGCTACACACTTATTTATTCTTTAACGTGGCTTCTAGAATCTCGTTTACCTAAATCAGAAGTAACAGCTTTTCAGATAATTTTACATACTTTTGTCATGTTTTAGGGATGTCATTATAACACGTCAGCAGCATAGTCACTCGTTGAAGCATTATGTGTTTTCGGTCAATGCATCATTGTATGGATGGGTCTAGTACTATGAATAGAAAATTGAGAAAGTCCAGTGGTGATAAAGTGTTGAGCACTATTCTACGCCATTATACTGATGCTATTAAAGACAGCTTCCACTTGTTAGTCTAGGTTCATTTCGTGACATAAGTCATCGTGCGTTTCACTTTTTCAAATGTTTGGGTCCAAACTGTAAGTAATCAATTTACAACGCACGTATAGACTGCTCCATGAGACATCTAAAATTTCGTCAATTTATTTATAATAAAGATTTTGCAGATGTCGGCTTTTCTAGTGAAACATACTGTTCATTACATGACAGTGACAAACAGTCAGATGTAGAGTCCATCAAAAGAAAAGAAAATAATTACAATATCGAAAAGCTTGTCAATTACCTGTCAAAAATGCAAATTTCTGCATATGTAATTTTCTTCTTGAAAAATTAATCTTAATCGTTTTCACTGCTTGGATATGACACGGAGTCAGATGCACCGTGCAAAAGAATGAAAATGATTCCAATAAAAAATTTTCGTATTAAAATTCATGTGTCTCCGCAAACAATTAATTGCTTTTTTGTGTTTGTTTCTATCTTCTTAGAGGAAATCAGCAAAGGTCAATATTTGTTCTGGAGTGTTACATTTCCAGAACTATGTTTTAACGCGAATGTTCTCGAACTTCTACTGGTACCAGCAGCAACATAAAAACATGACGGGCAACAGTTGCAGCAATAGCAGCAGTGACATCAGCAGTAGTTCTCAGTGTGTGCTGTGATTGATGGTATACTTTTTATTCTTGCTGTCACTATTGTCGGTGTAGGTGATCATAATTGTGATGAGGGAGAAGAGTGGCAGAATGGTTTAGACGTTCACCTGCCAACAACTAAACTCGAGGTTCCAGGGTTCGCTCCCGTACAGGCCTCGACTGTTCTCAGTTTGACCGGAAAATCGAACTTACGTCTAGTCCTTTCGGAAGGGGACGAAAAACAAGTCGGACCCGTGTACCTTCTGGCTGCGCACGCTAAAGATCCCACGGCAGTTAAAAATCGTGAAGAGCAGGGCATTGCCTGGCTGCCTTGGTATAAAACATTGGAGAGATAGATTGATTTCCCAGGTCCCACCCCCTGAAGACCAATTAGCCTTCTTGCTTTACTGAAATCTTGGTTTAAAAAATGAAAATATGAATAAGAATTTGAAGAGAGGGAGAGAAGATGGGCGCCGCCCTCGTGGGGCAGGCCCCGGGAAAAGTTGAGGTCTCTACCACCTCACTCCCCTACGACCCCAGGGTTATGGAACTATCTAGGTAGGATCTCAGGACCTGGCCAGCTCATGGGTTTATGTGCAGGCTTCAGGCTTGTGCGTGATCATTCTAGATCTTCTCCATCACATGGCACCTGTGACACTAGTGCATATGGATTTCATTCCGAGTGCGGAGACGTCGTGAGAAACTGAAACTGAAATTGTGATGAAGATAGCGGTGGCCACGACGACGTTTGCTGCTGCTGCTGCTGCTGCTGTTGCTGCTGATAATAATAATTCATTTCTGTAAAAGGTGGTAATGGTGAAATTCACTCCTACTGATATGTATATTCACAATTCAAAACACAACGACCAAGGAAAACAGGACGTAAGTAATTAAATATGCTCATTGATTCCTTCGCATTAGACCGCGACATCAACAGTTATGAAGTCCTTGCTGACAAATTGTGTCCGCACAGACAGAAAAACAGACGGACCTACAGACATACAGATGGTCAGGTATGCAAACAAACCGACTAATAACACCCTGAAAGATGAATGAAAGAATGTACAATTAGTCAGGCACACATTAGACTAAGAGCACTGCTTTATGAATTAGTAGCTATTACACACACACACACACACACACACACACACACACACACACACACACACACACACACACACCACACACACACACACACACACACACACTAAAACAAACACAAAACACACCACACACACACACACACACACACACACACACACCACACCACACACACACACATGAGGTGCGCCCCTTATCTATATCTACATATTTCCTACCTACGATCTACCTACCTACCCACTATCTATACTACTTACTTACCTACCTATCTGTTTATCTCTTTACCTATCTCCGAGCATGTGTGTTTGTGATGTTGTGTGTGTGTGTGATGTTTGTGTAAAGCATGAACAAAGAGAGAGCAAGCAATCAAGCGCTATGTGGTGTTGTGTGTGTGTGTGT
>CM060314.1:69562328-69574828 GCA_030674185.1 Monoplex corrugatus | reverse complement strand
TTGGATTTGTCTTTCCAAATCCGCTGTGAAAATCCACGTTTCGTCAGCATATAGCTGTACAGAAAGATGATATATACCAGCGCATGTAAGGGTTGGATCTTGTCTTTCGTGGAGTTGTTCTTGTCCCTCCATACATATTTCAGCCTGGACAGCTCTGATGTTCTTTTTTTTCTGCCCCCAAAAAGATGATATACAGCGTGACTTGGGCAAACCGGACCTGGCAGAGACCATTTCTTTCTTGGGTTTACTTTCCACATACGACAGGCAGTACTGGGTTACATGGTTACCAATAGCAGAGGACAGCCTGTGACATGACTATAAGCCTGGTTATGCGTAGTCCTAAGGAATCAAGGTCTGTGCTCGACTGCTCGTTTGCAAAAAAATATGTTTGGAACAGATTCACTAAATAAAATGTTTGGAAACCCTTCTAAAAATCTGTTGTACTAACAGATTCACTAAATAAAATGTTTGGAAACCCTTCTAAAAATCTGTTGTATTTTGGATGGAGATGGAAATGTTCTAATGTCAGTGTGATTTAAAATGCACGTTATACCCGATTAGTGTTAGGATTGAATAGCGTAATGGAGTCCTCGATGGAAGGAAAAGTTAAAACCAACGTTATCCAAACATGTCTTGAAAGATTTGCTTTGTTTTGTTTTGTTTTGTTTGTTTAGTTTTTTTTGTTCCTTGTTTTGTTTTGTTTGTGGAGGGGTGGGGTGGGTCGGAGTGTACATATGGTTTTAGTTTTTTGAGAATTGTATCCGAAATTTTTGTCATGTTTGGTTGAACTATATTGATTATAATTGTTATTCTTCTTACTATGGTTGTTATTATTATCATTATCGTTGCTATCAATATTCTCTTATGATTTTTTTTTACGATTGTGTCCGATATTTTGGTCCTCTTTGTTTGAATGTAAATTTTAAATTATTGTAATTCCTCTATCTTTTTTTTTTTTATCATCATTATTGTTGATATTATCATTCTTCTGCTTCTTTTTTTCACGTCATCATCATTACAATTATTATTACATTATAAGTAGCATTATCGTTGTTATTATTATCATCATTATTATTGTTATTACTATTACTGTTATTACTATTATCATACTATTATTATATGTCATTATCATTATTATTGTTATATTATTATTGTTATATTATCATTATATATTATCATCATCATCATTATTATTGTCGTACTTTAAATCTTATTGAACAGTCTAGAACTCTAGTCTAATAATAGCGATTTTTTTCTTAATGCAGCCGTAAGCAAACAAGATTTTTTTTCAAAATTCGGTGGTTTGTTTTGTTTTGTTTTGTTTTTCGTTGTTATTATTATTGTTATTGTTGTTGCTGTTGTTTTTCTTCTCGTTGTTTTCTGGTTCACATATAGACAAAAGCACATAAACACAGACACACCAACACCTACACCCTACAACACACACACACCACACACACACACACACACAACACACACACCACCCGCGCACACACACAACACAAACACACATGCACACACACACACACACACACCCCACACATAACACACACACACACACACACATCACACACACATCACAACACACACACACACACACACAACACACACACACACACAACACACACACACATGCACACACACATCACACACACACACACTACACACACACACACACTACACTACATACACACACACACACACACACACATACACACACATGCATACACACACACATACACAAAACACACAAAACACACACACACACACAAACACACACACACACACACATACACATACACACACATACACACACACACACACACACACACACCACACACACACACACACACACACACACACACACACACACACACCACACTACACTCGGTCAACCACCAGTCAGAATTAAATAATCATGTTGGCGAATTAAGGCAACGACTGTGCTACTGTTACGCTGCAAACGGATTATACAATTTTAATTCAAACCCATTACAGACTTGTGGACAGCAAGGTGATAATGGAATAAATACCCGAAAATCTGAAGAATGGATGTTTTATGCAACTATAAGAACAAAAGTCGTTTGTGGGCACTCTATCGAGTGGAAACATTCCTTAGAGTGCCACTACCACTGCCACTCATTTCCCAAGTTCCAAATCATTGAAATGCGTCTCTTCGCACTCAAAGGTGCCTGTTCTTACAGTGTATCGGTGTCTAATTTATGCAGCACACTCACGTATTACAACAGTACAATCACAGTTATATATTACACACATATAATGTACTAATAGACTCTCTCTCTCTCTCTCTCTCTCTCTCTCTCTCTCCTCTCCTCTCTCTCTCCTCTCTCTCTCTCTTCTATTCCTCCCTCCCCGTTCCCATCTCCAATCGCCCAATTAGATGATGCAACAAAACACACGGAGAAATTGAAAAAAAAATCACAGAAAGAATAACATGCAAAAAGGGAAAATGTCGTTTGAAAAGAACAAAATATAGAGTGATGAAATAATTAAAGAAAGACTTACATACAAAACGAGAAAATATCTTTTGAAAGGAACAACATATACCGAGATGGAAACAGAAATGTACTAAAAGACTCTCTCTCTCTCTCTCTCTCTCTCTCTCTCTCTCTCTCTCTCTCTCTCTTCTCTCTTTCTCTTTCTCTCTCTCTCTCTCTCTCTCTCTCTCTCTCTCTCCTTTCTCTTCTATTCCTCCCTCCCCGTCCCCATCTCCAATCGCCCAATTAGATGATGATGTATGTGTAATATATAACTATGATTGTACTGTTGTAATACGTGAGTGTGCTGCATAAATTAGACACCGGTACACTGTAAGAACAGGCAGCCTAGAGCCTTCTCCCATACCCTCACTACGCTTGTAGGGCCCGGAGGTTTACAAAGGAAATCTCTCTCTCTCTCTCTCTCTCTCTCTCTCTCTCTCTCTCTCTCTCTCTCTCTCTCTCTCTCTCTCTCTCTCGGGCCCCAGTATCTCAGTTGATTTAAGCGTCGGATTCACATGCTAGTGGCTGTGGGTTCGAATTCCGGGGTGCGCTATATTAAAACTGGCCATCTCACGGTCTCATCTTAACATTATTGTTGTTCTGGTGGTGTCAGTATAGGATTAGAAAAGCCCTTCCCCCATTTCCATGGAATTGTTATCCCCGTCGGACATATCACCTGAGGTTGGGTGCTGACGTAAAAACTGAAACTGAAACAATTCTCTTCTCTCTCTCTCTCTCTCTCTCTCTCTCTCTCTCTCTCTCTCTCTCTCTCTCTCTCTCTCTCTCTTTCATGCAGACGATTACGCACGCGCTTACACGTACGTAAGCACATGTGCACGTACATTCTCTTGCGGAAATTCATATCAAAATAAACGAAAGTAAAATGATACAACTTCAATGAAAAAAAAATTTCTTAGATAGCCAATCACATTCGCCCGTTCCTAAAACACAAACCAATGATCACAACAGAATTATTTACTCGTAATTTTAAAGTGCATGTTGTCAAAAATCACTTTGCCTCCATTTTCTATTTAATCAAATATTTATCTGTATCAATACTTGGACATGAAGAACAAGACATCGTCATATATTGATCAAAATCGTGAATATATTTGTTTTTCGATACGGAAAAACGACAATCTGATGCAAATTCCACTTCGGTGTTTGTTTTAAAATTTGCATTGCATTGTATGCACGTTTAATTTAACGACGGAATGCTGTTCAATTTTTAACGGTGTTTTATCGTTTGCTTAAAAGCTCGCAGTTTTCAAGTGAAGATTTATAAACTGAAAGATACTAGTGATAACATCTGCTCCATTCTATATATGTGTGTGTTTGTGTGTGTGTGTGTGTGTATGTGTGAAAGAGAGAGACAGAGACAGAGAGACAGAGAGTGTGTGTGTTTGTGTGTGTGTGTGTGTGTGTGTGTGTGTGTGTGTGTGTGTGTGTGTGTTTGTATGTGTGTGTGTGTGTGTTCGTGCTTTGTGTTACATTCCTATTATGTTTATGCATGTGTGCTTGTGGTGTGCGTGTGCGTGTTCGTGCGTGTGTGTATGTATCCCTATATGCGTGAGTGTGTGTCTGCTTGTGCACGTGTGTGTATGTGTTCATATGTGTTGTGTGCATGGGTGTGTGTTACGTGTGTTTGCGTGGGTACGCATACGTGTGCGTATGTGTTCATGTGTGTGTGTGTGTGTGTGTGTGTGTGTTGTTGTGTGTGTGTGTGTGTGTGTGGTGTGTGTGTGTGTGTGTGTGTGTGTGTGTGTGTGTGTGTGTGTGTGTTTGAGTGCTTATACGTGTGTACGTATGCGCATGAGCTTCTGTGTATGTTAATCTCTCTGTGCACATAACTTGAGTCAGAGAAAGAGAACAATCGTACATAACTGAAAATCAGAGAGCACAAGACAAACACACACATATGCAGGGACAAACAGGGTGCAAACACGAAAGCGAACTACGTTGTGATGTGGTTTTTTTTTTTTTTTTGATATTTCCCTTTATGCGCTTGTACGCACATTCTTGTGCATATCTGCAAGCGATAAAGGAGACAGAATCGGCATAAACTAACAACAAAGGCCAGTCTTGCTTGACACCCTAATCGGATTTGCATCAGACTGTTGACAGACAACTGACATTTATCTCGTTGTATATGGTGGACATCCCTGGAGGTATCCTGAACAAGATTGCTGAACATGCCTTTTTTTTGTCCAAGGGGGGGGGGGGTGGGGGCGTATATATACAGAATCGCCGTTAGTACTGCGCTTGTGCTGTGGTGTCTGTCTGCATATTATTGAGATAAAATTATTAATTATCTTTACAAGGTGTGTATGGAAAAATAAATCATCTAAATTCCTGCCCCCTTCTTTGTGTATTAATTCTTTGTATGTATGTATGTATGCATATGTTATTTTTTGTATTTTTTGTCTATTTTTCTGTCTGTCTGTCTCTCTGTCTACCTGATACCTAACAGCTCGACTGATTTCGTTAACCTACTTCACTAATCAGAACCATCCAACTTTCTGTTCCTGATTTTAGATTTCAATTCTATCTATATAGCTATGTGTTTATCTGTCTGCCTGTATGTCTGTTTATCTATCGGTCTGTCAAAATCTCTCTCTCTCTCTCTCTTTCTCTCTCTCCCCCCTTTTTGTACGTGTTATATATATATATATATATATATATATATATATATATATATATATATATGTATATATACATACACATATACATATATACATATAAATATATATGTATATACATCTGTGTGTGTGTGTGTGTCTGTGTGTGTGTGTGTGTGTCTGTGTGTGTGTGTCTGTGTGTGTGTGTCTGTGTGTGCGTGTGTGTGTGTGTGTGTGTGTGTGTGTGTGTGTGTGTGTGTGTGTGTGTGTGTGTGTGTGTGTGTGTGTGTGTTGTGTGTGTGTGTGTGTGTGTGAAATTCCTACCTACCTTCCAACTTCAGTATCTGCCTATCCACTTACATAACTGGTCATCCGATGCCATTAACATCCTTCAACAAACGGAAAGTGATATCATCCCTGACAGGCACAAAGTAATGCTCAATGGTGGTTGACCCTAGAGATGAGGAAGACCCTGACAGTCGAAGTGGTTGTCACACCCCGTGCATGACAAATATTAAAGAGGAAATGTCATGGCACACCAGCAAAAACACTCTCACGGCTGTGGAAGCCTAATTCCGTTTTACGGAATGTCGTCACAGTCTAGAACATCAAGACAGCAGTTACAGAAGGAATCGACTTGTTGGGGCCGCACCGTAAGAAAGGTTTACAAATCAAGTCGCCGTCATGATTTGAGGAAGACCTTTGCAATCGTCGACTGAGGTCTCTCCCGAACTCATCATCATCATCATCATGTGCCTTGCCATATGGCGTTGGCGATCATGGCCCTCCATCTGTATCTATCCCTTGTTGCCGCGAGCACACCTTCCACCCTCTCTGTCCTCAGCCACCCTGCAAGTCCGCCCACTCTTTTCTCCCTGGGTCTACCTGGTGCTCTCTTTTCCTCCAGCTTTCTTGTTGTGACCAGGTGCTCTAATTCCCCTTTCCTCATAAAATGGCTTATAAATGTTGCTTGTCTTCTCCTTATCTTCATTGTGAATGATTTTCTTGTGTTTGCCTCCATAAGGCTGTCTCATTTGCTTACTTTGCTGTCCATGGAACTCTCAACATTTTTCACATACACACACACACACAAACACACACACACAAAACACACACACACACACACACACACACACACACACACACACACACACACAACACACACACACACACACACACCATGAGACTGAAAGAAATAAACAATAAATGTATAGGTAGTTCATGGTCAGTCACGATCCCACCTGTGCAACACTTCTCATGTCTCTTCATAATGTAGGACTGACGATGATGATGGAGTCTGAAAGACTTGTAGGCATACTGGCCTTCAAGGCAGCCTAGATATGGTTTCTAAGAAGAATGTTGAGAGTTCCATGGACAGCAAAGAAAACAAACGAGACAGTCTTGATGGAGGCAGACACAAGAAGATCAGTCATAAGGAAAATTAGGAAAAGAAGGCAACATTTATAGGCCATTTTATGAGGAAAGGGGAATTGGAGCACATGGTCACAACAGGAAAGCTGGAGGAAAGAGAACACCAAGTAGACCCAGGGAGAAGATATTGGACAGGACTTGCAGAGTGGCCGAAGACAAAGAGGGTGGAAGAGGTGCTTGAGGCAACAAGGGATAGAAAAAGATGGAAGGCCTTGATCGCCAACGCCATGTGGCAAGGCACTTGAAGATGATGATCGGCCTTCAGCATCTACTGTCCACGAAGATGAGCCCTGCTGCTTTTGGTTCTGCTTATTGTTATTGTTGTTTAAAGCCCAGCCGACTGCATAGAGCCATATCAGGGTTATAACCGCTTCAAAACATACAGAACTTTAACAGGAAAAAAACAAAGGAAAGTTAAGTACACATATCAATACATTCTTGCACATAATCTAAGGACATTCCCCTGGCGTTGACTACTACTCGTATGTCCAATTTATCGCACAGGGGGTTTAAAACAACACACCTGAATACAAATTTAAACGTACATAAAGACACCAAAAATGTATAAAAACGGGCATAAATTACCTAAAATTACTTCGGCATATCTCACCTCCCTAGAGCCAAAAATGTCACTTAACACATGTACCCAAATATCAATCCTAGGAAAAAGGACGTTAGACTTTATCGAACACATACAGGTGAATGGACCAGCAAGGCAGAAAATGATAGGAAGAAATGACAGAAAGTAAAGGAACAAGGCAGAAACAAAGAGAGTGACAGAAAAGAAGAAATTTCTAGCACAGAATTTCCAGAAGGTGGGGGTACTATTTATACTGAAAGAGACCCCGGCATCTACACGGGGTGGGGGTGGGGTTGGTTCTGCTTCTGCCGGTCCCTGTTCTGTTGAATAGCAGCTGTTCTGCTCTATTCAAATGTGATCGTGCCCAGCGTGCACTTCTGTTGTTTGCGGGACAAAGTCTTCCCATTTGGTGGCAGTGTTGTTGTCTATCTTTGTGCTTCTCAACCATTGAAGAATAAGACAGTCTACATTTAAGCACAATGCATCTCTCCGTAAGCCTCAAAGTCGGACTAAAGTTAATCCAAGTGCGTATTCGCTTGTAAGAGCTCACATCGATTCATTGGCACTCCTACTGGAGAAATATGTTTCAACATAAAACAGATGCTCAACGGGAAGACCTAAATCAGTTGCTGCGCACGCATGGTCTATTCAAGTGAACCGACAATGGTTTGAGGGTTTATTGGTCAAGTTGACAGCGTTAATGATGTCTTTAATGAATGTTGCTGGGGTTACTACTTACACCCTGTTCTTCAATGGTAAACAAAACGACAACGAATTTATACAGATCCCATATGCCAGTTAGTGTACGCGCACTCATGGCATTTGCCATGTTTTTTTTATTTATGTTTGCTCGGTCTCTGTGATTACTGTTACGTACATAACCAGACATGATTATCCATTCGTACATCAATGTTGTTTGTGCAACAATCTCGAGATATTATAACTTTCTTTGTTTCTGTCTTGTTCCTTTACTTTCTGTCATTCATTTTCCATCACATGGTATCTGTAGTATTATACAGTACACATCATTTAATTTCCTGAATGAGATCATGCCTTTTTGAAAGAAAAACTGAAATCCAAAACAAGTGCGACTGCCCGCGCCCAAGCAAACAGGAACCAGAAGAACAAGAAAACCAAAGCAAGCGCGTATTCAACACAACAAGACAAGACAAGCGCAAATTTTCGGCCAACCGGCCTTTGTCAAGCGCGATTGCACGGTCACAAACAGACCACAAACACCAAACAACGGATAATAAAAAGAGGACTAAAATCTTCCCTGCCGCCTCGTCCAGTGGATAAAAAGGGACCAAAACTGAAAGTATTTATTCATCCCTCTCTCCTCCTTCCCATCTGATTGTCTGTTTTAAAGTCTTTTGACTACCTGTATCTATCTGTCCGTATGTCTGTCTGTCTCTCTGTCTGTCTGTCTCTCTGTCTGTGTCTGTGTCTCTGTCTGTCTCTCTCTCTCTCTCCGTCTCTCTCTCTCTCTCTCTGCCTGTCTGTGTTTTTCTGTCTATCTTATGACTCAACACAGCCATCAGATTCTATGATAAAGTATGTTGTCTATGACTGGCAGAAACAAAGTTCCAGATGTTTACTACAACATGAAAATGGCATGAACAGGTCAAAGAAGGAACTTGTTAAAAAGATGGTTTTAAAAAAGGACAGGTAAAAAAAAAGTGTAGAAATGTAACTGCTTGATAAAGACGGCTGACGAGACCAGCTTGCTGTGTTGAGTAGCAGTGATGCACCACTAGCCTGTCATCACTTTACTAGGGTTTCGTTAGAGACTCTTCAGCCAATCGTTCTAGGTTAGCTCGGAATGGTTTTCATACTGGTCTTGTAAGTAAAACCTTCACCGTTCATCCTCATACTCAGTTGCCTATTTCTTTTGGCCTTAAAAAAAGGAGTAAAGGTTGGAGTTTGTGACATATCCACCAGCAATCCTCACAAAACAGCGCAATACAAGCACATAAATGCAAGAAAGCAAAGTATGAGTACTTGAGAAAAAAAAAGAAACAAAAATCTTATGTCAAATTACTGCAGGATTCTGTCTACATTTATACTGATTTAAAAATACTAAACCAAATTGTTTTTAAAACTGTTCAGATACACTGGATCTAAAAAAATAAAATCTCGAAATTGCGTGCAGTGCAGTTCTTGCACAAAAAAACTTGGATGTACGAATGGATAATCGTGTCTGGCGTATTTACGTAACAGTAATCAAAGAGACCGAGCAAACAAAAGGAACGGAGAATCATGAACGTAGTTTTAACGTCATGAGTATTCTGTTGCATGCAAGGCAACAGTCGCGCGCAAGAAAACTAATGCATGGCAATAAATACTCTATATGTAAAAACGTAATGAATAGCCTTGATCACTATTTTCATCGCCTCTTCCCGTCGAAGTATCCTAGTGACACAGTTTACAGATTACGTATATGACATTACAAAAAAGAATCTACATGCGCAAATAACCATTTTCGGAGGAAAGTTGCTTCGGTGCAGGTAAGGAAAAAGAAAGTAATGGATGAGATATATCACTGACCTAAAAAAAAACAACTTGAAGTGTGCGTTAAGATTAGTTATATGGAAAGTTGTATAATTAGCTGTATCCATTCGTTCAAATAAAATAGTGAATATCATTTACTTTCAAAGAGGTTATACTGACATACGCTCTAACGTATGATAAGTCCACTCTAGATATACAGATGAACTATGGATATAATGGTACATTTTTAAGCGTTCCGAATTTTCTAAGGTGTGTGTATGCGAGATGTTTTGCCCAATAGTGCAGGCGGTGTATTACTTTACAGTCTGTCAACGCCATCTTCGACAAACGTAAATGCTGGGTGTTTTCATGCTTCCATCAGGTAGTGGACACTGAAATGACTTCCAGGATCTTTAACGTGTATACTTGATGTTAAGAGTGCATATACACACGAAGGGGATTCAGGCACCAACAGATCTGCACACATTTTTACCTGAGGGAGTAGAAAAACTTTACCTCTTACACACTGGGTGGGAGGCGCCCAGGCAGGATCGAATTCCAGCCCTTTCTATCGGTAGTCTAACGTCTTACCCATTCGACTACTGCCCCTGTCCTTACTGGTGTAGTGCTATTAGTGCTAACAGTTTATGAGTGCCAGTAAGTAGACGTGGGTAATACAGACAGAATACACTGTGAGTACCAGTAAGTAGACGTGGGTAATACAGATAGAATACACTGTGAGTACCAGTAAGTAGACGTGGGTAATACAGACAATACACTGTGAATACCAGTAAGTAGACGTGGGTAATACAGACATAATACACTGTGAGTACCAGTAAGTAGACGTGGGTAATACAGACAGAATACACTGTGAGTACCAGTAAGTAGACATGGGTAATACAGACAGAATACACTGTGAGTACCAGTAAGTAGACGTGGGTAATACAGACAGAATACACTGTGAGTACCAGTAAGTAGACGTGGGTAATACAGACAGAATACACTGTGAGTACCAGTAAGTAGACGTGGGTAATACAGACAGAATACACTGTGAGTACCAGTAAGTAGACGTGGGTAATACAGACAGATACACTGTGAGTACCAGTAAGTAGATGTGGGTAATACAGACAGAATACACTGTGAGTACCAGTAAGTAGACGTGGGTAATACAGACAGTATACACTGTGAGTACCAGTAAGTAGACGTGGGTAATACAGACAGAATACACTGTAAGTACCAGTAAGTAGACGTGGGTAATACAGACAGAATACACTGTGAGTACCAGTAAGTAGACGTGGGTAATACAGACAATACACTGTGAGTACCAGTAAGTAGACGTGGGTAATACAGACAGTATACACTGTGAGTACCAGTAAGTAGACGTGGGTAATACAGACAATACACTGCAAGTACCAGTAAGTAGACGTGGGTAATACAGACAGAATACACTGTGAGTACCAGTAAGTAGACGTGGGTAATACAGACACAATAAACTGTGAGTACCAGTAAGTAGACGTGGGTAATACAGACAATACACTGTAAGTACCAGTAAGTAGACATGGGTAATACAGACAGAATACACTGTAAGTACCAGTAAGTAGACGTGGGTAATACAGACAATACACTGTGAGTACCAGTAAGTAGACGTGGGTAATACAGACAAAAAACACTGAGTACCAGTAAGCAGACGTGGGTAATACAGACAGAATACACTGTAAGTACTAGCAAGTAGACGTGGGTAATACAGACAGAATACACTGTAAGTACCAGTAAGTAGACGTGGGTAATCAGACAGAATACACTGTGAGTACTAGTAACTAGACGTGGGTAATACAGACAATACACTGTGAGTACTAGTAAGTAGACGTGGGTAATACAGACAATACACTGAGTACCAGTAAGTAGACGTGGGTAATACAGACAGAATACACTGTGAGTACCAGTAAGTAGACGTGGGTAATACAGACAATAAACACTGAGTACCAGTAAGTAGACGTGGGTAATACAGACAATAAACACTGAGTCCAGTAAGTAGACGTGGGTAATACAGACAATAAACACTGAGTACCAGTAAGTAGACGTGGGTAATACAGACAATAAACACTGAGTGCCAGTAAGTAGACGTGGGTAATACAGACAGAATACACTGTAAGTACCAGTAAGTAGACGTGGATAATACAGACAGAATACACTGTGAGTGCCAGTAAGTAGACGTGGGTAATACAGACAATACACTGAGTGCCAGTAAGTAGACGTGGGTAATACAGACAATACACTGTGAGTGCCAGTAAGTAGACGTGGTTAATACAGACAATACACTGTGAGTGCCAGTAAGTAGACGTGGTTAATACAGACAATACACTGTGAGTGCCAGTAAGTTGACGTGGTTAATACAGACAATACACTGTGAGTGCCAGTAAGTAGACGTGGGTAATACAGACAATACACTGTGAGTACCAGTAAGTAGACGTGGTTAATACAGACAATACACTGTGAGTGCCAGTAAGTAGACGTGGTTAATGCAGACATAATAAACACTGAGTGCCAGTAAGTAGACGTGGGTAATACAGACACAATTACACTGTGAGTGCCAGTAAGTAGACGTGGGTAATACAGACAGAATACACTGTGAGTGCCAGTAAGTAGACGTGGGTAATACAGACAGAATACACTGTGAGTGCCAGTAAGTAGACGTGGGTAATACAGACAATACACTGTGAGTACCAGTAAGTAGACGTGGGTAATACAGACAATACACTGAGTACCAGTAAGTAGACGTTGGGTAATATAGACAATACACTGTGAGTGCCAGTAAGTAGACGTGGGTAATACAGACAATACACTGTGTGTGCCAGTAAGTAGACGTGGGTAATACTGACA
>CM060314.1:69547328-69549828 GCA_030674185.1 Monoplex corrugatus | reverse complement strand
TTTTCGGTAGAGAGAAAGGAAACCCATGCAGGGAAGCATAAGCTGGCCTTTATCATGGACGTGTCTTTAGAGCTGGAGCGTGTTCAGCTTTTCTGGCCTGGAGGTAATCCATTGTCAGCTTCAGAACAGCTTCACACAAATCCCAAAAAGGGGAACACTCGAGATGTGACGATTCATGCATAAGGCTTCAAATCTGCAAAGCGGGCACAGTTTGAATATTGACAGAAACAGTTGATTCAAGGGGACTCTGTTTTTTTGTTTGTTTGCTTGTTTTATGTTTTTGTTTGTTTGTTTGTTTTTCCTTCAAACATGCAAGCGACCATAGCTTGAAGCTGAACAAAAATGAAAAAAAAAATTTTTGCATTGTTGTCAACGGTTTGGCAGAAAGGATGTGAGGAAAGATCATATCAGAATCGTCCAAGATAATCATTAGATTCACTGACTGATAGAACATTGACAGTAGCCAGGTAGAGTTGTTCCTTAAAGACTGAAATGTTTACTGATGTACTCAATCTTACGTTTCAGACCATACACCTTCCCCTCCAAATTCTGAAGTTGCTTTGAACGAAATAACTGATGCTGACAGATGACAGGTGGTTGATTTCACATAGGCTATAATTGAATTAGGACTGAACAATTCCTTTCTCCCTCCCCCCCCTCCTCAGTTATTCACACAACTGACGCCGATTTATTCAGACACTTATAGGACACCTGAAGCTTTACAGGAGGACAGATAAAGTGATACGGGTTCCTCTCTAAATAGTTTCATCTCTAAAAGGAGACTGAGGAAATAAAAGTAACATAACCCTATGCAATATGGGAGCAATCACTTAAACATCGTAGAGCTGTAGACTTCAGATCTCATATCTTAAGATCCCAGTTTGTCACATAGAAATGGACCATTTGCTGTCCGTATTAATGTTATGTTCATTCTGGTGTTATTAGTTTGTGTTTCATTAGTCCCATTCTATTCTCCCATTTCAAAACTTTGCCAGCACAGAGTTTTGTGCAGCCTCAAGGAGTCTAGCAGATAATTATTGACAGATCTGGATGAAACGCATATGGAATTGTCCGTGCACGACGAATGCTTCTCGAACAAGCTCTGAACTCAATGATTAACTTTTAAACAAACGAACAGCTGAAATATCATTTATTGAAAATGGGAACACTTGACAGATATGCTAACCACTTATCCAGCGAATCCCAAAGAACGGCGATGGATGAGTACTGCAATCCAATACTGTTCGACTGTCAACACAGTCCCCAAACTTTCAGCCTTTCATTTGTTCAAATTCAGTCGAATAAAACGTATCGTATCATATCACAATGTTCAGTCTTTCCATACATACACTAATTCCCACTTACTGTATCCACCCTTTTTCAAAATATTTTCCTGCACAATGCAACATTCACTGGCTTCAGCTACACCACTTCAGCAATCATGTCAACATACAGGTTTTTAAGTACCAAAATTCTGCACTCGGAAATGCAAACTGCCTGTGTCATCACCATCATAAACTTTTCACTATCAGATTAAAACTAAAAATGTGTTAACATCTTCTTGCAATTTTAGCGTGACATCGATGTCTTTGTAAATCAATTTAATCATCAATGTCTAAATAATGTCAAATGCAGCAGACAGAATTTTCATGTTAAAATAGTAAACACACGTACCGTTTTCACACAGTTCAAAACTTTTTTCCATTTTCATTCCTCAGAAATTCAAATGTAACATCTTTCTCACACGACACATTCCAACAGTAATGCCAAAAAATCTCCTTTAGGGTGAAATATAAACTAAATCACTATCAACAAAAAACAGTCAATTCCCAAACCGTGGGCTCGAGTAAAAAATGCAGACGACATTACGTCATTCAAAGAATTTGCACGAACTGCACATGTTTCACGGTCTGCCAACTGTCCTTCGGGGTGAGTTCGTCGACTTGTTCGGGTATCTTCGGTTTTTGCCGGACGTCACGATTTTCTGTGATCCAAAACGAGATGACCCAGCCATTCTAACAATTTCTCTTTTGGCTTGATAAAGACAAACAAAATGAACAAAATTATTTTCCAATCGCTTTTCTACAAAGAAAAAAAATGTGAAAAGATTTGTGCGTATGTGTACGTGTGTATTAGAGAGAGAGAGTGTGTGTGTGTCGTGTGCATGTGCGAAAATGAAATGCGAGCGCATAAGGCGTACATGTGTGTACATTTATATCAGTGTGCACGTTTGTCTTTGCACATGTTTTCTAACAGAAAAAGCATTTCTAAAATAACAATCAAATTAATTCATAAAAATACGAGGAAGAAAATGTTGGTATTGTAAGAACAAAATTTGTGTGTCAGTGCCTTATCTAACACTTAGTTCAGCAGAGATTCATCTATTTTTCCCTTTCTAAGACACTGGACAATGTCCCTTGTATTTCAAATGTTTTAATATGTGAAATATGCCGAAATTGAAGAATAAACATCATTTAAACAAATTCAGGAAATATGTTTT
>CM060314.1:69529828-69542328 GCA_030674185.1 Monoplex corrugatus | reverse complement strand
TTTCTGGCCTAACTGAAATTGTTTCACTCTTGACATTACAGTGAGGCGCATACCAAAAGTGTTTAAAGATGCAAAGCAATGATAAATTGTGCGGTTTAGACAATTTTTCTACCTAAAAATTTGGCTACATTACTTTTTTTTTTCTTTTTCTTTATGAGAGTGTGGAACAGGGTTGTTTTTTTTTCGTTGATAGCAGAAAAGCATAAACACGAGCATTAGAAAATAAACGACAATATAAACTAATCAGTTATCTTGATATATACGAGCGTGTATATATAAATATATATATATATATAGATATAGATATAGATATATATATGTATATTGTATATATATATATTGTATATATATATAATACATATATATATGGTGTGTGTGTGGTGTGTATGTGTGTGTGTGTGTATGTGTGTGTTCGTTCGTTATTTCTTTTAACGTCTGTTCGCATATGTGTGTGTCTGTGTATGTCTCTCTCTGTGTGTGTGTGTGTGTGTGTGTGTGTGTGTGTGTGTGTGTGTGTGTGTGTGTGTGTGTGTGTGTCTGTGTGTGTCTGTGTATGCTGTGTGTGTGTGTGTGTGTGTGTGTGTGTGTGTGTGTGTGTTGTGTGTGCTTCTAAGTGTTACATGTATGTACGTGGATATGCATGCACGTGTGTGTCTATGTGTGCGCGTGTGTGTTTGTCTGTGTTAAATGTATTAGATGCTTGGTAAGTATGTCATGGGGTCGCTGATTGATTTCTCTTTCCACGTCTTCCCATCCACCATGTGTTTTTCTTTTTTTTTTCTATTCTCATATGTCCACTTCTAATGTGCCTCGAGGAACAGTAAGACTGAATCCATGGTCAGTGTCTGTGCTTGAAAAGAGCATGTCTTGCAAGGTTTGCCTGGACTGTGGAGAAAACAGACTGCTATCTGGCGCCTGTTGTCTGTGTATTTACACTGTCTTTTTGAATTGCATTCATCAATAAAATCTTAAATACATCAACAATATCCTCGTTGAACTTATAATCTATAGAAGGTCTGATTTCTACTGCTGGCATGGCACTGACACCAATCATTCTGTTCACTTTTGCCATGTATTGCTTCAGTTCTGTAAAGTCTACATGTATGTCCTGAATCAAATGAATTTTATCTGCAACGTGATCATGAGGCATGTGTAAAATATCTCTACAGATACATTAAATAAAAAGAAACTCATCCCGAAAGAACGGTTTTATTTCCTTCAATCTGGATCCAGAAAAACACGAAAATAAAATCAGATCTTGTACACAATATATTAACAAGAAACGTCAGGCCCAAATTTTCGGCCGACCTTTGTCAAGCGTAACAACAAACAACAAACAAAAGCAGCAAATACAAAAATCAGTGGAAAAACAGTAAAATTGCCATATTGTTTCTTCTTCTGCTCGACGAAACAATAGGAAGTGTTGCTGGTTTTTCACTAATTTTTGTATTTGTTGTTTGTTGTTTTATGTTGTCTAACGTCTACGCTTGGAAAAGGCCAGTAGGCCGAAATTTTGCACCTGTCTTCTCTTGATATTTCATATATGTGTTCTGATTCGACTTTCGCGATTTCCGGTTCCTGTTCGTGTGAAGGGGGGTGGTCACACTTGTTTTGCACTCCGTTCAAGTTGCTTCTTCTTCAGGATAAAAGGAGAGATTTTTTTTTTGACTGTAACATGAAAATAAAAAGCAAGCTTTCAACAACAAAAAATTATTAGCAACACACCTCCTGGGCTATCTGACTTGTCGACAAGTGGTCAAGTACTCGTCCATTAATTTCTTCTTCCCCTCATTCCTACCCACACTGCCTTTATCTCCCCTTTGCCACGTGCACCTTTCACGTGTTCCACAAAGCAACACCAGTCTTTGCCACAACAAGTTTGCTTCTCTGCTTGGAAAGAGCACGTCTTGTCTGGATTGCCTCGACGGTGGAGAAAATCTGGTGCCTGTTGTCTGTGTGTTTTCCACTTGCCTTGCTCTTCGACTCGCATTTGCATGAAGTGTTTGCATCATTTGAGTTATTGTGGTTTGTATTCTTGCGCAATGTGTTTCCTTTCCAGTGAAAAAAAAAAGAAGCCCCAAAAGGAGGTGTTGAACAAGCTTGTATTACACATGACTTGTTGTTTGTTTACTTTAAGATGAGAGAATGCGTGGGTGGATTTCTGTCTGTTTTTGAGAGAAATGCCAAGAGTTATGATTTTTCAATAGAACAAATAAACACACAAACAAACAAAACAAACGAACAAACAAACGAAAACATCTTCAACATTGCATTACAAAACAAAGCACGTTATTTCTAAATGAACACCTTGACCTCACCCTCCCCCCGCCCCCCCCCTCCCCTGCCCCGCCCCGACTTTCTTTTTTCTTTTTTTCCCTCTCTTTCTCTCTATCTCTCTTTCTTTCTTCTTTCTCTGTCTGTCTGTGTGTGTCTCTCTCACTCTATGTCTCTCTCTGTCTCTCTCTGTCTCTCTGTCTCTCTGTCTGTATTTTCTGTCTCTGTCTCTCTCTCAATTTCTCTTTTACTCTTTCTTTCTTTTTGTCTCTCTCTGTCGACTAGTCAGTTACTAACCTTTTAATTCGCTTTCAAGACTGTTTTTGCCATGCAACTAGATCAAGTCAATAAATGAAAACAACAGGGCAGTCTCTCTCTCTCACTCCCTGTCTGTCTGTCTGTCTGTCTTTTTATCTGTCTCTGTCTCTCTGTCTGTGTGTCTGTCTGTCTATCTGTCAGTCTGTCAGTCTGTCTGTCTGTCTGCCTCTCTCTCTCTCTCGCTCGCTCTCTCTGCATCTGTCTCGCACCCCTTATCTCTCTCTCTTTCCCTATCTCTCTCTCTCTCTCTCTGTCTCGTGCCAATTCTCTCTCTGTCTCCCTCTCTCTCTCTCTTATGACCTTAGAATTCATGACTGATCAAGACATCTACGCAGAAACAATTGGGCTGCCCCTGTACTTTGTCTTTCTTTCATTTCTATTTTGTCCTTAGTCCATTTCCCCTTTCCCTCCGTCATGTGGAGGTTCAGACGTTCCAATAGTTTGTGAAGCCCTCAACACAACTGATCAATATTTGTCGCTCAAGAGCAGAAGGGCCTTGAACAAATCACCCGCGAACACTTGAGGGTAGGGTTGTGAGGTAGACTGTTCGTTCTTTTTCAATTCTATTTTTATGATTATGATTATGATTATGATTATCATGATGATAATGACGATGATGACGACGACGACGACGAGACTATGATGATGATGATGAGATGATGATGATGATGATGACGAGATGACGACGGACGAGAGATGATGATGATGTGATGATGATGTGATGATGATGATGGTGATGATGATGATGATGATTACGTTCTGCTTTTTTTCTCAGATACGTTTATAGATCTGCACGTTGTTTTGTTCACGCTGTGCGGGCGGTATGTTGCTGCACAGTTTGCATACTTAGTATTCGGTGGGTGTTCATGGTGGGTGTTTTCATGTTTCAGTACGCCACCGGACACAGACATAGTTTACGGGGTCTCTAACGTGGGTATATTTGATGCCCGCACTCAGTCAGTAGCCTAAGTCCCTTTGGAATTTATTTCGAACGCAGACACGCTATCTTTAGAAACAGAAACTGAAAATTTTAAGTTCCCTCACTAAACAGATGTATCACACATGCTGAGCTAGGCGATCGAGAAAGAGAGAGAGAAAAAGAGAAGAGAAGAGAGAGAAGAGACAGAGACAGAGAGAAAGTGACAGAGACAGACAGAGAGACAGACAGAGAGAGAGACAGACATATAGAGAGACACACAGACAGACACATAGAGAGATGGTGACAGAGAGACAGACATACAGATTGACAGACGGGGGAGAGAGAGGGAGAGAGAGAGAGAGAGAGGGTGTGTGTGTGTGAGAGAGAGAGAGAGAGAATGTGTGTGTGTGTGTGTGTGTGTGTGTGTGTGTGTGTTGTGTGTGTGTGTGTGTGTGTGTAGGAAGACAGAAGAGGTGTGTGTGGGAGAAGGGTGGTGTGTGTGTGTGTGTGTGTGTGTGTGTTTGTACGTGTGTGTGTGTTTGTGTATGTGTGTACGTGTTTGCGTGTGTTCGTGTGTCTGTGTCTGTCTGTCTGTTAGTACGCGCATGCCTGTGTTCATGCTTGTGTGTTTCACATGTGTACATGGTTATCAATTTCTGTATGTGTGTATGCTGTGTGTGGTATGTGTTTCTAAGTGTTACATGTGTGTACGTAGATATGCATGCATGTCTGTGTCTGTGAGTGTGTCTGTGTGTGCATGTGTGTTGTCTATGCTAAATGTATTAGATGCTTGATAAGTATTCAAAAAAAGAAATCAGAATTTAAAAATCAGCATAGAAAACTCGAAATGCAAGGAAAGACAGGAAGAAAAGGAAGAAAAGGAAACGAAGAAGGAACAAAAGACAGACAAATGGATAGACAGACAGAAAACGTAATTATGCAGAGAACTAAGAGCCACCAAAAATGTGCAAATTTTACAGCAAGACTTTCATGCGTGAGCATGCGCAGATTAGCAGAAATCGTGACTCTGAACACCAAATGAGGCTGCTCCGTTTTTTTTCTCCCCAAAGTCACAATTGCATGCAAATTATGCAAAGGCATTAAAAGAAGTTATTTGAAGTGAACAACTTGGTTGTTGGGTCATTCTTATAGCTTAGTTTTATATAACAAGTCGCTTATTTTGTGGTCATGGGATATTATTTAACGTATTGAACATTATGGCATTTATATTATATTGTTCAAAGTTATCTTTGATTGTGTCATCTCGGTGTACTGTTTTCTGCAATTACACAATGATGTTCATTCGTCTTCAGTGACGTAAGTTTCTGTAATTTCCTGCCTGTAACACGACACAGCGCATAAGGCGCATCCCCTAAATAAAAAAAGAATGGTCACTGATGGGGTACACACATCCGATATGTGCACATAAACCAATACTTCTACTACTACTACTACTACTACTACTACTTTTACTAGTAATAATAAGAATAATGAATGATAATGATGATGATGAAATGACGATAACAATAGTTTTGATAATAATATAATAACAATAATAATAACAACAACAACGAAACAATAACAACAACAACAACATATAATATAAATAATAATAATAATAATAATAATGATAATTAAAGTGAGAATTTCAAATGTCACACTCTCTCACAATCGCACATGTCAGTTCCATGAAGTGGAAGAAAGTAAGTACAAGCTACAAAACCGATGAAATAACAAAGTCAATGAGGAGAAACTTTGAGTGTGTCGTTCTTCAGCTGCAGTTTACTTGAAGATTAATCAGTCCTCTGTCGCTGAAAATCCTGTGAAATCAACTTACAGTGTCCAGTGTCGTAGGAACAACGACCATTCTATTTGGTTATCTACTTTGCGCAAAGATAAGGTACTATCAATAAGGCGCAATTCAGTAAATAGAAAAAAAATGAAAAAATTAATATAAACTGAAATAAAAAATGAAAAAAAAGGTTGCGCCTTGTAGGCTTGAAATTATGAAATTACGGTACTTAAAGGCCTGTTGTTTTGAAATATAACATGAAGAAAATGAAATGATTAATAACCAGCTGTCATGAAAAATCTGTTTTTACATATGAACTGTATACATACGGGTCCACTGTCGTGGTCGATAAAGTCCAGCCTAGCACTTTATTTGTGTACCCTTATGTGGGATCTCAGGCCAAACGTCTGATGCACACAGGCGGCCGCTTACTGGACACTCAATATAACGTTCTGCATAGTTGGTTCTGGCCTTTTTTGCTGCACGCTTTTCAACTTGGCTGCTTCGTCTTTCATTTTCATAAGCTTCTGTTCCTTGCGAATAGCTTGTCTCCATTCAGACCTGTTTGTGGCCATGATTTCCCATTGTTCTTCATCAATGTCACATTTCTAGAGGGATTTTTTTTCAGGGTGTCTTTGTAGCGAGGCTTTGGCCGTCCTCTTGGTCGATGGCCTTTGTCAGTTCACTGTAGGAGTTGCTTTGGAAGTCTGTTATCCTGCATGCGCACGATATGTCAAGACCATCTTAGCTGAGACTGTGTTAGCGTGCATCTATACTTGGCATCTGGGCTTGCAAAGGTAAATTCACGTTTGAGACCTGTTGTACCATTTGTTGTTTAAGAAACGTCGGGGATAAAGAATGACTGATATAATGATAGCAAGCTGGTGAAACTGATCCAGTAGCTTGACATGCCTACGGTTCAGAGTCCAGGACCCGCATCCGTACAGCAATGCAGTCAGGACTATTGCCCTGTACAAATTATGAAATTACGGTACTTAAAGGCATGTTGTTTTGAAACATATCACAAAAAAATGTTAAGATAATTAATACCCAGCTGTCATGAAAATATTGTTTTTAGATATGAACTGTATAAACTGTGATTATAAACAAAACTGAGAGCACACTGATGATAAACATTGTCAATCTAGAACTTTCTACGTATTTTGAAATAGTTTGTGGCTCTTCAATGGAGCAGTGGTGTTCATATGGTGCTGTGATGAATACTTCAAAATGATCATCATCATCATCATCATCATCAGGTTCCTTGCCCATGACGTTGGCGATAATAGCCTTCCATCTGTCTCTATCTCTTGTTGCCTCAAGCACCTCTTCCACCCTCTTTGTCTTCAGCCACTCTGCAAGTCCGTCCAGCATTCTCTCCCTGGGTCTACCTGGTGTTCTTTTTCCCTCCAGCTTTCCCGTTGTGACCAGGTGCTCCAATTCCCTTTTCCCCATAAAATGGCCTATAAATGTTGCCTGTCTTTTCCTAATCTTCCTTATGAATGATCTTCTTGTGTCTGCCTCCATCAAGACTGTCTCGTTTGTTTTCTTTGCTGTCCATGGAAATCTTAACATTCTTCTTAGTAATCACATCTTGGCTGCCTCAATCTTGTTCTGGCTTTGCTTGTTGACTGTCCACGCCTCACAACCGTATAACAGTATGGGTTCTATATAACATTCAAGAACTCTCTTCTCTTCAAAATGCTAGAAAAACTAAACAAGCGTTTGTCCACTGACCTTTTGGGGGAGACAAACAATATTGCAATCACTATCATTAGCATTTCTATTTATTTCTCTTTATATTTCATAATAATAATCTACATGTCTGGTTTGAACAATAGTGGTTTACTATCAACACCATAATCTAGGTAAAAAAATTCAATTGGTATTAAGAATGGCAGAACATTGGAAGGCTTAGCCATTTTTTTCTATCCTGAACATTGTTCACATTTTTGTTTAGTGGATGGGGAAGCAAAACTCTTTTTGTTTGTTTGTTTTTTGTTGTTGTTTGTTTTGTTTTGTCACAAAGGATTTTTTTTTTGATGAAATGCTGACCGCTCTCGTCGTGGAAAGCACGTCGCCATAGTACGGTGCCACTGTCTTTTTTTCTGTCTGGGTATCTTATTTGTTTAACAACGATAGATCATTTCTGTACGTCCTTCCCAGGGACAACTCTTTTGTTGTCGTGAGTTTGTCTCATCATCATCATCAGGTGCCTTGCCGCGTGGCGTTGGCGATTATGGACTTCCATCTGTCTCTATCTCTTGTTGCCTCAAGCATCTCTTCCACCCTCCTTGTCCCCAGCCACTCTGCTAGTCCGTCTAGCATTCTCTACCCGGTGCTCTCTTTCCCTCCACCTTTCCCGTTGTGACCAGGTGTTCCAATTCCCCTTTCCTCATAAAATGGCCTATAGATGTTGCCTGTCTTTTCCTAATCTTCTTTATGAATGATCTACCTGTGTCTGCCTCCATCAAGACTGTCCCGTTTGCTTTCTTTGCTGTCCATGGAACCCCCAACATCCCCCCCCCCTCCTAGAAACCACATCTCGGCTGCCTCAATCCTGCTCTGGCTTTGCTTGTTGACTGTCCACACCTCGCAACCGTACAACAGTATTGGTTCCATATAACACTCAATAACTCTCTTCCTGATGTCAATTGAGATTGTATACGTGCGCTAAATCCGTGATACACACAGAATCTCGGTTGATCTATCACTCAAAAGGCAAGCACCCAGACCAACACGCAGAGTCTAATGGAAAGGAGAGAAAAATACTTGTAAACGACAAGTCGCCGTGGTGTAGTGGTTAACGCAACGGACTACCGACTGGAAGGTTGTGGGTTCGAATCCCCATCAGTCCCTTCAAAAATCGTTGTGGGATTTTTCGGCTCTAACCGGCTTCTGCCCAGAGTTGGGCGTGCTATAGGCTCATTGGGAAGACTGGAACCACACAGTCGAGTCTCATCCACTTCACAGATGCGTTATTGAGGGTGTTGCTCAAATCATCTGACCAGCACCGCAGGTGTCTATATCTCTAGGGCCTGGTTGATGCCAGGATATGTTATGATTCTAAGCGTAGAGTATAGCCCTGTCACGCACTCTCAATGCTAGATGGAACTCCACAGCATCATGATTATCATCCTCATCGACATCATCCCCATAACAATGTAAAAAAACAAAAAAACAAAAAACACTACCCCAGCTTCTGCGGCCATTAAAGTGACGTAGACGACGTGGCGAAGGTGACCTCCCTAAGTGCGAAGAGCCTAAAAACACAAACAAACAAACAATACAAAAACAAGCAAAAAACCCACGTGAATCGAACCTGGGTTTCTCGTGTCCTGGGTTTCTCGTGTCCTGGGTGAGTGCTTTAACCACCAGGCCACTCATCCACTTCCGACAAAGGGAGATAAAAAAAAAACCAACAACAACGACAAACGCGATTATTGGAGACTGGAAGCAATAACCTGAAACAATCAGTCACCAGCAGCATGCATCCCTAGCTCTCTGACATGTCAACAAGGTGTCAAGAGCTTGCTCATTAATTTCTCTTTTCCACTCTTCCCTTTCCCACCCCTTGTTTTATCCATCCGCCCATCCGGCCACCTCCCCTCTCGCCACACGCCTGCTCCAGGCCTACCACGAAGCGTCAGTGAGAGTTGCCGTACTTTCTGTCTCTGCGTCAAAACGGTGTGTCTCGTCTGAATGGCCTGGGCAAGGGAGAGAATGGATTAGCTGTCTGGTGCCTGTTGTCTTCAACACTTCGTCCCACTTTGACTTGCAGTTGGAATCTAAAATAGCGGTTTCATGAATGTGATTTAAATTCACTTTTTTGTTGTTGTTGTTGTTGTGTGATTTGCATGCTATGTGAAATGGTTACATTGTTGTTGTTTTTTTCTTTTCACTTCGACAGACGTCTCAAATATCAGGAAACAAAATAGGACAAGAATTGTTTTTTCTTTGTTTTTAGTTTGTTCTGGTATTTATTTATTTTGATATAACTGACAACGCAAAGTAACCAGATAAAGACACAGAAACTGTCTCCTTATCTCTCAGTCTGTCTCTGTCTCTCTGTCTGTCTATCTGTTTGTCTGTCTGTCTCTCTCTGTGTCTGTCTCTCTGGCTCTGTCTGCCTGTCTGTCTGTCTGTCTCTGTCTCTTCTCTCTCTCTCTCTCTCTCTCCTCTCTCTCTCTCTCTCTCTCTGCCCCTCTCCCTCAAAGTCAATCTCCTCGAGTAAATCAGTTGGTTGAGTATCGAAGTCACATGCCAATGGTTGAGGGTTCCAGCATAGAGTGTGTTACATTATTTAAACAGACCTTCTTAGTGCCCATAATTATGGTTCTAGCATATCTTATGTAGAACTAGATAAGCCTCCTTCCCCTACGTCCTTGGGATAGGTATCCTCCTCAGCCACCTCACCTGAGGTGAGCACTGTCCAAAAAAAAAAGTGAATCCAATCCAATCTAACCCAATCCAATCCAATCCAATGTAACCAAACTGACAGAACGAACAAACGAAACCAAAACGAACCAAACATCAAATCAAACCAAACCAAAGTAAATCAAATCAAACCAAATCAAACCAAACCAAACCAAATCCAATCCAATCCAATCCAAACCAAACCAAACCAAACCAATTCAAATCAAACCAAACTAAATTAAATCAAATCAAACCAAACCAAACAAACTAAACCAAACCAAACCAAACCAAACCAAACCAAACCAAATCAATTCAAACGACAATGAATCAAATCAAACGATATCAAACCACACTGAATCAACTCAAATCAAATCAAATCAAATCACGCAGTCTGTGCTGTGCGCCTTTGTCTTTCTGAAGCCAGTCTGTCCCTCTTCTCACTGTTTTATTTCTCTCAAAAGCGCGACGGACAGACTGCAGTGAGAGGCTTCAGGCAATAACTGCACAGATAACGGCATGAGACTTCGTGACAAGACTGCAAAGCTGTGCAGACAAAACTGGTTCGTCTTTGTATTTTCTTTCTCGCTTTGTGTGTGTGTGTGGGGGGGTGGGTGGGTGGCGGATGGTGTGGTGTGTGGTGTGTGTGTGTGTGTGTGTGGATGGGCGGGTGGATGTGTATGTGTGTGTGGTGTGGGGTGGGTGGGTGGGTGGATGAGTGTGTTGTGTGTGTGTGTGTGTGTGCTTTTGCGGTTTTGTTTGGGTTTTTTATATTTTTTTTATCACCTCTTGAGATCTCTCTTGTCTCTTTCTGTCTCTGTCTGTCTGTCTGTCTGTCTGTAAGTCTGTGTGTCTGTGTGGCTGTCTGTCTGTCTCTGTCTTTTTCTGTCTTTGTCTGTCTCTGTCTGTCTGTCTCTCTCTCTTTCGCTTTCTCTCTCTCTCTCTTCTTCTCTCTCTCTCTCTCCTCTCTCTCTCTCTCTCTCTCTCTCTCTCTCTTTCTTTCTTTCATTGCAACCATGCCTTTCTCCATCTCTCTTTCTCCCCATCGTTTCATCTCTCCGCTCTGCTGGTATTTTAGTGAAGGCTGAGACATTCCGATACTTTATAATGCCCACATTAATACTGGCCAGTGTATGTTCATCATAGGAATATGGTCTAAAGAAACAGTTAAGATACCAGTCAAGGGGTCATGGGGTCTACGTGATGGGTTTGACAGGAATGGATGACAAGAGGAAAGGACTCTTAAAGACTGTGTTTATTGTGTGTATATATAGTGTGTTGTGTGTGTGTGTGTGTGTGTGTGTGTGTGTGCGTGCGTGTGTGTGTGTGTGTGTTTGTGTGTGTGTGTGTGTGTTGTGTGTGTTTGTTTGTGTGTGCGTGTGTTCTCCTTTCTATTAACGCACTGTGTTTAGTGTGTGTGTGTGTGAGTGTGTGTGTGTGAGTGTGAATGTGTGTGTGTGTGTGGTGTGTGTGGTGTGTGTGTGTGTGTGTGTGTGTGTGTGTGTTGTGTGTGTGTGTATTTGTGTGCGTGTGCGTGTTCTCTTTCTATTAACGCACTGTGTTTAGTGTGTGTGTGTGTGGAGTGTGGGGTGTGTGTGTGTGTGCGTGGTGTGTGTGTGTGTGTGTGTGTGTGTGTGTGTGTGTGTGTTTGTGTGTGTGTGTGTGTTTGTGTGCGTGTGTGTGTTCTTCTTCTCTTTTAACGCACTGTGTTTAGTGTGTGTGTTGTGTGTGTGTGTGTGTGTGTGTGTGTGTGTGTGTGTGTGTGTGTGTGTGTGTGTGTGTTTGTGTGTTTGTGTGCGTGTGTGTGTTCTTCTTTCTTTTAACGCACGTGTGTTTAGTTGTGTGTGTGTGTGTGTGTGTGTGTGTGTGTGTGTGTGTGTGTTCTCCTTTTTCTCACTGCCTAACAACCACTTTTACGTATATTTGCCCTCGGCCAACTCTCAGCCCAGCGAATGCTCTATTTCATCTCTCTATGCATACGACCACATTTGAGTGCAATTGTTATAGGTCATTCTGCGCTTGCCTCACTATCTCTCTGCTCTGTCTGATCAATCAATATTTCAGGTCTCTTTTGGACCCTTCGACGTCTGATGAAAACCTAATCAGCGATAACTGTAGTCTGAACTTAAGACAAAGAATGTTGACTACGATCCTGCATAAGCTCAGTGTGTGTGTGTGGGGTTGTGTGTGTGTGTGTGTGTGTGTGTGTGTGTGTGTGTGTGTGTGTTGTGTCTGTGTGTGTGTGTGTGTCTGTGTTGTGTGTGTGTTTGTAGTGTGTCTGTGTCTTGTGTGTGTGTAGTCTGTGTTTACGCACATTTGCCTATATGTGAATCAGAAAACAACAAGAAAAACTTTCGCATGTGTATGTGTGTATGTGTATGTGTATATGTGTGTAGTGTTGTGTACTGCATGTGTAAGTGGTGTGTGTGTGTGTGTGTGTGTGTTGTGTGTGTCTGTGTGTTTGTGTGTGTGTGTGTGTGTGCGTCTATGTGTGTGTGTCTGCTGTGTTTGGTGTGTGTGTGGTCTGTATGTGTGTGTGTGTATGCGTGTGTGTGTGTGTGTGTGTGTGTGTATGTGTGTGTGTGTGTGTGTGTGTGTGTGTGTTGTGTGTGTGTGATCTCTTGTGTGTGTATGTGTGTGTGCGCGAATATTGTTTTGTTACGAGCTGTAAGTACTTCGAAACAAGAACTATAACTATGAAAGTACACTTACAACATCGTGCCCAGCCAAACGTCATTGTTTCCATGGTGACTTTAGATGGGTCAGTCTTGGAAGAAAATCTCT
>CM060314.1:69449062-69499728 GCA_030674185.1 Monoplex corrugatus | reverse complement strand
GTCCCACTCTTCTGAACAAGCCCATAGCACTCTTAACTCTGCATAGGAGCTGGTTTGAGTCCAAAATCCTAAGATTTTGACAAGGTTGGTGGGATTGAAACCCACAACTTTGCACTGGGTAGTTCTTTGCACTAACTGCCGCACCATAGTGACTGGTTCGTTTCCTAGAATTAATAAAAGTAATGAAAAGGCAGGGAAATGGAAAAAAATCAGGAATGGAAAATACTTTCATTTACTTTTCTTCTGAAATTAAAGTCTTCTGTAACTAACTTTCATGTTTTTGACTTACATGTTTACCCGTAACATCTCTGTGTTGTTGTGAATAGAATGGAATTTAAAAAAAAAAAATTTTGGATCTGTTTTCCTAGTGGGCAGTGGCTGTTGATCCTTCTACCTCCATTGTTCTTTTTGACTCTTATTCGGCATCTCAGCAGCCTGGCACTGTCAAGGTAAGTTGGGATTTCTTTTTTGTTTGTTTGTTTGTTTTTTTATTTATAGACCTCAATTGTATGCAGGTACATGGAGCAGCCGGGGGTTTTTTTGTTCTTTTTTTGTTTTGCTTTGGGTTTTTTGTTTGTTTGTGTGTGTTGTGTGTGTGTTGTTGTTGTTGTTGTTTTCTTTGCTTTGGTTTTGTTTTGTTTTTTGTTTTTATGTAGATAATTTGCACATATCCTTCTTTGCTGATTTGTTTTTGGGGGGTTTTGTTGTTGTTGTTTTTTGTTTTTGTTTTTTAATATTTGCAAACTAAACCCAGTGCATTTGTCATAATCAGTGTCATCTCATACATGGACAATTTCATGTTCGGTTCTTATTGTGCAGCTTTTGCATCCATATGCGTGGGTTGACGTGGACCCAGTTTATGTTAGTGTGTGTGTGTATGGTGGGATATGGTTTGGAAATAAAAATCGCTTACACACAAAAGATGTCAAGGTAAGTTAGGGTCAAAATCATTCACCCCACAGCCAAGTTCCAGACCAAGAACTCCACAGAAGCCGCAATGTTACCATGAGGCCAGGTACTCAAAAGAGATTGCACTGCTGCTGGATTATTTGAATGGAATTCTGATGGTTCTTGTTCTGATCCAGTGTGTTTTGCACACCAGTTATTAAAACCCCCACTACAAAATAAAAGATGGAGATTTGTGTGCAACTTGTGTGTAGGGCTTGTTAGTGCCTGAGCTCCCTTTATGTCTGTTCGCATACAAAACATCAGATATGCACATTAAAGATCCTGTAAGTCACGTCTCACCTGTTGGTGTAACTGGGTTCAGTGTTGGCCGCTGCACTCTTTGACACCACTACCCTCCTCCAAACGGCTCTGTCTTAACTTTGTGGACAACGCCTTGAATATTAAGGCCACTGATATTGGTTATGTTCTCGATGTATGAGATTGGGGATCTGCCTTTCTTCCTTTTTGCCTCTGTTTAAAAGTCACGTCACCTGTGACAAACTGAAACATGAAAACACCCAGCATGCATACCCACCAAACGTGGAATTTGAAGTACTTCTTGCACCGTATGGCAAAACCATGTGTGTGCATGTATCTGAGAAAAATCAAAGTGTAAAAATTAAATGAATAGATAAGCTTTTCCTACTAATAACAGTAATTACTAAATTTTCTAGTGAGACTGAGTGAACTTTGCTCATTTCTGATTTAATAATGGTGGATGAAGAAAGTGGCCATGAATAAAGTAGTAATTCAGGATTCATTAAATTGATAACCACTTGCAGATTACGTTTGGAAATACTTCATAACCACTTGTAAATTACTTTTTTTTTTTTTAGTGTACTAGATTCTTGTTTACTTAAAGTCAAGAGAGCATAGATGAAATTTTCATTGTTCAGTAAGCACACTTTGTTTTTGTGTTGATCATAACAAGGTAAATGATAGAGAGGAGATCAGAAAGAAAATGGCATTGAGTGTGATTTTCAGGTGGGAGGAAGTTCAGAAAGCAAAGCCCATGGTATACTTAATAGGTTAAATGAGGAGAGAGACAGTGTGTGTGTGTGTGTGTGTGTGTGTGTGTGTGTGTGTGTGTGTGTGTGTGTGTGTTGTGTGTGTGTGTGTTTGTGTGTGTGACAGTGCATGTGCGTATGTGTGTGTGTGAAAGTGTGATGTATGTGTGTGTGTGACAGTGCATGTGTGTCTGTTTGTGTGTCTGTTTGTGTGAGTGTATATATGTGTCTGTGTGTTTATGTATGTGTGTGTTGTGTGTGTGTACGCTTGTGTGTTTGTGTGTGTGCTTGTATTTCTCTGTGTGTGTGTGACCGCACGCACATGCATGTGTGTATGTGTGTGCACGTGCAGTCACTTACAGAGAGAGAGGGAGTGTGCATGTGTACATGTATGTGCTGAAAGGAAGAAGGATAAAAAAAGAACTTGCAAATTGGTAATGTGAGAGGCTTTAAGGATAGGGTGGTTATGCTTGTGGGTTGGTGAGGAAGGGGGAGAGGGGGCTACAATGGAGAGTGATAGAAAAACATGGAGTGGAGGGAGGAGGAAGGGCCTGCTGCAAGCTGGCACACTTTTAGAGAGATTGTGTTTTATGTGTGTGTGTGTGTGTGCGGTGTGTGTGAGTGTGTGTGTGTGTGAGTGTTTGTGTGTGCGTGTGTGTGTGTGCGCGCGTGTGTGTGTGTGTGCGCGTGTGTGTGTTTTGTTGTGTGTGTTTGTGTGAGTGTTGTGTGTGCTGTGTGTGTGTGTGTGTAAGTGCTTGTGTGTGTGTGCATGTGTGTCTGTGCGTGTGTGTGTGTGTGTGTGTGTGTGTTAGTGCTTGTGTGTGTGTACATATGTACTGTGTAAGTGCATGTGTATGTGTGCGTGTGTGTGTGTGTGTATGCGCATGTATGTGTATGCGTGTGATGTGTGTGTGTGTGTGTGCATGTGTGTGTGTGTTCGTGTGTGTGTGTGTGTGTGTGTGTGCGTGTGTGTGCGTGTGTGTGTGTAAGTGTGTGTAAGTGTGTGTATGTAAGTGCTTGCGTGTGTAAGTGCTTGTGTGTGTGTGTGTGTAAGTGTGTTTGTGTATGTGCATGTGTGTGTGTGTGTATGCGTGTGCTGTGTGCGTGTGTATGTGCATGTGTGTGTGTATATGTGTGTGTGTTTATGTAGAGAGTAAATCAATAACAACATCATAACTGACAAACACGAGGTCTGTGCCTTCATGCGATAATTGCCATATCAACGATACTGGTCTAATGCTGATGGTTGACAAGTGTATGGATGGTGTGCCTACATTAAATGTACATTAGGCCATACATACCTGTCCTTTCAAATGCTATAGTGTATCAGATAATTGAGTTAGAGGTACCAGGTTTTCATGAGTAACACATTATATTAATGTGTTTAGCTTCGAATCTGAAGGATACCAGTTTGAGCCTGATCAGGGCCATTTTCTATATTTGATGGAAAGTTTTCTGTCTACCTCTCTCCTCTCTCTCTCTCTCTCTCTCTCTCTCTCTCTCCTCTCTCTCTCTCTCTCTCTCTCTTCTCTCTCTCTCTCTCTCTCTCTCTCTCTCTCTCTCTCTCTCTCTTTTTCTCTCTGTCTTTCTGTCTCTCTCTCTCTCTCTGTCCCCCTCCCTCCATCCATCCCCCTCCATCCCTCATGTCTGCCCTCTCTTTGTCTCCCTCTTACACACACACTTTGTCATTAACTCACTCACTGTCTTTTTGTTTTTCTGTTCTCTCTCTTTCTTCTCTCTATCCCCTCCTACCTTTCCCCATTTTCTCTCTCATTCTTACTATCTTTCTGTTGCTGTTTCTCTTATTCATCTCTATTCAATGCGGGATGCATGGCCGTTCTGATAAAGATGTGGAGTCAAAAAAGAAAAAAAAAGCCACTCATGTTCAGTCCCCCCACGGTATAAAAGTTGGCTTGTTCATTGCCCATCTCCATGCTCCAATCATTCTCATGGTGGCATTGTTTTGTAGGTCCCAGTCATGTCCCCACTTCAAGACCGTGCTAGTGCATAGGCATTTAAGAAGGATGAAGGAGTTTTTGCAGATAATCGCTGGCAGATTTGAATGAAGTATGTAGGGAATTTTCCAAATGCAGTTCATCATCATCATCATCAAGTGCCCTGGCATGAATTTTGTCACTCATATTTCTCACTGAAAGACCTAAATATTGACAGCGCTCAGCGACTGAGCGAGGGCTTCTGGGCTGATACCCAGCTACAATTATGCACACTTACCCAGCTTTCTCTCTCTCTCTCTCTCTCTCTCTCTCTCTCTCTCTCTCTCTCTCTCTCTCTCTCTCTCTCTCTCTCTCTCTTTGTTGTTGTTGTGTGTGTGTTGTGTCTTCCTCAGAGGCTTCTGTTTTGTTTTATTTTGTCATTTTATGTTGTAGACTCAACCAGACAGTTTATTCTGTGAAGTGAAAGGTCAGTTTTGGGTGGGAGTTTATTTTGTTATTGTTGATTTTTGTTTGGTTGGTTGGTTAGTTTTTTTGTTTTGTTTTCCAGTCTCCTTTCTGTTTGTTTTTTTTGTTCTTACCTTTGCAAGGGAGACAATCCTTTTTTCCCTCTGTTGGGGCTGTGATGGTCAGTCCATATTTGCCTCAACAGATCGTTTGGCAACCACACTCTATGATAATTGATTTATACTGTTGAGAGTGAGTTTAGTAACCCCTAGCCATACCATACACCTGTTGGCCAACATTATTACCTGATGAACATTGTTTGCTGCCTTTACATTGACAATGAAACCAGTATCTTGTAACAGCTGTATAATTGGAGTCCACATGCATTATTTTTGAGTGCATGTAAGGCTTAGTAAAATGTGTCTGTGTTCAGTCTTTGCCGTGAACAAGTGTACGTTAGGATATTTGGTTTTGTACATTCACACATGCATGGCTGCACATATGCATACATGTTCCAACTCTCATATGCATACATACATGTACAGGTAAACACACATACATGCACACTTGCATGTCAGAACCATGCTAAGGATTGAACAAAATAAAAAAAAAAAAGGAAATCTTCTCGAGATCTAACCCAACCTGCTACTGCACAGCCGTAACAACTCACGACAGACTGAATACCAAGAAGAGAGGTCAACAAATTGAAACAATATTTATTTGTAACACTAACATAGGCATGAGAAACAAACATAAACAGCAAAATATTCAACCCCCCAAAATCAGACCATGCCCAACGCGCGCGCGCCACACACACACACACACACACACACACACACACACACACACACACACACACACACACACACACACACACACACACACACACACACACACACACAGATGTGCACAAACGCATGTAAATGTAAGCACACAAACATGCACAGGAATACTCATGCACACATACACATATGGCTTGCACAAGGTTGAACAGAACCCAGCATGTAGATTTGGGAAGAAAAGGTGAACTTTGTATGAACAGGCCAGTCCAAGGCATGCACAATGGAAAAACAGGGACACTTGTAATTCAAATTTTTAGAATATGTGCAACTATGAGTCAGATTGCACTGGGGATAGGGTATATCCTTGACAATGTATATATATACACACAAATAAACACACAGACACATGTGTAGGAAACTCTAGGGAGAGCTGGACAACAGAAAGTTCTCAGAGGAGAAGCCCAGTTCAAGCAAGTATTTCAGCCCATCTCGTCTTAACTCTAAGGGGCCCATGGCATTCCGTGTCATACTTTTCTGCTGTTGCTGTACTTTTTTGCATGCATGCGCGCACACACACACACACACGCACACGCACATGCACACATGTATGCACACATACATGTACATGCATAGTCACTCGCACACACACACACACACATGCATGCACACACACATGCATGCACACACACACTTTATTCATTATTTCAGATTTGTCCCCTGTTTGTGGTTTACATTTTTTTTCAGTCTACTGACCCAGATGTCCAACACACTTTATTCATTATTTCAAATTTGCCCCATATTTATGGTTTACATGTCTTTTTCAGTCTACTGGCCCAGGTGTCCAACACACTTTATTCATTATTTCAAATTTGCCCCATATTTATGGTTTACATGTCTTTTTCGGTCTACTGGCCCAAGTGTCCAACACACTTTATTCATTATTTCAAATTTGTCCCATGTTTATGATTTATGTGTCTGTTTTTCAGTCTACTGGCCCAAGTGTCCAACCTCATGGCATTCGGTGTGGTGTTCTGGTTTGATTTTGAACATCTGTTTAAAATTACGTGAGTAAAGCTGCCTTTAGTGGAGATAGACAATGTTTGTCAGTTAGTTGATGTGACTTTTTGTTTTTGCCTATCAGTGCTGCTTTTTGACATGATGTGTTTGATGATTTGTTGTGGTGTTCATGCAACTTTTACCTGAACCAAATGCTTATTCTTTATATGCACGGTAGCAGCGGTTTCTTTAACGCGAAACTAATCAATGATAATTCAGTTAACCAGGTGGTGGTAGAAACAACAGGGGGATGGTGGGTGGAGGGGACAGAGTTCAGAGTTGACATCTGACACGTACATAGTTTGTGAAGGCCTCTGATCCATACACAAATTCGTGAACTCGTTCTCGTTCTCACACCTGGGGGAAGGAGGAGGGTGAGAAAGGGAAGGAGAATGAGAACGGGACTTGGTTCAAAGTGAAAAAGTATGTGTGATTGAATGTCATTAATAAACATTGTTTCCTGATCTTGCCATTCACCCTTTGACTAGCTCAGCCTAACCTATCCACTAGCTTCCTGCAGGAGGCAAAAAATTAATTTACTATTTTTTTGTTTAATTGAATTCCTGAAATTAAGATAAAAGCAGTATGTTCTATTTCAAGATTAGAAAAAAATCAAGGGTAGGAGGAGGAGTGGTAGAAATAGAATTGTGATATTTATATACATGTGTCAGTCAGTGTGGTGTCTTATTTCTTAGTCCTGATGATAGTTATTTGGTATTAATTTTATTGTGTCTTTTGAACATTATCACACCTATCTAAATATGTGATAATATCAGATAGTGGGTGTTTTAGCTTTGTTGTTGTTTTTATATTAGTCACTTTATTTGACTATTCTCCTGATAACTTTTTTTTCTTTAGGGTAGGTAGGGTTGGGTTGTCAGAGAGAGATAGAGTATGTGTGTATGTGTTTGTGCATGTTTGTATGTAGGTGTGTGTATATATGTGTAACTGTCTATGACAGTCTGTTAATGTGTGTATGTCTTGAGTGTATGTGTGTGTGTGTGTATATGTGAGTGTGTGTGTGTCTGTGTGTGAGTGCCTGTGCATCTGTGAGTGTGTATGTGTGTCATTGACAGAGAAAGTGTGTGTATGTATGTGTGTGTGTGTGTGAACATGCTCTAGTATGCACATTGCTAGAAAGGAAGGTGAAGACAGGTGCCTGAAAAACAGTAATTTTTACAGCAATGAAGAGAATTGAAAGTGGATTTTATAATGAACAAATAGCCAGTTCAAAGCGTTTTTTTAATTGATAACTATTCTGTTGTTGTTGGGTTTGTTTTTTTTTTCAATTTTTATGGTTTGATTTTCAACAGTCATTTTTAACACTTGCTCTCTCTATGGTAACAAGCATTACTGATTTGATTAGAATTACTGTCAGGTGTGACCCACCTTGGGAAAACTCATCTAAAGCGCAAAATTTTAATTTTTGAGTTTTAAAACATCATAAAATTTCAAAGTTTATGAACTAACATGCGAAAGCCAGATTAATTTTCTGTTATAGTTTTATTTTCAGAGGCATATGAACTTTGTATTTTTGATAAAGGAAATCATACGCTCACGAATTGTGAAAAAAAAAAGTATTAAAAATTGCTTTTTAGGACACTGTTATTTTTGAAAAGTGAATATTTAGATGTTAAAGACTCGAGATATGGAAAGCTTTCAGTTGATCAAATTTTGACCTTATTCAGTTAATTTTAGCCATTGCTATGGCTCTATGCAGTTGGTTGAGCTTTAGGCAACAAGAACAACAACAAAAAACAACAACAAAAAACTGGGACTGGCTGGCTGCAAGTTTAGCTGGGGTTTCCCATGTTGCATCACAAATTGTGGAAATGAACGACTGAGGGGATTTAAAATGTATTGCTCTGAGTTAGATTTGAATGTTGACATTTTGGCTTGCTTTTGTTATATTCAGAAGATAAGTGTATCATGTAACTTGAATGTCATAACGTGTATAAACATTTATGTGCATGAGCAATGTGTATAATATCATAATAAGCATGCGAGTAGTGGTAGATAGCATGCATATGTATGTATATGTGCATGTGTACATATGCACAAAAAACAAAGACATACAAACATACCACAAAGTCACGCATAAACACACAAACACACACTCGCACACACGCACGCACGCACGCCCCACCACCACACACACACACACAACACACACACACACACACACACACACACACACACACACACACACACACACACACACACACATATGCACTGTCACACACACACACAAGCACATAATACACACACACATACATACATACATACACCACACACATACATACATACATACACACACACATACACACACACGCGCGCATAAACACACACTCGCACACACGCACGCACACACGCACCCACACACACACACACAGATACACACACACACACATATGCACTGTCACACACACACACACACACACACATATGCACTGTCACACACACACACAAGCACACATAATACACACACACACATACACACATACACACACACACACACACACACACACACACACACACACAGAAACATGCTGACACATTTTTATGCAGGCACACACACACATGGATAAACCACACACACACACACCACACACACACACACCCCACACACACACACACACACACACACACACACAACACACACACACACACACACACACACATATGTACACACACACACACACACACACACACACACACACCACACACACACACACACACACACACACACAACACACACAACACACACCACACATTTTCTTTCTGTAAACATTCTTTATTTCATATCTGATAGAGAAAAAATGACAAAAACAACAACAGCAGCAGTAACAACAGCAACAACAAACAATAACTAGTATTGCATGATTAGTTTCACTATTCACACTAGTGGGATGTTATGTATTTGTTGGGTGCTTATGTGTGAAGATTCAGTGATTCATACTAACATAACACTATTAACCCTACTTTCTTTTTAGAAGCTCACCTTTTCTTGAAGGTAGCTTTGTGCCACCTTTAAAAATTCCTCTTTGATTTTTTTGTTGTTGTTGTTATTATTAACATGATGAAATGGCAACATTTGTTTTTCATGCTTTGTTCTTCGGAATTATTTTGTGCTTGTTTTTACCTGTGCTATACACCTGCTTGTGTCCCTAATTTGTTGTCTAGCATGGTGGACAAGAGGTATGTAGAATATCCTTTGTTCATGAGTAATGCATTCTTTTTGAGGTGTTGGTATGAGTTAGGTTATGACATTTAGGTCTGTCTTAACATCATTCTAGGTGTTGGTATGAGTCATGTTATGACATTTAGGTCTGTCTTAACACCATTCTAGTATCATGTAACAGGTTATGACATTTGAACCTGTCGTTGTCTAATATCATTAATCTAGTATATAGCAAGTTATGACATTGAAGCCTGTGTTAATCTAATATCATTAATCTAGTATATAGCAAGGTATGACATCGAAGCCTGTGTTAATCTAATATCATTAATCTAGTATATAGCAAGGTATGACATTGAAGCCTGTGTTAATCTAATTCATTAATCTAGTACATAGCAAGTTATGACATTTAAGCCTGTGTTAATCAAATATCATTAATCTAGTATGTAGCAGGTTATGACAATTAAGCCTGTGTTAATCTGATATCATTAATCTAGTATATAGCAGATTATGACATTGAAGTCTGTGTTAATCTAATATCATTAATGTAGTATGTAGCAGGTTATGACAATTAAGCCTGTCTCTAAATCTAGTATCACTAATCTAATGTGTAGCAGATTATGACATTTAAACCTGTCTTAATCTAATCTCACTAATCTTTGTAGCAGGTTATGACACTTAAACCTGTCTTAATCTAGTATCATTAATTTGATATCATGCCACAGGTTATGACATTTAAGCCTGTCTTGTATAGCTTCATTAATTTAATATCATGTTGCAGGTATGCCATTTTGGGCTGTCTTAATCTAGTGACATGTGGCAGGATATTTGAAGTTCGTCAGAATCTCTATAAATCATTACATCTTTTTAGAGTAATCTTCAGCAAAACTTATTTACTCTCAGTGTCTGTTTCATTCTTCTGTACATAATTTGATTAAGTCTGTATAAAAGGGATTTCTAAAATTTGAACTTTTGCTCTTCAAAAGGACCGTCATTATTGTTTGTAGTAAATGTTCTCACACCTACCCAGCACTGTTTCCTCGGATGCGTGTACAAAAATCATTTGGCCCATGCTGTGCAGACATTATATTGCTGCTCAGTCTGCGCACTCTGTCTTCAGTGTGTGCATACTGTATGTTTCTGTGTTTCTGTATGCCTCCAAACTGTAGCATGGCTTGCAGGCTCTTTAGCATGCATTTTCCTTGTTCTGTGTGTGTATGTAAGCACACCAAGGGGTTTCAAGCAACAGCAGGTCTGCGCATATGTTGACCTGGAAGATTGGAAAAATCTCCACCCTTTGTTCACTAGGTAGTATCCAAGCAGGAACAAGTTGAGATCTTCTGATTGGGAGTGTATTGTCCTATCTACTTGACAATCACGCCTGTCACCATGTATAATGAAAGCTGATGCAGTGCATGATATGAGTTGTGTTCTGTTGTTTATTGTATGTTCAGCTGCTGCACACGGACAAATACATTTTAATATCATGCAACTTGTGGTAAAAAGATTTAGATTGTAGTGTAGGTATGCCAAGAAAAGCACGTCCAATTATGGGTTTATTTCCTTTGTGTAATTGTAGACAGACTGATCAGGTTACCTTTCTCTTTCAAAAATTGTAAAGTTGTAATATGTACTACAGCAACTACTGCTGGAAATGTTTTTAGTGTAAATTTGTAATGTGAACTAAAGCAGCTGCCTCATTGAATTTTTACCATGCAAATTTATATTATTAACTAAAGCAGCTGCTACTGTAAATGTTTACAGTACATTTTTGTAAAGAGAACTACAGCAGTTGTCACTGTAAATGTTTACAGTACTAATCTAAAATATGAACTAAAGCAGATGCTACTGTAAATGTTTACAGTAACAAAAATCTATGACACACACACAATCACAAAATCACACACAATTACAGGCATGCATTCATATCTGTGATAAAAACGTATTTCAGCAATTAAAAAGAGATTGGTTAATGTCTGTTTTGATTAATGAAGTAGTAGGCCTCCTTCGGTCATGACTGACCATGGACAAAGTACATCTGTTCTAATGTCTAGATGGGCTGTCTGCTTGGTCCAAGCAGCGTCGCCTGTGACTGTACGACCAATGCGAGAGAGGCAGTCTCTGTTGCAGCGGTCGCATGTGTATGCTGATGCTGGTCTGTTGGCTGTCATCCCTTTTCTGCGAACTCGCTTTTCTGCTGCAGCAGCTGACAGTTTGTCCTCACCAATCCGCAGCTGTTTCTTGAGAGTAGTTCTCCAGCTGTTGCGGTCGTCTGCGAGGTCCTCCCAGGACTCAGTGTTGATCTCAAGCGCCTTCATGTCACGCTTGCAAACGTCTTTGTATCTCAGCTGTGGGCGGCCAATGTTTCTCTGCCCTGTGGCAAGCTCACCATAAAGGATGTCTTTTGGGATGCGACCATCTTCCATGCGGCGAACGTGGCCCAACCAGCGCAGCCGACACTGTCTCAGCATGGTATGCATGGTTGGGAGGCCAGCGCAGGTTAGGACTTCGGTGTTGGTCACCTTGTCTTGCCAGGAAATGCCAAGTATGCGCCGTAGGCTTCTCAGGTGGAAGTATTGAGCCTTTATTCTCCTGATGAGCATGCGTGGTCCATGCCTCGCTGCCATACAGCAAGGTGCTGAGGACACAGGCGTTGTATACAGCCATCTTTGTCTTTGTGGTCAGCTTGGGATTTGTCCACACCCTTTGTGTGAGGCGGGCTAGTGTTGTGGCTGCCTTCCCGATCCTCTTGTCGACTTCTGTGTCAAGGGAGAGGTTATCGGTGATGGTGGACCCAAGATATGTGAATTGATGGATGGCTTCAAGCTCGTAGTCATCAATGGTGATGGCTGGTGGAGATGGCGTGTCTTGGCCCAGGACGTTTGTCTTCTTAAGACTGATGGTCAAACCAAAACCTTTGCAAGCCTGGGAGAAGTGGTCCATTAGTGACTGCAAGTCCCGCTGCGTATGGGTCACAACTGCGGCATCGTCGGCAAATAGCATGTCTCTGATGAGGGCTTCATGGACCTTTGTCCTTGCTCTGAGGCAGGCGAGGTTGAAGAGCCTGCCATCTGATCTGGTCCGCAGGTGGATCCCTTCTTGCGCTGTGCTGAACGCATGCCTCAGGAAGAGAGCGAAGAAGATTCCAAAGAGGGTTGGGGCCAGGACACAGCCTTGTTTCACATCGCTGCGTACGTCGAAGGGCTTGGAGAGGTTTCCGTTGAACTGCACCATCCCTTTCATGTTTGAGTGGAAGGACTCAATTAAGCTGTGCAGTTTGGGGGGGCAGCCGATTTTTCGGAGAGCCCTGAAAAGGCCATCTCTGCTAACTAGGTCAAAGGCCTTGGTGAGGTCAATGAATGCCACATACAGGGGCATCCGCTGCTCTCTGCACTTCTGGATTTGGCGAAGGGAGAAGACCATGTCTACCGTGGATCTCTTTGCTCGAAAACCACACTGTGATTCCGGGTAGACGCGTTCAGCCAGTTTCTGCAGGCGGATTAGGAGGACCCGAGCATAGACTTTGCCAACAATGCTGAGGAGCGAGATACCTCTGTAGTTGTTGCAGTCGCTCCTTTCGCCCTTGTTTTTGTACAGGGTGACGATCTTGACGTCCCTCATGTCCTGTGGTACAGCTCCCCATTCCAACACTGACAGAGAACTGCGTGCAAAGGGTGCAGAAGAGAAGTCTTGCAGTGCTTGATGAGGTCTGGGGGAATTCCGTCGTTGCCAGGTGCCTTCCCTGATGCCAGGCTATCAATGGCCTTGCTGAGTTCGTCCGCAGTTGGCTCTGCGTCAAGTTCTTCCATTACCGGCATGCATTTGATGGCATCGAGGGCTGAGGGGACACCATGTTCTGTGTGGAGTAGAGGTCGGAATAGTGTTCCGCCCATCTTTCCATCTGTTGGCTAGGATTGCTGATTACTTCCCCAGTGGAGGATTTGAGGGGGGCGATCTTGCTCTGTGTTGGTCCCAGTGCCTTCTTGATGCCATCATACATTCCTCGGATGTTGCCTCTTTCAGCAGCACTCTGTATCTCTTCGCTGAGCTCTGTCCAGTACTCGTTTGCGCAGCGCCTGGCGTTAAGCTGAACCTTACTTCTGGCAGCCCTGAGGATTTGCAGGTTCTTCTCACTGGGTGACCGCTTATACTTGGTGAGTGCAGCATGTTTGGCCTCAACAGTGGGAGTTATCTCTGATGATTTGGCCTCAAACCAGTCGTGGGACTTCACAGTTTTCTTCCCAAAGGTGGCCATAGCAATGCGGTGCATGGTGTCTCGTAGCGTTTCCCATCTCTCAGTGGCAGAGTCTCTGGGCTGCAATGTATCGTATTCTCTCTGAAAGGCCTCTGCGAACAATTCTACAAGATCTGGCTGAGACATCTTGCTGACGTCAATGCGAGGGTTCCCTTGTTTCTTTGAGCAGTGGAACTTCTTTGGTTGTAGCCTGATCTTGCAACATACCAGAGAGTGGTCTGTGTCGCAGTCTGCGCTGTGATAAGAGCGATTGTGGAGAACGTTTTTGATAGCGGCACGTCTTACTAGGATCAAATCCAGTTGGTGCCAATGTTTTGAGCGGGGATGCCTCCAGGAGACTTTGTGCTGAAGCTTCGTCTTGAAGAAGGAGTTGGCGATGCACAGTTCATGGCAGGCGCAAAACTCAAGCAGTCGCTGTCCATTCTCATTCATTTTCCCCACTCCAAAGGAACCGAGGCAGAAGGGCCATGAGTCATTGTCTGCACCCACTCTGGCATTGAAGTCGCCCAGGAGAACAAGTTGTTCTGTCCTGGGGATGTTCCTTATGGTTGATGCAAGATTTTCGTAGAACTCATCCTTGGTGTCTGGAGAGGCGGACAGAGTTGGGGCATAAACGCTGATGAGAGTGACATAGCCTTCGGTGGTGTTGAGGCGGAGAGTCAAGAGTCGTTCTTAACCGCCACTGCCTGGTTCGATCATGTTCAGCAGGCTGTTCTTTACTGCAAAGCCTACTCCGTGCTCTCTTGGGCATCAGAACTCTTTCCTTGCCAGAAGAAGGTGTAGTCCCTTTCCTTTAGTGTTCCTGAGTCAGCCAGCCGTGTTTCCTGCAGAGTGGCAATGTCCACATTGAGCCTCTTTAGTTCGCTGTTTATGACGGCGGTTTTTCTGGCGTCGCTGATGTCTTGCAGATCTTGGGAGAGCCCAGGCATCATTGTTCGGACATTCCAACAGCCCAGTTTCACTGCTGATCCTTCACATTCACATTTATTGTCCACCAGTGTACTTATACTACAGATGTATCATACCTGTTCAATCGATGTTTAGTGATGTGTACTCGTCTGTACTGGTGAAGGTCTGTTATCTATCAATGATATCTAATATTTGTGTTTCAAGGATTAAATGGACACTGTTTCAGCATTTATCAAATACATTTCATTGGCTACAAAGACAGTATAAGAAAATGAACATAAATTCAGTATCTCTCATAGTTTCCCAGGTTTGCTTGTATCCAATAAAGATCAAATTGCTGTTGTACAGGGAACGATTTTGTCTTGCTTATGTCTTTTGTGGCTATTTCATTCTTCCCTACTATACATTGAAAGTAAAAGGTAAAGTAAATGTATATGAGGCATTTAGTTAGCCCTTTGTGATTGTGGCCAGGGCAATTTTTTTTGTTTTGGTATACAAAATAAAAGAAGGACAATTCCTTTTTTTAACCCTTTGACTCCTGCACCTTATCAACCAACTGCAAAAACTTAACCCTTTGACTTCCTCACCCTATCCATCAGCTCCTGCAGGAAGCTGGTGGATAGGGTGAGGAAGTCAAAGGGTTAAGTTTTTGCTTTGGTAGCATGGTTGACAATGCAGGATGCTGGTGGACAGGGTGCGGGAGTCAAAGAGTTAATATTGATGTCATGATTATGTTATGTATGGTCTGTGTACTGAGGTGGTTATTTGGGTCCATTTGTAAGTGTTCCTCTGATAATGTTGACAGTATTATCAGCATGTTCGCACCCCTATCGGCCTAGGTATTCACGTTCCTACAGTTACTTGTATGATGATGCACTTCCAACTGTAATGGCCATGCACTTCCTCGACCCATCATGTATGCTAAAGGAAGTTTCTGGTGGTTTTCCTTGGGTGTCTGGGTTTGTCTGTTGTGATATTGTAAGAGGGATACTCTCCATCGGATATATGTATCCAGTTAGTGTGGTGGTCAGGGTTATTGGTACATGATATATGGATATGGTCTGCACTATGATGTTGATAATCCTGTGCACCTTACATTGCCTAGTTGAGAAATGGAATGTGGTATGTCATTGACAAAGTGGCTGTGAGTACATTGCACACAGGATCTCCTATCGCTAGTTTATCAAAGAAATAGAAGTTCATTATTATTATTAAAACGCCATTTGTATTGTGTAAACAGTTCATGTCAAAACATGCTGATTGCACTTTATATAGTAACAACAAGAACAGTAAAAAGGGGGTTTGCAGGTCTGCCATGTCAATACATTAATGCAATATACACACAGTTGAACTCACATATCAACATAGCAGAAGCATAGTTCATCCCAAATAACAGTAGACCATAACATGAAATCAGAAATAGGTAATAGTGACTCTAGTCAGAAAAGAATGTATCAGGAAGAAAAACATATAAATCATCTAATGAAAACAGTCTTTTGCACATATATACATGCAAGCATACACACACACACAGACACATACACACACACACACACACACACACACACACACACACACACACACACACAACACACACACACACACACACACACACACAACCCCATGAAGGCAGACAGACAGACACGTACACACACACACAGAGTAGACTTCATATATTTTATACTGGAAACATTAGAAAGCAAGACTCTGTGTGTGTGTGTGTGTGTGTGTGTGTGTATGTGTGTGTACTGGAAACATTAGAAAGCGTAACTCTCTCTCTCTCTCTCTCTCTCTCTCTCTCTCTCTCTCTCTCTCTCTCTCTCTCTCCTCTCTCTCTCTCTCTCTCTCTCTCTCTCTCTCTCTCTGTGGATGTATGTGTGTGTATGTGTGTGTTCAGATACAACAGCCCCTTGTGTTGAATTCCATGTAAAATAATACAACACAGCTGTGAAGTCAGCTTATTGAGTCAGTATTGAGCAGTTCAGCAGAGTTTGCCCTAGTTAGCCATTCACAGCATCTCAATATTTATGACAAGAATGATTGTGCTGGCTGCTTGTCTGACAGGCCGGCGTATCAAGAAACACTAGAATCAATTCATCTGTTTGATCAGTGTGAACAGATGGTGTTCACATTTTAAGCACAGACGTCAGACGGGCTGAAGAGTAGAAAAACTGTCACTCTTTCTCTCTGTCTGTCTGTCTGTCTCTGTCTGTCTGTCTGTCTCTCTCTCTCTCTCTCTCTCTCTCTCTCTCTCTCTCTCTCTCTTTCTTTCTCTTTCTCTGTCTGTCTCGTTCTGCCTGGCTGGCTGTCTGTCTGTCTGTCTCTCTTCTCTCTCTCTCTCCCTCTCTCTCTCTCTCTCTCTCTCTCTCCTCTCTCTCTCCCTCTCTCTCTCTCTCTTCTCTCTGTCTCTGTCTTGTTCTCTCTCTCTCTCTCTCTCTCTCTCTCTCTCTCTCTCTCCTCCTCTCTCTCTCCTCTCTCTCTCTCTTATCCAAAGTCACCGGGACTCATTGTGCATTACACATTTTACAAGACACAGGGTGTGATACATATAGAAGCCCTGATATGTTACATACACACACACATCAGAAAGCACGCATTAATACTTGTGCAAAAACGAATATATACTAACATTGTCTAACCAGAGACACACATGTATCTATAGTCGTACATGTACATGTACATGAATGTTTACACAACTTTTTTTTCATCTATTGTTTATTTTAAGTATAATTGCATGCGATGTTGTTCTCGTGTATCTGTACAGTCTTTTTATTTTTCATTGTTCTCCCTGTACCTTCTTTCTTGAACTCATTCCTCACCTTTTCTCCCTTGAAGCAGGAGTGGTCAATGCCAGGGGCATCTCCTTAGTGCACACAAATGCATTGATGTGTGTACTTAATTTTCTTTCTTTCTTTTTCAAGTACTGTGTGTGTATTGAAACGGTTATAGCCCTGATATGGCTCTACATAGTCGGCTGGGCTTTAAGCAGCGATAAGAATATGAGCTCATCCAATCCTCCCTCTTTTGTGATATGAACAGATTGTGTGTGAACTGTGTGATACATTTTCAGTGTAATTGTGTCTGAGAGGGTGTGGATCACTCGTGTGTAACTGGTGATCTCATAGTGGTCATGTCTCAGATTTCAGTTGCCCACAAATCAGCTTCAGACATTGAGCTTGCCAGCACCAGTTCTAGAAATGATGTGATGGACATTGGACCTGAGTTTTCCTTAAGTAACAATGAAAAGTTAAATCTTGGCAGTTATAGTAATTCAGTTTAGTGATAATCTGAGTTATAGTAATTCAGTTTAGTGACAGTCTGATGATGATCATCATTTTCATCACCATTATCATCACTGCAAATTACAGCATTATCGTGGTTATGCAGTCATGTGATCATGCTATTTAGGACAGTGTTAATGTAAACTTGATTTATTCCATTTAAAGAGTATTTCTGTCAGCAGTCATTCTGACAAAAGTGGTTTCTTAGAATATTTTAATTTTCATTCTGACATTTAATGTAACTATCATAGCATATTATCATTGCAGACTCAACAGGTGCGGCAGATGTCGTGTATAGTATTAGAATTATGGACATTGTTGGCGTTTGCCTAACTGCGGATTTTGTAGAAACACCAAACATGTAATGAGACAGAGAAGATAAAAGCATAAATATTCGATAGTGAGCTTATTTTCCCAGGAGTGGGAATTTTCTTTGGACCTGTGGATTTCCGCGGTATTAATTTCCCTGGATTCCATGGGCCTTTTCCTTACAAAATCCATATCCAGCTTCTTTTCTTCAAAGTAGAGTAAGTAAAATGAGTGTGATTTGTGATTTAATATGTGTTTGTATAGAAAATAAGTAGTGCAGAAAATACCTTTTTAAGCACTCTGAATGTCTAATGTGATGCCTGAAAATTGTGCCAGGTTGCACAGAGGATTTTAATCCTTTAAAATTTTATTCTGGGGAACATACTACCATTGGACTTCCCAGATTTCGTTTGTTTTGTTTTTTCTTTTCAGCAGTTCTCACCCCTGTTTCCCTGTATAATAGTTACCATGTCCAAAGTCCAGATCACAGATTTTATGGAGAAATATTTATTTGTTTTCAGGAATAAAAGGGTAAGTGTTAATGTGTCCAAAATTCGCTAGTCTATTTTCCTTAGAATAGTATTACTCTTGATTCCTGCCATCTTTTCTCGAATTTCTTTATGTTCTTTCATGCATATATTTTTCTGATTGTTTAGTTTCTTTTGATTTTGTATTTTATTGTGGGGGGGGGGGGGAGAGGGGGGTTCTAACTGAAGCACTCAGTGATATAGAGGTTGTTACTTGCCAGCAGCTTGGTTGTTGCTCTTTTTTTCAGGAAATCATTGTAGATAAGTACAATATGAAGATTTACTTTACAGATGAATGAAACAATGAATAAGATATTTGATGTGGGAAAAAATGTGTGTTGACAGAATGCATCCCAAGGAAATGTCTCTCAAAGGCTTTCCGTTTTTCTTCGCCATTGCCATTTACTGCTATGAGGTAATTTGTCTTCTCTCTGTCTCTGTCTCTGACCTTGTGTCTGCCTCTCTCTCTCTCTCTCTCTCTCTCTCTCTCTCTCTCTCCTCTCTCTCTCTCTCTCTCTCTCTCTCTCTCTCTCTCTCTCTCTTTTCTCTCTTCTCTCTTTCTCTCTTCTCTTCTCTCTCTCTTCTCTCTCTTCTCTCTCTCTCTCTCTCCTCTCTTATCTATCTATCTATCTATCTACCTCCCCTCTCCCTTCTTCTGCATGTCCCTCCTTCCCTTCTCTTTTCCTCCTCTCACTTGCCCCCTACCCATCTTCTCTCTCCCTTATATTTGATAGATATCACTGAAATACAGGTTTCAAGAAAACAAGAGAGATGAGTGTGATAGCCAAGTGGTTAGAATGTCAGACTTCTTGTTGGAAAGTTTGAGTTCAAACCTACCTGAGCAGTGCTCGGTGGGTGTACAGATTTATCAGATATCCCATGTCCCATATCCCATGTCCGAATACACCTGTAAAACATCAAATATGCGCAGTGAAGATCCTGTACAATTAGGCCGTATCAGTGTTCGGTGATTCATGGAAACATGAAAATATTCAACATGCACACTCAGCATACACACTCACCAAAGACAGCGTGTGTCGATCATGCAGTAACATACTGTCTGAATAGCTTGGGCCAGACAGCTTGTATACACTCATCAGAGGAAAACTTCTTTGAGCACCAAGAACAAACTAAGAAAGAGGGATAAAGAGAGAGACAGGCAGACTATGAGTCACCTTATATAACAGCTTTGGGAAGATGTGTCATGATGATTTGATTGCTATGGTAATTTCTATTTAATTGCTACCAACATTTTTATCGCACTCTGTATTATTTAGTTTGCAAAGATACTTGTGTATTCTATTCATAATCCCATCCCCACCCCAGTGGGGATGCCGGGGATTCTTTCATAATGAATATTACTTCTGTGTTAGAAATGTCCTCTTATCTGTCACTCTCTGTGTTTCTGCCTTGTTCCTTTGCTTTCTGTCATTTCTTCCTATCATTTTCTGCCTTGCTGGTCCATTCACCTGTACGTGTTCAATAAAGTCTTATATACTTTCTCTTAGGATTGACATTTGGGTATATGTATTAAGTGCATTTTTGGCTCTAGGGAAAGGAGATATGCGAAAGCAATTTTAGGTAATTTAGACCAGTTCTTGTATATGTTTTGGTGTCCGTAGTTATGTTTAAATTAGTATTCAGGTATGTTTTTTTTTTAAATTCCATGTGTGATAAATTGAACGGAGTGGTCAACACCAGGGGCATCTCCTTAGATTATGCGTGCAAATGCATTGATATGTGTACTTAATTTTATTTTCCTTTTTTTCCTGTTGAAGTATTGTGTATGTTTTGAAACAGGGTAGCCCTGGTATGGCTGTATACAGTCAGCTGGGCTTTAAACAAAAATAACAAATATCAATAATTCTCTGGTTAATTTCAGGGCGCAGGAATGATTTTAGCTCTGGAGTCTTCACTGATTGAAGAACTACGTCCCAGGTTCAAAAAGTAAGTTCACTTTTGCAAAACAAAAAAAAAAACCAGCTTTACTGCATCTAATGTATAGTGAGTCCAAATGTATTTTTGCCATAAAAGAATGATTTATAATGATAAGGATAAAATTCTATACTTAAATACAAATTTTGATAAAAAAAATTTACCCCCAGTTTAAAAAGTGAGTTCACTGTGTCTGTTTTCACACAATTTTTTCCCATTGTCATGCAAAGAATGTATCCACTTTTGAGTGAAATGAATTCTACAGTTTGTGGATAGTGTTGGTGTATGTAACAGAAATGGAAAGGCCATGTATTACCATCTTATGTATTATGAATACAAAATAGGAACTGCTTCGGTTGTTCAGATAGAAAAAAACTGAATATCTATTCATCTGATAAAAAAAAAAAACAGACTGTATTAGTTTATGTTGTCGCCTGAATGTTTAAGAGATAAAGGACTGCCCTGTGGAGATGCTGGGGGCTCTTTCAGTATAAATAGTATCCCCACCTTCTGGAAATTCTGTGCTAGAAATTTCCTCTTTTCTGTCACTCTCTTTGTTTCTTTCTTCCTCCTTTGCTTTCTGTCATTTCTTCCTATCATTTTCTGCCTTACTGGTCCATTCACCTATATGTGTTCAATAAGTCTTACATACTTTCTCTTAGGATTGACAATTGGGTACATGTATTAAGTGCATTTTTGGCTCTAGGGAGGTGAGATATGCAGAAGCAATTTTAGGCACTTAAGGCCTGTTTTATGTATGTTTTGGTGTCCTTGTTTATGCTTAAATTTATATTCACGTGTGTTTGTTTAAATTCCTTGTGCGATAAATGGGACGGAGTGGTCAACACCAGGGGCTTGTCCTTAGATTATGTGCACGAATGCATTGATATGTGTACTTAATTTTCTTTTTCTTTTTTTTTTCCTTTTGGAAGTTTTATATGTTTTGAAGCAGTTATAGCTCTGAAATGGCTCTACGCAGTCAGCTGGGCTTTAATTAAACAACAATAACAATAAAAGAGATAAAGGAGTGTCATTCTGCACTTGCAAATTTATGTCAGAGCAAGCTGACACAGTCCTTCACCACAACCACATCTGTGTTGTTTACAGAAAATTACAATCAGCTTCAGTCTGCATGCTTTCATATTCTTTACATACAGTAATAACTTTCAGAACTACATTACAGGCCACATATAAATTAATACAAGCAACCAGTTGCCGTGGTGTAGTGGTTAGTGCAACAGACTACCTACTGGAAGGTTGTTGGTTCAAATCCCCATTAGTCCCTTCAAACATCATTGTGGGTGTTTTTGGCTCTAACTGACTCCTGCCCAGAGTTGGGCGTGCTATGGGCTCATTGGGAAAACTGGGACCACTCAGTCAAGTCTCATCCACTTTACAAATGCATCATTGAGGGTATTGCTCAAATCTTCTGACCAGCACCGCAGGTGTCTGTATCTCTCAGGCCTGGTTGACGCCAGGATATGTTATAATGATAAGCGTAGAGTACAGCCCTGTCACGCAGTCTAAATCCTAGGTGAAATTCCACAGCATCATGATTTTCATCCTCATTGACATTGTCATCATGGCATTAGAAAAAGTGTTCCAGCTTCTATGGCCATTAAGGTGGTGTAGAAAATGGGGGGGGGATGGTGAGCACAAAGGTAACTTCCCTGAGTGCAATGATCAAAAATAAAAAAAAATTTTTGAATTTTTACAAGTAGCCTTTACCCTAATGGCACAGTTTATCACAGATACACTATCATGTGATGGTGCTATGTCAACACTTTTAAGACATGAGTGGAAGTTGGTAATGTCAGAAAAACATGGTCATTGTCTATTTTCCTGTCGCATACTCGGCAAACAAGGAAACAAGCGAAGGAAGAAAGAAATCGACATTAATCTTTCATGCTATTTTTTCTCCCAGGTTTTTTGTAACAGCCATGTTTGTTGTTACGACTCTGTACATCACCTTTGGAGCGTGTGGATATCTAGTGAGTATAATTTGGAAATATAACTGATAGTAAATTCAGCAATTGATATTTATGTGTTTATCATTTTACCTATTACATATATGTATATATTATTTACATGTATATATTTCCACCTGATAGATCCAAGAGCAGGTTTAAATCAGTCTAATAACTGTAATAACTCTTTTGCATATATTTAAATGCTTGCAACATATCCACAGCAGGACTGACTACTCTGTCGTGATTTTACATGTAATCTCCCTTCAGTACATCCTTTTATTTGAATTCCTAGGCAAGGCACAAGTTTCAGTTTCAGCTTCAATTTCTCAAGATGACATCTCCACGCTCAGAATGAATTCCCTATGCACTAATGTCACAGGTGCCATGTGATGGAGAAGATCCAGAATGATCATGGCACAGGCCTTAAGCCTGCACATAAACCCACGAGCTGGCCAGGTCCTGAGGACCTACCTAGTTCCATAACTTTAGGATCATAGGGGAGTGAGGTGGCAGAGACCTCAACCTTTCCAGGGGTCAGCACCATGCAGGCCGCATCCATCACCTCACCCTCACTTCAAATTCATATTCATATTCACTTTTTTTTTTACCAAGACTTCAGAAAAGCAAGAAGTCTAATTGATCTTCAGGGAGTGGGACTTTGGAAATCAGCCTATCTGTCCAGTGTGTTATATCAAGGCAGCCAGGCAGTGCCCTGCTCTTCACGATTATTTTCAAATGCCATGGCATCTTTAGCATGCACAGCTAGAAGGCACATGGGTCCAACTTATTTTCATCCCCTTCTGAAGGACTAGACATTCATTTTGATTTTCCGTTCAACTGAGGATAAAAGTCAAGGCCTCTACGGGGAGCAGTTTTTACGTCCTTTTTTCTTCATTCATTTTTATCTTAATTCTTTGATTCTTTCTTGGATTATCTGCCTGTTGTGGAGAATTTCAAGAGAACATTGGACAGAAACCTGTAACACTGCAACACTGGGAATATTTTCTCATTGGTTCAGTTGTGATCAGTCTTTTTGACCAACAGATTTTTGCAATTGCCATGCCTCCTGAATACTACACAAGCAATGAAACACATGTCAAGGCTAGACATACACACACACACATAGACATACAGACACACACACACACACACACACACACCACACACACACACACACACACACACACATATACACATAGACAGACACATACACACACACACTACACACACACACATAGACAGACACACACATACACACACACACATAGACAGACACACACACACACATACACACACACACACACACACACACACACCACACACACACACACTATATATATATGCACACACACACACTCATAAACAGACACACACACACACACACACACTCTCTCTCACACACACACACCACACACACACACACACACACACACACACACATACACAGGAAGTTGGTGGATAGGGTGAGGGAGTCAAAGGATTAAGTATTTGCAGGTGGTGGCTAGGGTGCGGGAGTCAAAGGGTTAATCACTAAGCCATCATTCCATTGTGTGATATTGTGTGTACCTTAATTATTAGTCCACCATGCCTGTGACAAGTGTATGTACCATAGTTGTTAGGCCACCATCCCACTCTATGATATAACATGTCTTGATGTCTTGACCTTTATCATTAGGCCATCATTCCACTCTATGATATAACATGTCTTGATGTCTTGTCCTTTATCATCAGGCCACCATCCCACTCTATGATATAACATGTCTTGATGTCTTGTCCTTTATCATTAGGCCACCATCCCACTCTATGATATAACATGTCTTGATGTCTTGTCCTTTATCATTAGGCCATCATTCCACTCTATGATATAACATGTCTTGATGTCTTGTCCTTTATCATTAGGCCACCATTCCACTCTATGATATAACATGTCTTGATGTCTTGTTCTTTATCATTAGGCCACCATTCCACTCTATGATATAACATGTCTTGATGTCTTGTCCTTTATCATTAGGCCATCATTCCACTCTATGATATAACATGTCTTGATGTCTTGTCCTTTATCATCAGGCCACCATCCCACTCTATGATATATAACATGTCTTGATGTCTTGTCCTTTATCATTAGGCCATCATTCCACTCTATGATATAACATGTCTTGATGTCTTGTCCTTTATCATTAGGCCACCATTCCACTCTATGATATAACATGTCTTGATGTCTTGTCCTTTATCATTAGGCCATCATTCCACTCTATGATATAACATGTCTTGATGTCTTGTCCTTTATCATTAGGCCATCATTCCACTCTATGATATAACATGTCTTGATGTCTTGTCCTTTATCATCAGGCCACCATCCAACTCTATGATATAACATGTCTTGATGTCTTGTCCTTTATCATTAGGCCACCATTCCACTCTATGATATAACATATCTTGATGTCTTGTCCTTTATCATTAGGCCACCATTCCACTCTATGATATAACATAATAATAAATAATAATAATAAAGAGCATTTATATAGCGCCTAATCCGATGAAAACAAGAGCCCTAAGCGCTTACAGGTATCACGCAGACACAACCAACACACACACACACACACACACACACACACACACACACACACACACACACACACACACACACACACACACACACACACACACACACACACACACGCACACACACACCAGCCGACATTCAAGGCTCAAAAGACAACAAGGGGGGATTTGGGGAAGTTAGGTGGTAGAGTCTTTATAAGTATCATGAGAGGGACTGGAAGAGATGGGTTTTCAGAGAGGACTTGAAAGAAGTGAGAGTTGCAGAGTGGCGAACAGAGACAGGGAGCTGATTCCAGATTACAGGGGCCTGATAGGAAAAGGAGCGTTGACCATAAGTTTTAGTGCGACAGAATGGTATGCGGAAGGTACGAGTATCAGCCGAGGAACGAAGTTGACGAGAGGGGGTGTACAGATGGAGGAGGTCAGAGATGTAAGGGGGTGCAAGACCGTTGAGAGACTTAAAACATAACAAAGCAATCTTGTAGCGAATTCTCTTTTCAACAGGTAACCAGTGAAGAGATTTGAGAAGAGGAGTGACATGAGAGGAACGAGATTTTCTGAAGATGAGCCTAGCAGCATTGTTTTGAACTTTTTGAAGCTTTTGAATGAGAGAGAAAGGACAGCCCGAGAGGAGGGAGTTGCAGTAGTCGAGACGAGAGAGAACAAAGGCACAGAGGAGAGTTTTGGTGGCTTCGACAGAGAGGATATTGCGAATAGAAGAAATTCTGCGTATCTCAAGATAGCATAATCTGCAAACATTCTGGACGTGTTTTTCAAAGGACAGGGTGTTATCAAGAGTGACTCCAAGATTGCGGACAGTGGAAGATAGTGGAATGTCAGATCCAAGCAGAGAGACAGACAGAGGAAGGGAAGAACACTTAGCCAATGTGGTGGGAGAGATAAGGCTAAGTTCAGTTTTAATGGGGTTGAGTTGAAGTTTGTTTACAGTCATCCAGGAGTGAACATCAGAAATGCAGCCTTGGGTTTGTCTGATTATAGAGGGCAGTTGTGGGAGGGAACCAGAAGTATAGAGTTGGTTGTCATCAGAAAAGCTATGATGGGACATAGAGTGAAGTCGCATAATTTCAGAGAGGGGTTGTGTGTACAGCACAAATAGGATGGGACCTAAAACAGAGCCTTGGGGCACACCAAACTGGAGGGTAGCGGGTGCAGAGGATGAACAACAGACAGAGACTGTTTGAGTGCGATTGGAAAGGTAGGACTGGAACCAAGACAGAGCGATGTCAGAGATACCGAACACTTTATGGAGACGTGTGAGCATGATAGAATGGTCGATGGTGTCGAATGCAGCCGAGAGATCAAGGAGAGATAGAAGAGAGATTTGATTTTGATCAAGAGCAGTCAGAATATCATTTGCAATTTTTACAAGAGCAGTTTCAGGGCTGTGTCCAGTGCGATAAGCCGACTGATAAGGGTAAGAGAGGTTGTTGGCGGTGATATGATCAGAGATCTGTGCGAGAACAATTTTTTCAAGGACTTTGGATAAGAAAGGTAGGTTGGAAACAGGTCGATAGTTTTTGAGGTTATTGGGGTCAAGACTAGGTTTCTTTAAAAGAGGTCTGACCAGGGCAGATTTGAAGGAAAAGGGAAAGATACCAGATGACAGGGAATTGTTGATGACAGTTGTGAAGTGAGGGAGCAAAGTATCTAGGCAGTGTGTTAAGATAGATGCTGGAAGAGGATCAAGCTCACAGGTCTTGATGTCAGAATGGCGGATTACATTGCGGATAGTAGTTTCAGAAGCAGGCTGAAAAGAAATAAGTGGTGTGCCTTGAAACAGAGGGTCGGGAATAGGAGGTTGAGAGATGGGCTGGGAGTCAAGACTGGAACGGATGGACCTAATTTTATCAATGAAAAAATCTGAAAAATGTTGTGCTAGACGGGCAGGGGGAAAGCATGATGGGAGAGGAGATTTATCTGATTTGCCAAGGAGGGTATTAGTAACGGAATATAGCTGTTTTGATGTAGAGCATGCAATAATTTTCGCATTGTAAAAGGCAGACTTAGCAGAGTCAACTATAGCATTGACAGTTTTGTTGGCAGCCTGAAAAATCTGTTTATTGATAGTAATGCTGTTCTTCAGCCACCGTCTTTCAGCACGACGGCGTTCACGCTTGGCCTTAAGAAGATCAGGGCCAACGGCAGAAAACCAGAAAAACATGTCTTGTCCTTTATCATTAGACCATCATTCCACTCTATGATATAACATGTCTTGATGTCTTGTCCTTTATCATTAGGCCACCATTCCACTCTATGATATAGCATGTCTTGATGTCTTGTCCTTTATCATTAGGCCATCATTCCACTCTATGATATAACATGTCTTGATGTCTTGTCCTTTATCATTAGGCCACCATTCCACTCTATGATATAACATGTCTTGATGTCTTGTCCTTTATCATTAGGCCACCATTCCACTCTATGATATAACATGTCTTGATGTCTTGTCCTTTATCATTAGGCCACCATTCCACTCTATGATATAACATGTCTTGTCTTTATCATTAGACCATCATTCCACTCTATGATATAACATGTCTTGTCCTTTATCATTAGGCCATCATTCCACTCTATGATATAACATGTCTTGTCCTTTATCATTAGGCCATCATTCCACTCTATGATATAACATGTCTTGTCCTTTATCATTAGGCCATCATTCCACTCTATGATATAACATGTCTTGTCCTTTATCATTAGGCCATCATTCCACTCTATGATATATGTCTTGTCCTTTATCATTAGGCCATCATTCCACTCTATGATATAACATGTCTTGTCCTTTATCATTAGGCCATCATTCCACTCTATGATATATGTCTTGTCCTTTATCATTAGGCCATCATTCCACTCAATGATAGTGTGTGTAGACTGCGTTCTGCTACTATAAGGGCACTATTCCACTGCCGTAGTGCGTGGGGGCTGCAGCCCTGTCAGGTTGTCTCAAAGCCTGAAGCATCACCATGGCAGCGTCGACATCCACCCTAAACATCAGTTATTACCCACTCAAAACTATCCTGGATATTGTGGACTTCAGAGATCTGAGTTTCAGTTTCAGTTTCTCAAGATGACGTCTCAGCGCTCGGAATGAATTCCATATACACTAACATCAAAGGTGCTACATGTATGGTGGTCATGGCACAAGCTTTAAGCCTGCTCATAAACCCATGAGCTGGCCAGGTCCTGAGGCCCTACCTAGACTATGTTTTACCTAATCTATATTTTATACTGGTATTTTATCAGCCTACCACTGGAATAATCTTGGTTATATGTAAATGACATGTGTATGTGTGTATCTTACCTTCAAAAAATGAACATATATATATATAAAGTAAATAAATTTATAATCAAAGGTGTAGAGATCTGAGAGCTTGGTAAGTAGAAGAAGTCCGTTCTATTTCCTTCTAGCTTACAACTGTTTGAACAGCCCTGTCTCTTTATGGAAGGAATCTGTAGTGGAGTGTATGGTACTGTGGATAAAACACCTGTCTAGAGTGTGAGAATCTAGCTTGGATTTCCAGTCATGTAATGATTTTTCTCCAAACTCTACTAGACCTTGAATGGTAGTGTGTGTGCTCGTCTTCTTGATCACTGTGAATTAGCCCTGATATGGCTGTATGCAGTCGGCTGGGCTTTAAACAACAGTAACAATCCTATGTGAAGCACACACTTTGAACACAGTAAAGAACCCATAGGAATGAAGGGGTTGTCCTTGGCAAAATTCTGTAAAAGAACACCTCATTGGTAAACAAGCAATCACACACAGAATGAAAGAAAAACATGGATGGTGCTGCACTGTGGTGACGAGCCCAGTTGAGAGCGGCCTAAATTTCTAACAGTAAGTCTATTGTGACGAAAAGTATAAGATACCGAGGTTTGAATGTGTGCCTGTTTGTGTCATTGTTCTGCGAAAGGCCAGACAGTTGTCTGATAGTCACGCAGTATTCTTTTGTTTAACAAAGGGTAGTTGGCTGAAAATGTGCACCTGTATTGTCTTGTATTAGATATGCGTTCTTATTATTTTTTTGTGTTTTTTCTGGTTCCTGTTTGCTTGAATACGGGCAGTCACACTTGTTTTGGATTAAGAATGTATGTTTCAAAATGAGTAAAGGGTTGCAGGATTTTCCTGATTGCAGTTTTTGCACAAAATTTACAATGATTGCTGGTAAATTCTTCTCTCTGTAGCTTTAAACGTTCTTTTTTAAAAGGATTGAATGAATTTTGTATGTTGGCATTCTGTGTCTGTTTCAGTCATTTGGTCCAGAAACAAAGGCCATTATTACTCTCAATTTGCCAAAAGGTGAGTGTCCAGCTGTGCTGACACATACATGTCAAGTTGTATGGTTTATCCATAATTCCTGTCTTTTTTCATCGCTTTCCATGTACCACGGCATACAAACAGAAAACTTTGCAGAATCAGAAAATTGCATCAAAAATATGTTCATAACATTTTCACACAGCTGCGGTGAGCTTGTTTTGTGAATTAAAAGAGTATTCAAATATTGTCTGATTCTCACTTTGTCCAAAAGGGGACATCTTTAATCGTTAATGAATATATAAAGAATTGGCTTTGTTTAGAACATCAGTTAACTGTTTTCAAAAAAATAATAAAATAAATAGATAAACAAAACTGTTTTTCTCTTTACTATAGTTTTTGATCTGATACTGTGGTATAAAGAGGTATGTTACTGTTTTTCTCTTACTATAGTTTTTGATCTGATACTGTGGTATAAAGAGGTATGTTACTGTTTTTCTCTTTACTATAGTTTTTGATCTGATACTGTGGTATAAAGAGGTATGTTACTGTTTTTCTCTTTACTATAGTTTTTGATCTGATACTGTGGTATAAAGAGGTAGTTACTGTTTTTCTCTTTACTATAGTTTTTGATCTGATACTGTGGTATAAAGAGGTACGTTACTGTTTTCTCTTTACTATAGTTTTTGATCTGATACTGTGGTATAAAGAGTTATGTTTACTGTAGTGTGACCCAACATGGTTGACATGTAGTTGTGTTTTGATCTTTTCCTCTTCTTCTTGTTTTGTACTGTTCCCCTCTGCCTTGCCATGTATGTGTGGTGTCTGTGTGTGTGTCCTTCTTGTTTTGTGCTGTTCCCCTCTGCCTTGCCATCTGTGTGTGCGTGTCTGTGTGTGTGTCCTTCTTGTTTTGTGCTGTTCCCCTCTGCCTTGCCATCTGTGTGTGCGTGTCTGTGTGTGTGTCCTTGTTTTGTGCTGTTCCCCTCTGCCTTGCCATGTGTGTGTGTGTGTCTGTGTGTGTGTCCTTCTTGTTTTGTGCTTTCCCCTCTGCCTTGCCATCTGTGTGTGTGTGTCTGTGTGTGTGTCCTTCTTGTTTTGTGCTGTTCCCCTCTGCCTTGCCATCTGTGTGTGCGTGTCTGTGTGTGTGTCCTTGTTTTGTGCTGTTCCCCTCTGCCTTGCCATCTTGTGTGTGTGTCTGGTTGTCCCTTTTGTTGTGTGTCCTCCTCACTTTGTTCTTGTTGTGTGTGCTGTTTGGTTCCCCTCTGCCCTCCTTGGGGGGGTCCTGCCTTGTGTTGTGTGTGTCTGTGTGTGTGTCCTTGTTTTGTGCTGTTCCCCTCTGCCTTGCCATTGTGTGTGCGTGTGTGTGTCCTGTTTGTGCTGTTCCCTCTGCCTTGCCATTTGTGTGTGTGTTTCTTGGTGTGTCCTGTTTTGTGTGTCGCCTTCTTGTGTTTTGTGTGTCTTGTTGTCTTGTTTTGTGCTGTTCCCCTCTGCCTTGCCATCTGTGTGTGTGTTGTCTGTGTGTGTGTCCTTGTTTTGTGCTGTTCCCCTCTGCCTTGCCATGTGTGTGTGTGTGTGTGTCCTTGTTTTGTGCTGTTCCCCTCTGCCTTGCCATCTGTGTGTGTCTCTCTTTGTGTGTGTCCTTGTTTTGTGCTGTTCCCCTCTGCCTTGCCATCTGTGTGTGTGTTTTCTGTGTGTGTGTCCTTGTTTTGTGCTGTTCCCCTCTGCCTTGCCATCTGTGTGTGTGTCTCTCTTTGGGTGTGTGTGTCCTTGTTTTGTGCTGTTCCCCTCTGCCTTGCCATCTATGTGTGTGTGTCTCTTTGTGTGTGTGTCCTTGTTTTGGGCTGTTCCCCTCTGCCTTGCCATCTGTGTGTGTCTCTCTCTTTGTGTGTGTGTCCTTGTTTTGTGCTGTTCCCCTCTGCCTTGCCATCACTGTGTGTGTGTCTCTTTGTGTGTGTCTTGACTCTCTCATGATTTGTCTGTCTGTTTATTCCCCCACTGTCTTTCTAAGTCTCATGCTCTTCTCACATTCTGCGAGCATGCACACATTGTTGATACATCTGTCTTCTTCACAGGTACAGGATTTGACTTTGGGTTGCTAGTGAAGTCGTGTTTGTGTTTGGGGATCTTCTTCACCTACCCTGTCATGATGTTTCCTGTCATCAAGATCCTGGAAAACTACCTGCTTCCTGATGCTGGAAAGACTGTGTGGAAAGGGGTAGGGCATTTTTCACTTGTCATTTATACTGGCTGATTATGAAAAGACAAGCAACATTTATAGGACATTTTATGAGGCAAGAGAAATTAGAGCACCTAGTCACAACAGGAAAGCTGGAGGGAAAGAGAGCAGGGAGAAAATATTGGATGAATTTGCAGGGTGGGTGAGGATAGAGTAGGTGGGAGATGTACTTGCAGTGACAAGGGCTAGATTCGTATGGAGGGCCATGATCAACGCCATGCGGCAGAGCATATGATGATGATGATGATGATGATGATGATGGTGATGATGGTTGTTTGACTGTTGTTTGTGTATTTCTTTGGGTTATTTAAATCTGTTGTTTGAAAGAGGGTTTGAATACAGTCATCTTATTATGTGCGTACTTGTGTGTCTTTGTATGTGTCTGTGTGTATGTAGACATGTGTGCTGTGTGTATGGTTTATTTTTCTCCTACTTCGGTTTAGTCATGTTGAATATTTCGTTGATTGAACTGGTATTTTTGTTCATTTGTGTTTTGGTTTTGGTTTCATGGTTTAGCTTTCTTTAACGTTCTGAATTTTCTCAGATGCGTGTAAGCACAAAAAAGTCATTGGTTTTCCCACACTGTAAGTGGTATGTTGCTGTACAGTCCATACTCTATATTCAGTGGGTGTTTCATGTTGCCTTAACCCTTTGACTACTGCACTTATCCACCAACTGCAAAAACTTAACTCTCTGACTTCTCACCCTATATAGAGTGAGGGAGTCAGTGAGTTAAGTTTTTGCTTTGCTAGCGTAGTTGACAATGCAGGATACTGGTGGACAAAGGGTTAAGCCTGCCACTGACATGACTTACATGATCTGCAATGTGCATGTTTGATTCTATGTGTGTATGTACACATGAATAGGGTTTTAGACACTAGAAGGTCTGCACGCATGCTGATCTGAGGAGATAGAAAAATTGTCACCTTCACACACCAGATGGAGGTGTCATCTAGGTGAATTAAACCCAGGACTGATTGGAAGTCCGTTTTCCCTCTTGACTACACCACCCATCGCCCATCAGTTGAATATTTTATTGATTGTTGTATCATTATGTCCAGATGATACACAGGAGAGTACTTTGATGAGTCAGGCTCATCTGTTTGATTTCAAAATTTTAGAACAAAATAAATTACTTCTCCTGTCATCAATATCCTGGGAAAACTACCTGCTTTGTGATGCTGGGAAATGTTATGTGGAAAGTGGTAGGGTATTTTTCACTTGTCATTTGTACTGGCTGATTATGAAAAGACAAGTAACATTTATAGGACATTTTATGAGGCAAGAGAAATTAGAGCAATTAGGTGTACTATATTATGTTTGTGTTCTCTTATTCTGTGTTTTTTATTTAATTTATAGAACATTGCTGTGAAATCTCTTTCAGGTGGTTGATTAGGCTGTATCACATATGATAAACATTATGTAGTGTAATCTTATCTGTTTTTGAACTGGCAGAATGCATTGCGTTGTTGCTTGGTGATACTGACCGGGTTTGTGGTGCTTGCGGTGCCCAACTTTGCCAACCTGATGGCCCTGGTGGGATCTAGCTGCTGCACTCTCCTGGCCTTCATCTTGCCTGGCATCTTCCACATGAACGTCTTCAGAGAGTAAGAGCAGACAAAAAATGTTGTGTTGTTTGGTTTTTGCTTGTTTTTGTGTTGTTTGTTGTTTGGTTTTTGTTTGTTTTGTGTGTTGCTTGTTGTTTGGCTTTTGTTTGTTTCTTTTTAGTTTTCCTTTTTTATCTCAGAGCATGTTTGCACATTATTTTTCCCATATTGTGCAGGCAATATGTTGTTTCACGGTCTGCATACTCCGTATTTGGTGGGAATGTACACTAGGTGTTTTCATGTTTCCATAAGCTACCGGACACCAACGTCATTTTCTGAATCTTTATCATGTGTTTGATGTTCTGCATGTGTATACACACAAACAGGTTTTAGGCACTAGCAGATCTGCACTTATCATGGCCTGGGAGATTGGAAAAATCTCCACTGTGTACCCAACAGGCAAAACAGGTACCCAGGCAGGATCTACTTGTGTCTAACTCCATCAAGACTGTCTCGTTTGTTTTCTTTGCTGTCCATGGAACTCTCAACATTCTTCTTAGAAACCACATCTCAGCTGCTTCAATCTTGTTCTGGCTTTGCTTGTTGACTGTCCACGCCTCACATCTGTACAACAGTATTGGTTCTATATAACATTCAAGAACTCTCTTCCTGATGTTAATTGATAGGCATTTGTTTGTAAGAATGCTTGTCATCTTCTTGAATGCTGTTTTGGCTTGGCCGATTCTGCCGGCTATTTCTGATGTGCATCTGCCGTCTGATGAAATGATCGTTCCCAGGTATTTGAACTTATCAACCTGTGTCAAGCCTGTGCCATTTGCTGTTATTTTGCATGAGGGGATTTCATGTTTTTTACTGATCACCATGACTTCAGTCTTCCTGCTGTTTAGTTCCAACCTCTTACCTTTGCTTTCTATTTCTAGTATATTCACAAGGTTTTGTAGGTCCCTTTCATTTTCTGCAATTAGCATGGTGTCATCTGTGTATCGAATGTTGTTTATCATTTTCCCTCCAACCTTTAATCCAGGGTGGTCTTCTAGGTTTCCCATGATGTTTTCGCTGTAAAGTGAAAACAGATCTGGTGACAAAACACAACCCTGTCTGACTCCTCTTTCGATGGTTTGGAAAGAGCTTATATTGTTTTCTATTCTCATTGCAGCTGTTTGTTTATTTCTGATTATTCGTAGATCTTTTCCATCAACATTGAGTCTCTCCAGTTGGTTGATCAATTCTTTGTGACATGTATACTCGGTGTTCTTTTTCAGGGTTTTTTTTTTTTTAAGTTCAGGGTGATATTTATGTGTGTTTTTAGATCGTTATAGCCCTGATATGGCTGTGTGCTATGGCTGGGCTTAGAATAATGATGACAATAATTCTTTGAATATTTTTTATGCTGCTCTCTCATTTCCCTTTGTTGTTGTTGTTGTTGTTGTTGTTGTCTTTTTCCTTTCATCTCTGTTTGACATTTGTCTATTCACACTTTCTGTCTCAGAAATTTGTAATATACCATAAAACATAATCTGTCTCATTATTATTGTTATTAACTTTTGATGTGAAAAATGTGTTTGTAACCATGATGTTGTGGTTCTTTAAACGTGTTGATATTTGATGTTTTGTTCAATTACCTGTTGTTTTGTATCCCATGTGTCCCTTGCATAAAGGCTTGTGGTCTTAAGATAGAATTCCTGACTAGAGATGTTATATTTGTTAAATTCGTCAACATCAGGGCATATCATACACATAATACGCCTGTGATCAAGGCATTTATACCTGTCATTGATGTGTGTCATTGTTTTCAGGTCACTTACAAGATCACAGCGCATCTTAGACTGGTTTCTAATATTCGTTGGCGTTTGTGGGTAAGTTTCAGTGATGTGTGTGTGCGTATGTGTGTGTGTGTATGTTGTGTGTGTGTTATGTGTGTGTGTGTGTGTTGTGTGTGTGTGTGTGTGTGTGTGTGTGTGAGTGTGTACGTGCATGCCTTAAATCATATGCATATGCATGTATGTTTACATATGCACACACAATACATGTCTGTGTTCTAGTGACTTTAAAAAAAAGGCTTCTGACTGCAACTTGGCTAAACGTTTAAACTGTCTTGAAAAAAATTACCTGATAAAACACGCATGCACGCACGCGCCGCGCGCGCACACACACACACACACACACACACACACACACACACACACACACACACACACACACACACACACACACACACACACACACACACACATATATATATACACATACATACACACACACACATACACACACACATATACACACACACACACACACACATATAGAGAGAGAAATACACACACACACTTATACAATCAATCAAAGATGTGAGGTATTGAGACATTTTCAATATAATGTTGAAACTTGGCTTGTCAGGTTCATAATCTCAACATAATCATCATGATAAGCATCATGGGTTTATAATACATGCTGGTATCTGTATTAGCAAAATCAACCCCCAGTCACATTGAGTGTTTCAGTTCACACATATCACAATATGTACAACACACATTACAGTATGCCTCATGGTGGTAAGAAAGTTGAGATCAACCCCAAGTCATATTAAGTGTTCCAGTTCACATAATCCCAATATGTACAACGCTCATTACAGTATGCGTCATGATGATAAGAAAGTCCTCTATTTTCTGATCAGGAATCAATCCAGCATCATCTTTCACCACCATAATATTTCACTGATATCACATTTGAGAGTCAGTAACAATTTTTGTTGTTCTGTTCATTTTTTTGTGCATTCTATTTGGGATTTTTTTCTCCCCTCATACAGCACTGTTGTGGGAACATTGGATGCCCTAAAGAGACTCTCTGAGGTGCCGGAAAGTACAGAGGGCCTGTTGGAAAGTGCCAGTACAACAGTAGAAAACATCAGTTCAGAGGCAGCCACTCAGCTAGGACGTGTATTACCACTGAATGCTACCTCCAACTCTGCACTCAGTAATCATATGGATGTCGTATCAAATAATGTTTCGTCATTAGCAAAAGTGATTCTCCAACAGGAAATGACTCAGTCGTTGATACTGTAGCTGCCGTGGCTTCCAAGGTGGCAGAGCATCTGCTTGGGGGTGGGGACACGGGGAAAACTGCTCAACATTTTTTGAAGGGGCAGGTGGCGTCTTCTGATATTTTGCAAAATTTGACAGTACCAAAGGTTGGGCCTTGATGCTGTAGTTTGTGGTTTATGGATGTGATGGTATAGTGTGTGTGTGCGTGCGTGCGTGGTGTATGTGAGGTGTGTGCGTGCGTGCGTGGTGTGTGTGTGTTAGACATGTACATACAGAATAATGTCTTGCATTTGAACCTCTTGTATATAAATAGACACAGTTGTGTCTCTATGTATGCATTGTATTGGTATTAAAACTACTACTGTAAATGGGGATTTATCGTGAGTGATAAAAAAGTATTTTTTGATCATTCGACTTTTGTACAGTGTTATTCTCTATATTTTCATGGAGGGATTACAACTTCCTTGGGTTTGATCTGAGTTTTAGAAGTGTTTGATCATGAAGTAAATTATTTAACCTGTGGATCTATTTCAAGAATCAACCACCTTAGGTGATTGCACTTGTTTTATTATGTGTTGGGCTATTAGTTCTAGAACAGAATGTCTTTTGGGTGCTCTTGGTTTCTGTGGGAAATTTGAAACTGATTGTGGTTGACTAATTTAGATGAGACTTTTAGATTTTTTTGGATGAATACATTTTGATCAGGAAGTCTGTACTGTTGATTTATGTTGAAATTAGTAGTGGGATGTGAAACAGGGATGTGTTGTGTGTGTGTGTGCGTGCATGTGTGTGTGCTGGAGGAATGATAAGGCTCGTTTTGAAAAAAAAAAAGGCTGCAGACATCAGGTGGTGTGAAATGACTTCATCAGTTTTAATACATGTCAGTGATTTTTTATTTTATGTTTTTGTTTACTGTTTGTATTGCAATATGTTGTGTTGAATCAGTATGTCAGAATTTGCAAGAAAAAGTTTTCAATGTTTTAAATTTGAAATTTAGCTTGACCAAGTATTTGATTTTTTTTCTCTTGACCAATCATGTTGCAGTAAGTAATATTCTCTTTCCTTTTCTTTTCATTTCTGAAACTTTATATTAGGAACTGGTAATGTTTCAAATCATTACTGGTGACTTGCATGTTCATTTATCATTTACATAGACAATGCATACCCAAATCATGATTTACATCGCTGTTAAAAGTGCTCTGAATTTTCTGAGACTGAAATAATGGAAAAGATTTGTTATGTTTTTCTGTTGTTTTGTTTGCTATTATTTTGTTTGTTTTTAACAGAAGTGTAATGATTTGTTTTGATATGATGTTTAAAGATGTGTTTGAAGTGTTTAACTGGTTAAGATGCTGAAATGAACATGATATAATGTTTTCTTAATTCTTTTTTTAGTGAGTGTGTAGGGATGAAGGTAAGAATAACCATCCTGTACAGGTGTTAAGGTAAACGAGAATAACCATCCTGTACAGGTGTTAAGGTAAACAAGAATAACCATCTTACAGTGTTAAGGTAGATAGAATAACCATCCTGTACAGGTGTTAAGTAAACAAGAATAACCATCCTCTACAGGTGTTAAGGTAGATGAGAATAACCATCCTCTACAGGTGTTAAGGTAAACGAGAATAACCATCCTCTACAGGTGTTAAGGTAAACAAGAATAACCATCCTCTACAGGTGTTAAGGTAAACGAGAATAACATCCTGTACAGGTGTTAAGGTAAACGAGAATAACCATCCTGTACAGGTGTTAAGGTAAACGAGAATAACCATCCTCTACAGGTGTTATGGTAAACAAGAATAACCATCCTGTACAGGTGTTAAGGTAAACAAGAATAACCATCCTCTACAGGTGTTAAGGTAAACGAGAATAACCATCCTCTACAGGTGTTAAGGTAAACGAGAATAACATCCTCTACAGGTGTTAAGGTAAACAAGAATAACCATCCTCTACAGGTGTTAAGGTAAACGAGAATAACATCCTCTACAGGTGTTATGGTAAACAAGAATAACCATCCTGTACAGGTGTTAAGGTAAACAAGAATAACCATCCTCTACAGGTGTTAAGGTAAACAAGAATAACCATCCTCTACAGGTGTTAAGGTAAACGAGAATAACCATCCTGTACAGGTGTTAAGGTAAACAAGAATAACCATCCTCTACAGGTGTTAAGGTAAACGAGAATAACCATCCTGTATAGGTGTTAAGGTAAACAAGAATAACCATCCTCTACAGGTGTTAAGGTGAACAATGATAACCATCCTGTACAGGTGTTAAGGTGAACAAGAATAACCATCCTGTACAGGTGTCAAGGTAAACAAGAATAACCATCCTGTATCAGTGTTAAGGTAAACGAGAATAACCATCCTGTACAGGTGTTAAGGTAAACAAGAATAACCATCCTGTACAGGTGTTAAGGTGAACAATAGTAACCATCCTGTACAGGTATTGAGATAAACGAGAATAACCATCATGTACAGGTGTTAAGGTAAACGAGAATAACCATCCTGTACAGGTGTTGAGGTAAACGAGAATAATCATCCTGTATAGGTGTTAAGGTAAACGAGAATAACCATCCTCAGTAAAAATCCTGCAGTCACAGTTTTCAGCTGTCTTTTCACAGTTGCTTTGGGAGAAGTGTAGTGGTTTATTTGGTGTCCCTGTTCATGAGGGCAGTATGTTGTTGTTTCTGTTCCTGTGTCTCTGTAGAGGTTTTGCTGAGGATGTTCAGACAGGGTTTACTGACTGATTGATTTCTGTCTTTGAAATGCAAACTGTTCATGTGTACATTTATAGGAGTGTTGACAGCAAACATGCCAACATCAACCTTGCAAAGTGCATGTGGACAAAGGGAAAATGGTCCTATCGGAATTTTAGGGTAATCTTCTTAAAACATGAATGTAGGCTACCGGCCTGGCTCTTCAAAGAGTGGCAGGTAATGGACACGTGCTGAGTTGTGCATGTCACTGATTTTGTATAAGCTAGGTTTGCTATTTTCTTCTGAATAGTTGTAAGGTTGGCTATCTTCTTTTACAATATGACACGTACTCTTTATTCTACAATTACCTGTTTGGAAGCTATCAAATCATGTATATAATGTATATGATTGTGTGTATGTGTGTTTATGCAAGAGTATCAGGCCTGGCCAGTGTGTACATGCGTGTATCCAAGATCTTGCCAGCACGCAGGGCTTATGCACAGGTATATATGTTTATGCCATGTTTGTTTTGGTTCTTCTCCATCGCATGGCATCTGTGGTGTAAGTGCATATGGAATTTATTCCTGACATGGAGACACTGTCTTGTTAAAATGAAATTGCAAGAGCGGGTGAAGAAGTGTGAGTGTCAGTGAAGTTTTCGTTTCCTTCCAGCAACAGTGAGCATCTAATCCCTGACCTTTGTTAAGATTTGATATCTTTTTCTTTGCATGTTTCGATAAAGGTGATCAGAATGCTTCTAGCATTAATATGTTGGATACAATTTTGATTTAGCATCATCTATCCTTTTGAAGTTAAAGCAAGCATCCTCACTGTCTTGCTCACTTTTTGTACAATGGAACAATTTTCTCATTTGTTGTGATAAAGGTCTTTTGATGTGTAGGATTTTGTTTTGTTTTGTTTTGTTTCGTTTCATTTTGTATAATGAATTGATCTCTTTGTAAACTTCATTTCTGTTCTATTCATTTTCAAACTTTGGCTCTTCATATGTATATCTCAGTAACTGAATGTTGAAGAAATACATCCGGTATCTATTGTTTACTTACTACAAAGGTTGTGCGAAGTGCAGCCCACCGTCACTTTCATGAAGTGTTGAAGAACATGTCAAAACTGTTTGTTCTGAACACAGTAGATTATGACTGCAGTCCTACCAACTTGTGTTTATAGAAATAATCAGCAAAAATGGACATGAGTGATGCTGGAGGATAAAATGGAACTAAAAGTAATTTAATAATGAAATATACAAAATAGATGCCCAACGAACTGCATGCGCTTGAGATAAAAGTGAAAGTAACAAAAAAGGCCTTTACCATTTGTTAAGGAATTGCCACCAGAAGTTATATTTTGTTGGGGTTTTTGGTTTTGGTTTTGGTTTTTTTGTTGGGTTTTTTTTTTTTTTGCTCCTCCTGTTTTTGATAATAGGGAACTTCTTTTTATTTTTTAGTTGTCAGTTACTATGTCATTTTGAATACAACATTAACAACACAGTTTAGTCTGAAAAAAGAATAACAAATTTAGAGAAGAAACAACTAGCAAAGGAAAGAAATGAATAAACATATAGAAGAATGGGTCATGCATGATTATTTGTTGTCAGTGAAGCTGTTCACTTATGGTATTAGTGTGAGGCTTACTGTAACAAGGGGAACTGGACATTTCCACCTGTACAACTAAATGCAGTATGTGTGAGAAAGAGTCAGACTTATGTTACATTCGAGGGGTGATATTAGAACTTTGTCTTTCCTGCATACAATTAAGCTTTTATGCCATGTTTCACAGATGTTAATTTCTGGTTTCTTATGTCATTCTTGTGGAGAGAATTCTAGATAGAATATCCGAAACATTGAAACCAAATATAAAAGAATAGTATGAACAGATATGTTGATTTTTATATGACAGAGTGCAGCTCCTGAAATCCCTTCGATTTGCATTTGCTGCAGATTGTAAACAGTAGGTTTGATACATTTCATCAGATTGTCTTTTTGTTATAGGATAAGAAGTAGAAAAGACAGTTACCAGGTAGGGTTCAGATGTGGAGAGGGAGAAGGAGTGTGTAATAATTTCAGGTAAAGGTCAAAAGAGTATGGTATTTTTTTTGTTTTACCATTGCTTAGGCATTCTTCTTCAGGGGAGAGAATGGATAAATGGTATTTTTCTGTTTTGCTAGAAATCAACAAGTCGACCTCATTCCAGCACTAATGCCAAACTGTACCAGCTCTCGCCTTTTCATTGAACTGTGTTGTTGATGAGGGAAGGGGAGATCAGCATTGTGGGCAAGAGCTGCTCTACTGTTTACCCTTGCCTGAACTTGTGCACTGGAGTGCAAAATTAGGAGTTGAATCCCAAACCCACCCCAGCATGCAATTCCATCATCTCTCAAGATCACTAAATGTTCTTTAAGAAATCAGCAGGTCTGTGTCCTATTCTTAACCGTTTGACTCCTGCACCCTATCCACCAACTGCAAAAACTTAACCTTTTGACTCAAAGGGTTAAGTTGTTAGCAAGTGTTTGAGACTCCGTGTGTGTGTGTGTGTGTGTGTGTGTGTGTGTGCTGGTAAAATATCTTTTGGAGACACAATTGCCAAAAACGTTTGAAATTGATATTGTTTCTGTTGTTGTAGTTTTGTTGTTGTTGTTCGGTTTTTGTTTTTGGGGGAACTGGTTTTTTTATGAGGGTGTTTGGTCTTGTTCATTTTATATTGATATTTGGGGGGGGGGGGGGGGGGGCGTGTCTAAATCAAAGTTATTCGTTTACATTTCACTGTAAAGGTGTCCATGTTTGTTTCATGTTTTTGAGTGTCAGTAAAATTGTTCTGATTTCATTCTTATGACATTTTTTCAACTTGAACTTTTTCATATCATTTTAACTTTTAGTCAGATTACTTATTTTGTAAGCTTCTCTATTTTGAGCTGTATTCATTTTTACCACATTTAACCTTCTCATATAATTATTCTTTGACTCATTGTAGATGACGTTTTGACTTACATTTGCAAGTCGGCTTTGGGACTGCTTTTTTTGTGTGTGTGCATTTTTAAAACAATCCACAGAGCAAACCAAGTCAACACACACACACACAAAATTAGAACTATGTGAATTTAGACAGGTTTATCACTTTTGAAAAAAATGTTAAATTAGGACTGCTAGTTACATAGAGGCTGCTCAGCAGAATGTTTGTAGGCCTGTGTGGTTAACCCTTTGATTCCCACACCCTATCTACCAACTGCAAAAACTTAACTCTTTGACTCCCACTCCCCATCCACCAGTTTCCTGTAGGAAGCTGGTGGACAGGGTGCGGGAGTCAAAGGGTTAAACACAAATCCAGGAAAGGAAACTATCAAAACCACAGGCACAGTGTAATGCACAGTTCTAATACTTGTGTATTGTATATCCATTTAGAGAATTACTTTTACTGTTTGATAATGCTAAAAAAAAATAATCCTCAGTATCACCTTTTCATCTGCAAGCAACAGATTTTCACTTATCAGGAGTTGGTTGGGTTGATTTATTTTCCCCCTATTTGAAGATGACATCTCACCCACATGAAGAGAAATGCAGACATGCAGCATTGATTGTACATAGAAATGCTGCATTATTCACCAGTGACAAAGCTTTTCAGTCATGCTACAGTCGTTTTCATGTAACCCAGAGCTTTTCAGTCATGCAACAGTCGTTTCCATGTAACCATTTACTAGTCTGAAAATACGGACCACACATAATTGTTACATTGTTAGGTTTCTGAGGGAAGCACAGATCACATGTGTTCAACAAAACTGGAATGAGTTGAACGTCAGCTCAACATTGAAAAGAAATTAGTATGATAGGTGTTAAGGATTCAAAAGGACAGGATGAGAAATGCATGTTTGTATGTTTGGTTTGAATCACATGGACCTATTGGTTTATATGTACGTTTCATAATGTCTTCCATGAAAATTAGTATCTGTTGAGAGTATTACGGGCACATGTGTTTATAACCAAGAATATTTTCGTGGATTCTGCGTAGTAAGTTTTGTCATGGGGCAAAGCCTCAAAATGTGCAGGACACATTCCATAAATGTCTCTGAAGCCGTGTGTGCATGTGATTTATTTGTTTTTGACTTTTTTCTTTGTTCTTTTTGTGTGTGTTGGTTCATTTAATCTCTTCATGTATGAAACTGTGGTGACTCTTTACAGACCACTGATGTAGTGACCATTTTAGGGAAACAAAATTTGTCTGTGTTATTCTTGTATTTGAACGCCCTGTTCCCATCTGAATTCCCCTTTGCATTTCTCTCTCTCTCTCTCTCCTCTCTCTCTCCTCTTCCTCTCTCTCTCTCTCTCTCTCTCTCTCTCTCTCTCTCTCTCTCTCTCTCTCTCTCTCTCTCTCTCTCTCTCTCTCTCTCTGTGAAACAAAATGTGTCTGTGCTATTGATGTATTTGAACACCCTATTCCCCTCTGAAATCGTCTTTCCGCATCCTGTCTTTCTCTGTCTGTCTGTCTGTCTGTCTGTCTGTCTCTTTCTCTCTCTTTCTCTCTCTCTCTCTCTCTCTCTCTCTCTCTCTCCTCTGTGTCACACACACACACACACACTCACACTCTCTCTCTCTCTCTCTCTCTCTTTCTCTCTTTTCTGTGTCACACTCACTCTCTCTCTCTCTCTCTCTCTCTCTCTCTCTCTCTCTCTCTCTCTCTCTCCTCTGTGTCACACACACACACACTCTCTCTCTCTCTCTCTCTCTCTCTCTCTCTCTCTCTCTCTCTCTCTCTCTCTCTCTCTCTCTCTCTCTCTCTCTCTCTCTCTCTCTCTCTCTCTCTCACCACCGCTTATCTGTGATTGCTGTAGTTTCTGTTTATGATTTCAGACATTCATGGACTTTTGTTTTACTTTGCTTGTACATTTGTACTTATATCAAATGCGTTTTATCAGCAGGTCATACAGTCTGTTGCGTCTCTTGCAATTTTATTTTTTGTATATCAATGAGTAATTGATATCCCACAGAATTTCCCATTCTGTACTGTCACCTTGTCCCAAAGAAAAAATATGTATTGTGGTTTTTAGATGGGGTTTTTTTTGTGGGTTTTCCTTTACGCAGGTCTTACATGTGGCTTTAGGTTCTGCCATGATCGTTTTGTATCTACTCCGTCACATGGCATCAGGGGCATCACGCATATGGAACTGATTCCAAAGTACGGAGATTCTATTTTGAAAAAGTGAAACTTTGGTTGGCTGATTTTATAAGTGTTGTTACAGTGGAATTTTTTTTTTTTAAGTTTTAGTTTTCATTTTGTTATGGTGTTGGGATGTTTTGTTTGTATGACATGTTGCTTATTCAATGACATGAAAATGTGTGTGTATAATGAACAGTGTGTTTTGTATGATCTGTTGATTATTTGGAACATGACTCAGCCTGTCACATTTGTGCATTCAGCTTCACATTATTTTGTTTTCGTTATTAGTTTACACTGAGTGTACTTAACCTTTGCTTGACCCAGAGCATTCTGGCAGAAAAGAAGAAAGCCCAAGGAAGCAAGAACACAGCATTGATGGATGAAAATGGAGAGAGAGAATGAAAGAGACAGGGAGATTGTAATGTATGAACCTCCATCTTTTTCCCTATTTTTTTTGTCAGATAAAGTTTTAAAGTATAGCTAAAATTCACATTACTTATACCCTTCCTTCTTTCTGTTAAAAACGACTGACATTTTGATCTCAAAACAAAAGAAACTGAAAAGATTTGACGTTGAGGATCTCAGTGTGGTTAGTTTCTTTCTTTTCTAACTCAGCATTTTAAGCACAGAAAATATATTCTTTAGATTGTAAATACACCCATCAGTCTATATGTATGCACATACACACACGTGTGTCTCACACTTGGACACGCACATGCATGTATACACATGCATGCACACACACAGAGTCTCACACTTGGACACGCACATGCATGTATACACATGCACGCACACACACAAACACATACACAAAAGCACACACAAAAACACACACACACACACACACACATATGCGCGCGGGCGCGCGCGCTATCAAGGTTTCAAAAAAGAGAACATTTTTTTAAAGTATAGTTTTATGACCAGATTCCAAAACGGGTGAAGTTTTTTTACCTGCTGTTTATCAGTTCTAAAAATCCTGTCATGCATGCACGTATTGTCGCACATGAAACTCTGGTAGAAACATGGATATTTTAATTTGCTTAGCATTTTCCATGTAGATAGCCCTGACCAAACAGCCCTACATAATGTTACTACCACATTCGCTCTGTGCACTGCGTGTATTTTGAAATCTACTGCATATGCTCATGAAAGTATTGTACATGTTTACATACTGACATCATATGATGTTTTCAAAGTGAAAAAAAGACATATAAAGGTGATAGAAAATTAGGAGTTTGGAGTTTGTTCGGGAGAATGGGAGAAGAGTGGCAGAGTGGTTCAGACGTTTGCCTGCCAATATCTAAAGTCGAGGTTCCAGGGTTCGCTACTTGTAGAGGCCACACTTTTCTCCTTAGTTTGACTGGAATATTGAACTGAACGTCTAGTCGTTCGCGAGGGGACGAAAAACGAGTCAAACCCGTGTGCCTTCTGGCTGCGCACGCTAAAGACCCCACGACAGTTGAAAATCATGAAGAACAGGGTATTGCCTGGCTGCCTTGGTGAAAATCATTGGAGAGATAGGTTGATTTCCCAGGTCCCACCCCTCGAAGACCAAGGTTGATTTCCCAGGTCCCACCCCTTGAAGACCAATTAGCCTTCTTGCCTTTCTGAAGTCTGGGTTTTAAAAAAGATGTGAATATGAATTTGAAGCGAGGGAGAGGAGATGGGCGCCGCCCTCGTGGTGCTGGCCCCAGGAAAAGTTGAGGTCTCTACCACTTCACTCCCGTACGACCCCAGAGTTATGGAACTATCTAGGTAGGACCTCAGGACCTGGCCAGCAGATGGGTTTATATGCAGGCTTAAGGCTTGTGCCATGATCAATCTGGATCTTCACCATCACATGGCACGTGTGACGTTAGTGCTTATGGAATTCATTCCGAGCATGGAGACATCGTCTTGAGGAATTGAAATTGAAATTGAAATCAGGAGAATGTTCAAGAAGAGACATTGATCACACTCGGGCAGTTCCTTATGTGCTCTCTACCCAGATCTGCCAGCAGTTATCTGGCAGACTGCTTGAGCCTGTGGAAAACCCTACTTGCCAGCAAGGTCTTGAAATAGGAGGAGGGAGAGGAGTGGTTTGATGGGACTTGTGAAATTCTATGCTGACACCACCAGAATGATGGAAGCATTAAGATGAGCAGCGAACATGGCCAGTTTTTAATGTTGGGGGACTGGGATTGAACTAGAGACATCTGATCTTGAGTCCATGGCTGTATGAAAAGAACCAACCAGCCTGACTGTTTATAAGCCTTTATCTTCTTTTATGTTATGTCAGTAATACAACCTGTTGTTGTTGTTGTTGTTGTTGTTGTTGTTGTTGTTACTACCATTGATTTTTACACACAAAAGTTAAAGGAATAAATTCCAACGATACCTAAACATCATGGTTGTCGGAGAATAGAGGCAAAGGTCATTGAAGATAGCTAATGCAAAAAGTTCGGATATGTTGTACTGTATTATTCATAGGATAGTAGGTCATTGAAGATAGCTAGTGCAAAAAAGTTCGGATATGTTGTACTGTATTATTCATAGGATAGTAGGCCACTGCAAAATATAGAGGCTCTAGATTTTATGTCTTTTTCTTAACTCGAGGGCTGATTGAGCAGTCCATTTTGCTGATGGTAAACAGAATGAGACCATAGTGTTTCACGAATGGGAACACGTAACGGAAATCATTTGACCCATACAAATTTTTAACAATACAGCACTTTGATGGCGGATTACATGATAGCTCAGGAAAAGCGCTCAGTACCAAAGAGATGAGATTAACCCTTTGACTCCCGCACGCTATCCACCATTGCAAAAACTTAACCCTTTGACTCCCTCACCTATCCACCAGCTTTCTGCAAGAAGCTGGTGGATAGGGTGCGGGAATCAAAAGGTTAAATTTTTGCATTGTTAGCATGGTTGACAATGCAGGATGCTGGCAGACAGGGTGCGGGAGTCAAAGGGTTAAACACGATCATGTGGTGGCCAAGTGGGTGGGTAACCAGGTTCATGTTGTGGCTTGAGCACACCACCCCAGTCCACCCAACTGTAAATGGGTTATCTCTTTAGGGATGGGGAAGATAGAAGGGAAAGGAAATTGGTACTGCCCCAAACTAGAGAAGTTGATGAATGCCACGCTTCCCTATGACTGCTCAGGTCATGGGAAAACTTTATTAAATTTTGTCTTATGTTAATTAATGATACAACATTCTGTTGTTGGAGTTTGTTCTTTTTTGTTTGTGTTTTTGTTTTGTTTTTTTCATATTAAGGAAATTTATGTGAACATTTATTTTCTAATTCTTTCAAGATTAGTGAAATTATGTGGGTGTGAACTTACTTGATGAAGAGTCCACTGTGGTGCATCACTCCGCTTTTTTGCTGTTTGGTTGTTTTGTTTTTGTAGTAGATTCTATTAGCATGCAGGTAATGCAACACTTTGTATGTTTTTAACTGCACATTTTTTAAAGTTCATTTTGGCAATGATTTTACATATTACAAACAACACATTACATTTTATATACATATACATATATATATATATATATATATATATATATATATATATATATATATATATATATATTTATATATATGCTCGTTAGGCTGCCTCAGAAGTTGAGAAACAAGGGTTAGAGAATATATGGAAAAACCTGAAGGCGAAACAAAATGCCCTCAGTAAAGTATAATCAGCAAGAAAAAGGAACAGTAAGAAGGAAAGTTAAGATTGCTTCTTCAGAGATCCCATCCAGTTCGCCAGGAAACAATTCATTCAACCAACTTCAGAACAGCATGTCAGGAAAACATATGCCGACACTCAGAGCGAGGCACCACTTGAAATCCAGGGTCTGATGCAACTGGTAACACCAGGAAAAATGTTACAAATGACAGAACCAACGCTGGATGAGGTAAAGAAAGTGGTGAAGAAAGCCAGAGCCAAATCATCTCCTGGGCCTAACAGAATACATTTTCTGGCTTATGAGAAATGTCTGTATATCCTTGAGTGACTCCAAAAACTCATGAAATCAGCATAGGGGAACATGAAGATAAGTAACCATTGGATGATAGTTGACAAAGTCAACATCCCACAAGTACAAAATTCGAGTGACAACCAAACAAAACCAGTATTATTTCTCAACGTTGAAGAGAAAATCTTCTGTCAGTATGGCAGCAAGGCTGATAAAATACCTCACAGAAATGAATATTTGGCTGTTAGTCAAGAAAGAAGGCATTCCATGAATGTCTAGTATGTAGAGCATGCCACAATGGACTGGGAAGCAATCCACAGAGATAAAGCAGGGAAAACATGGTCACACAAAGGATACATTACCTTATACAGAAATATTACTGCCATGAATACAAAATTACTCAGAAGCCGAAAACATTCCGTATGTTCTCATATTAGTATTTAGTTACAGAGGCAAGGTTGAGATGCTATTTGATACATAAATTCTGTCTGTTACATACTTAATTAGCATTGTTGTCAACTATTGTTGTCAACTATTTCATATCGCTTATGTACCATTCATCTAAATATGGCAATATCCAGTTGAAATGTATTTTGTTTTCATTTATAGAGGTAATGTTCAGCCAACAGTATAATGAAATCATTGACACCATCTGCCATCAGCTGTGTAGTGCGTATTTGTACTGTATTTGTATTTGTGGCCTTCGTTCCATATGTTAAGGTAGCAACAGCAGAGACAAATAAAGCTGTTGTGGTCTTTGTCATCAGCTTGGAATAAACATGTATGAATACAAAGCAGACATTTAAAGTGAAGCCTAAAATGACACATCACAAATTCCACTCACTGCTCATCTTTTTCTTAACACTTTTTATTACATACTATTTACATTAAATTTGTTTGAATTTACCTTGCTTAACCAAAAACTTATTTTTGTACATTTATTTAAAACAGATCTTTTCTTCTCTTAACTTTATCTCTCAAAAACACTGTCAGTTTTGTGATTTGTGGGAAGTTTACATTCCTGTATTCATTATATGTTAGCTTAAAGCTCTCCACTACATACATACATACATACATACATACATACATACATATATATATATATATATATATATATATTATTCTATACATATATATATGTGTGTATATATATATATATATGTTATATATATATATATATATTATATATATATATTGTATATATATATATATATATATATATATATATATATATATATTATATATATATATGTATATATATATGATGTATATGTATATATGTATGTATGTATACATATAATATATATACATATATGTATGTTTGTACATATATATATACTCTCTCTCTCTCTCACACACACACACACACACACACACACACACACACACACACACACACACACACACACACACACACACACATACAAACATACACACACACAGACCACACATGTACACAGTGTGAACCTTGTACCAGCACTCTTTCAACGGCTTTCATTCCATATGAAGGTAGCAACAGCAGAGACAAATAAAACTGTGTGTTAATAATTTGGCACATGTCATAAGTGTATTTTTGGCTCTAAGGAAAATGTAATGTTCAGGAAATATTTTCATGATCTGTATTTTCATTCATATTTATTCACACGTACCGCACGCATGCATGCGCGTGCACACACACACACACACACACACACACACACACACACACACACACACACACACACACACACATATATATATATATATATATATATATGTATATGTAGGGAGAGAGAGAAATGTATATATATATACATGTGTGTATGTGCGCGCATGCGTGCGTGCGGTACGTGTGAATAAATATGAATGAAAATACAGATCATGAAAATATTTCCTTTTTTCATGATACAAGTAATGTATACTTGTTCAACTTGGTGACAGTAATTGCATGAGAGCACACTGCAAAACCTGTGCAGTCAGGAAAAGGGGAAACATTCGGGCCTACAGTGTTTGAAAGAAAGTGCATACCCACTAAAGACCGTTTGAAAAATAGACTATTCTGGATAATTTGTTTCAGATTTATAAATTGTTAAAACAGAGTAGTGCGTAATCGCAAAAACGACAGTTAATGCGCAAAACGCAAAAAGAACAGGCAACAAAATGATATGTTTCTCTGCGCTCTCTCGAAATCTGCTCCTCTAATTCTGACAAGAAGTGAGGAGGGATGAGCGGGATATGAAGGATCACCAGTGATACATTTTCTTGGCAAATGCACAGTTCAGTTGGTGCAAGAAAATTCGTGAAAAGTTTGGTAGTTTTAAGACTGGTAACCTTTTACAAAACAGTCAAATAATTTTGTCAACATCTTGGTAATACAGAATGGAAGAGGACTTTGAAAGACCTGCTACAAGGCTCACGCGTGTATTGTGGGTGTGTGGTGTATGTTTGTGTGTTGAAGACAGAGACGAGAAGTTTGAGTGACATTGAGTGAGTTTTTTATTGTAACACCACTTCACATAGAATTTACAGACACCACAGAGGGAATAACCATGCCCAAAAGAAAATGGGAAAAAGGGCATGTCTACATGTAACACACACTGACATCACCCGCAGTGGGGTACGCCGAACAGAA
>CM060314.1:69338236-69448962 GCA_030674185.1 Monoplex corrugatus | reverse complement strand
AACAATGTTAAAAATTCCATGGCCAGCAAAGAAAACAAACGACACAATCTTGAAAGAAGCAAACACAGAAACAGCATTCATGAAGAAGATTTGGAAAAGACAAACAACATTGATAGGACAGTTTATGAGGCAAGAAAAATTTGACCAACTAGTCACAACAGGAAAGCTAGAGGGGAAAAGATCGCTAGGTAGACTCAGGAAGAAAATATCAGGTTTGCTCAGTGGGTGCGGACAAAAGGGATAGGACATACACTTGCAGCGACAAAAGATGGATTCGTATGAAGGATTATGATTGCTAAGGCCGTGCGGCAAGGCACATGATGATAATGATGATGATGTTGATGATGAAGGCCTTGCGGCAAGGCACATAATAATAATGCTGCTGCTGATGATGATGATGATGAAAGCCTTGCAGCAAGGCACATGATGATAACGATGATGATGGAATATACATTTGAGCAAATATGATGAAGTCAAAGATGACATCTGTTTTAGCTTCCAAATCTATGTAAACTTATAGAACAAAGATTGTACTTTAGATTCTCTTTTTGCTTTAAATCATTTTTTTAATTTACATTCCTGTTTGTATTTGTTTCTCCTATACTTTTTCCTTTGTGCTTTAATTTCGATGTCAATTTATTTTTATTCTTCGTTTCGTTTAATTTTGTTTTATTTTTGTTTTGTTTTGTTCTGCTTTGTTCTGTTTTGTTTTCTTTTGTTTTGCTTTGCTTTCTCCATTTTGTGAAGCATACAAACGGGTTTACTTCTCATTTCCATAAAGAGAAGTTTCCAAGAATAGATGATGATTGATAGCCACTGTCAGCTCTGAATTAGAAATATTGTCATCTTCTGTGTTAATTTGAGTCAGTCGATGCCGTCTTCTGACGGATTCAATGTCGTTTTTACTTCGTTATGTATTCTGTTTTTAAGGAAATTTCAAAGAAAGTCGTGGTGCCTGCATTTTTTGAAAACTGACTACTGGAAAATGATGTCATTTGTAACACAATTTTGGTGAGACGTTGGTTGCATGATTGTTTTCTGTTAATAATGAGAATATACGTTTGCAGAGTTTTGGATTCTTGTTATGGCTGGGAATATTTTTCTTAAATTTTTGAACACCCACATTCCAGTTTTGAAAGAAATAGGTTTAATATCATGTAAAAAACCCTCAGTTTGTGCACTACTATGTACTTTCTACTTGCTTAATTGATAACGTACATAAATTTCCACGCAAGACTTTTTCTCGTCCTCCTTAAGAAAAATTATTGTTTTGTGTGTAATTATGAAGGAGATTAAAAGTTTCTTTTGTCACAGCGCTTCTGTTCGTGTCTGTATCTTTTCCAGTTTGTAGACAGTGTGCTCTGATATTAAGTCCACACAATGCTTACATGTGATCAGTGAACAAGTAGGTAAATGTTATCCCATACACCTGTGGCTGTGGTGATCTGGTGCCAGACGGTTGACAGAGACCTACAACTGGTGAACAGACGCTGGAGTGATGCCTTGAGACTCTCTGGCATCATGATATATCCTGGCGTCAACCAGGCCTGAGAGATACACAGACTTGCGGCATTAGTCAGGAAATTTGAGCAACACCACCAATGACGCATCCTTGAAGTGGAATAGGTTTGACCGAGTCGATCCCACCTTCTTACTGACCTACTGACACATGCAGTTGTGGGAGGGAACTTATCTCAAGCAAGGAAGCCATAGGGGAATACGAAAGGTTATGACAAGATCAGGGCGTGACAGGCTTCGGAATCTGGGACAAAAACTATTTTGGCGATGCTGTAATGAGTCATAATAAACCCTTTGACTCCCGCACCCTGTCCACCAGCATCCTGTATATTGTCAACCACGCTACCAAAGCAAAAACTTAATATTTTGACTCCCTCAGGAAGCTGGTGGATAGGGTGATGTAGTCAAAAGGTTGAGGTTTTGCAGTAGGTGATAGAATGCGGGAGTCAAAGGGTTAATGTTGGGTGATTAGGATGATGGTGTTGAATGCCATTTTGGATTGAGACTACGTGACAGGAATGTACTCTTCACTCACTTGTACAATCCTGGTGTAGACTGTGTTGTCTAAATCTTCCCACTGAGCCAACGGTACTCAGCTGTGGACAGGAGGAGCCGGTTGGGCAAATAAAAAATCCCACGTTGATTTTGATTGATGGGACTGGATCCTACAACTTCCTAGTTCATTGCGCCAGTTGCTCCGCCACTGCGATTAGTTCTGGCAAAGTAATTTTCAAGTGAAAGGCTGATACAATACCAGTATAATACATAGACAAGGTAAAACATAGGTTAGGTAGAGCCTCAGGACCTGGCCAGCTCATGGGTTTATGTGCAGGCTTAAGGCTTGTGCCATGATTACAATACACATGGCACCTGTGAGGTTTGTGCATATGAAATCCGTTCCGAGCGAGGAGACGTCGTCTTGAGAAACTGAAATTGAAACTGAAACTGAAATTTAGGAGAGTAATGTCATGAAGCATACGACTGCTCCTTGTGCTTGGTTATCTCCCACGTCGATTGCTTTCTATGTAATCCTTTGACTCCTGCACCACATCTACCAAGTGCAAAAACTTAACCCTTTGATTCCCACACCCTTTGGGAGTCAAAGGGTTAAGTTTCTGTTTTGCTAGCATGGTTGGCAATGCAGGATGCTGGTGGACAGGGTGCAGGAGTCACAGGGTTAAATTTTTGCTTTGTTAGCATGGTTGGCAATGCAGGATGCTGGTGGACAGGGTGCGGGAGTCAAAGGGTTAAGTTTTTGCTTTGCTAGCATGGTTGGCAATGCAGGATGCTGGTGGACAGGGTGCGGGAGTCAAAGGGTTAAGTTTTTGTTTTGCTAGCATGGTTGGCAATGCAGGATGCTGGTGGACAGGGTGCGGGAGTCAAAGGGTTAAGTTTTTGCTTTGCTTAGCATGGTTGGCAATGCAGAATGCTGGTGGACAGGGTGTGGGAGTCAAAGGGTTAAGTTTTTGCTTTGCTAGCATGGTTGGCAATGCAGGATGCTGGTGGACAGGGTGTGGGAGTCAAAGGGTTAAGTTTTGCTTTGCTAGCATGGTTGGCAATGCAGGATGCTGGTGGACAGGGTGCGGGGAGTCAAAGGGTTACGTTTTTGCTTTGCTAGCATGGTTGGCAATGCAGAATGCTGGTGGACAGGGTGCGAGAGTCAAAGGGTTAACTGCCAACGAAGTACATCTTGTTCAGCCGTTGCTGTTTGCTCGAGAGTCGAAGTTATTAGCAGATTATACCAGTTTCAGTTTCGGTTTCAGTTTTGGTTTCAGTTTCAGTTTCAGTTCTCAAGATAACGTCTACGCGCTCAAAATGAATTCCATATGCACTAACGTCATAAGTGCCATGTGATGGAGATTATATCAAAAACATTTGTTCAATAAAATAATGGAAACATCAAAGCTTCCGTAAGGTAGGTCCTCTCTCTCTCTCTCTCTCTCTCTCTCTCTCTCTCTCTCTCTCTCTCTCTCTCTCTCTCTCTCTCTCTCTCTCTCTCTCTCTCTCTCTCTCTTCTCTCTCTCTCTCTGTGTCTGTGTGTGTGTGCTCTGGCAGTGTAACACAACCACCTATCCATTCCGCGCGCACGCGTATGCATACATACATACATACATACATAAGCACACAAAAAAAACACACACACACACTTACACTTACACACACACACACACACACACACACACACACACACACACATACACACACACACTTACACACGCACACACACACACACACTACATACACACACGCGCGCGCGCACTCAAAATGTCTAAAATCACTTCAGTGAATAGACATTAAAGTAATGACCACCCCACCACAACCACACAATCATACATACATACACAATCATTTCTGAAAAGTCACATAACCTTGCCGATGAATTCTATACTACTCTCCACCATCTTCTGGACACTCATGCTCCAGCCACAACTCGTCTTTTACCTGACCGCCCCCCTACCCCCTGGCTCACTCATGAGATTGCCTGTGCAAAACGTGCCCGCCGCAGAGCAAAAATCCAAACTCACTGTACACAGGCAACTTTTCCAAGCCTCTAAAACAAAAGTATCCACCCTCATTGCATCTGCAAAAACAAGCTATTTCCAAACCAAAATCCTGAATGCTCTTCTTCAAAAGAACTCTTTACAACCATGAATCATCTCCTTGGCACACGAAAAGATTTACCTCTTCCAACAAAACATACAATTGAAGAACTCCCATCTGTATTCTCCAAGTATTTCACCACCAAAATACAAACTCTTCATGACAGGCTTGACAGGACACCCTGTCAACCATGTCCACCTGACCCTTCCTTCTCTGGCACACCTCTTACTACTTTTACCCCAGTCTCACAAGAAGAAATTTTCAACACAATTAGATCCATGTCGTTCAAAACCTGCGAACTGGATCCTCTTCCAGGTTCTCTCTACTCCGACTGTCTCCCTACTCTCCTCCCATTCATCACTGACATCATCAACACTTCTTTTCAAACTGGAACTGTCCCAGATTCTTTCAAGTCTGCTATTGTTCACCCTCTCCTCAAGAAACACAATTTAGACCCAAATGAACTGAAAAATTACCGGCCTATCTCTAATCTCTCTTTCTTGTCAAAACTCCTTGAAAAAGTCGTCCTCAACCAGCTGAACTCTCACCTGTCTGCCAACAATCTCCTCAATCCTTTCCAGTCAGCCTACCGCCAGTGCCATAGCACTGAAACTGCCCTACTACACATTCTCAACAATCTCCTCCTTGCAACTGATACTGGCAAAGTCTCTCTCCTCACACTCCTTGATCTGTCTGCAGCCTTCGATACCATTGACCATGGTATTCTCCTTTCTAGACTTCATCATACTTTTGGCATCTCTGACATTGCTCTCTCCTTTTTCACTTCGTATTTATCAAACAGAAAACAAACTGTTCTCATCAATGGCACTTACTCTCAACCTGCATACCTGACCTGTGGTGTTCCACAAGGATCTGTCCTTGGCCCTGTTCTTTTCACTCTTTATACCTCCCCCCTGTCCACCATCATCAACTCCCACTCCATAAAACACCACTTCTATGCTGATGACACCCAACTTCAAGACAGTGACTCACCTGATAATATACAGCGCCTGTTGACTCGCACCACTGAGTGTTACTCGGACATTAAGAACTGGATGACGTTCAACAAACTTCAGCTTAATGACGACAAGACAGAAGCTATCCTCATTGGCACCCGTCAGAAACTTTCTCAGCTGCCTCCTCTTTCTCTCCCATTATGTAACACATCAGTCCCAATTTCTGATTCAGCTAAAAACCTTGGTGTCTGCATTGACTCTACCCTCTCCATGAACAACTTTGTTTCTCAAACTGCCAGATCTTGCTACTATCATCTCCATCGTATAAGCCTGATCAGGAAGTATCTCTCTGTCGAAACAACTGCAAAACTCGTTCTCTCCTTCATAATGTCTCGCATTGACTATTGCAATTCACTCCTGTCTGGTCTTCCTGCCTCTACCATTCACATCCTACAGCGCATTCAAAACAATGCTGTACGCCTTGTACTCAAAAAGAAAAAAGCTGACCACATATCTCCTCTCCTGGCACAACTTCACTGGCTCCCTGTATCAAAGCGCACACAGTACAAACTAGACACCATGTGCTACAAAAGCCTCAATAACGCAGCCCCCGATTACCTGTCAAGCCTACTTGAGATCTATGTTCCCTCACGTACCCTCCGCTCTGCCTCCGATCCTCTGACTTTTCGCTTTCCACGCACTAAGCTCAATACCTATGGTCCACGAGCCTTCTCTGTTTGTGGTCCACTCTCCTGGAACAAACTTCCTCTCTCAGTCCGTCAGCAACCTACTTTTGTCTCCTTCAAGTCCGCTCTCAAAACTCACCTTTTCTCCTCTGCATAAAATCCTAACCTCACTCAACCCCCTCTGCAGCCTGTCTCCGCTCGGAGGGGAATCACTTTGTTTTAATATATAATTGTATATGATATGCTCTCTATAATTTTCCATTGCTTTTATTCTTGCTTTTATTGCTTTTATTCTTTCTCCCCATTTATAGCCATGCGTGTGTGTGTGTGTGTGTGTGTGTGTGTGTGTGTGTGTGTGTGTGTGTGTGTGTGTGTGTGTGTGTGTGTGTGTGTGTGTGTGTGGTGCGTGTGTGTGCGTGCGTGCGTGCGTGTGTGTCTGTTTCAGCGCTTAGATTTGATTTTGTCGAGATTTTGCGCTATATAAATATTGTAATTATTATATTATTATTATTAATCAAACACAAACACACACAAACACGCGCGCGCATTCAGAGCCCATCGAATGATTTATAGTCATTTCTAAATGTGTATAAACATAAACATTAATGCAGTATCAGGATAGAATAACAACAGATAAAAAAAATTAACCAAAGTACGCAAAGCAAGGAATCAGTGGGTGGGTGAATCAGGAGGTAGGCGGGGGGGGGGGGGGGGAGGGGGAGTGAAGGATGAAGGTTACTCAAACTTACCTGTGTAAACAACTGATGATCAATTAAGTGTTCAAACAGATAGCTGCAGGATCCCTTCGATCCAATGGATGAGCAGGCATACATGTCTTCAGTGCCTTGTATGGGTCTTCGTGTGTGAATAGATGTCTAGAAGACCGAGGTGGAGCGGAGCACGGTCCTGTATCTCAACGAGACCAACCTTCAGCTAAACGGGAGGGGGAGGGGTGTTCCTTCCCGTCCCCCTTTTCCTGCCAGTGGAACGTAGGATGAAAACGTACAACCTTTCTGACTACCAAGTTCCATGGCAAGAACTGGAATAGTACAACAACAACAACAACAACAACAACAACAACTAACAACCCACATTCAACACCGTACAGACACGACAAAAAGAAGGCAAAGATGCTTCCATCGTAGGTACTGATGATGATGATGATGATGATGAGATGAAGACGATGACGACAAACGACACGAACGACAACGACGACGACAACGGCGACGACGGCGACGACGCGACGACGACGAGACGATGATGATGATGATGAAGAGACGACGACGACGACGAACACGATAACAACGATGAATGATGACGATGATGATGATAATTATTGGTATTGTTCAATTTTGTTTAAAGCCCAGCCGTTTCAAAACATACACAATACTTCAACAGGAAAAAGAAAAAGAAAATTCAGTACACATATCAATGCATTCGCGCACATAATCAAAGGCGATCCCCTGGTGTTGACCACTCCGTTCAGTTTATCACACAGGGGATTTAAAATTAAGAAACATGTCTGATTAAAAAACTAAACATAACTAAGGACACTAAGACATAAATAAAAACAGACCTCAAATACCTTCTGCATATCACATTTTCCGAGCGCCAAAACTTCTCTTAATTAATACATATACCCAAGAATCAATTCTAAGAAAAAGGAGGCTGAGGGTTGGAACGAAGTTTGTAACTGAGGTGTCATGTGAAAGTTGTTGGTTGGTTGGTTGGTTGGTTTGGTTGTTGGTTGGTTGGTTGTTGTTGGTTGGTTGGTTGGCTGGCTGGCTGGCTGGCTGGTTGGCTGACTGGCTGCTTGTCTGTCTGTCTGTCTGTCTGGTTGGTTGGCTGGTTGGTTGGTTGGCTGGTTGGTTGGTTGGTCCGTCGGTCAGTTGGTCGGTCGGTTGGTTGGTTGGTCGGTTGGTCGGTCGGTTGGTTGGTTGGTTGGTTGTGTAGGTTTGTTTTTTTTGTTTTTTTTGTTGTTGTCGTTTTTGTTTTTGTTTTTTTAATTTCATGGTCACTTGATCTTAACTTGATCATGTTTCTCCCAGATAAATGAGACCAAAATTATTTTTTAAAATAAACTCTGAAATACAGTCAGCTTTGTTATCCTAACAGACAGAGACTGCACATTAAACAGACAAGCTGTAAAGTCGCAGAAGACAGACGACTAGAAGGCAGCACGTGACAGTAAGGTGGGGGTAGGGAAGGGAGGGGGGTATATGAGGAAGACAGGAGATTCCTGTGGTACGGGTATCAATGAGAAAACTGCAAAAACTGTTGTTGCTGTGAAGGATGACTTATCGGTGATACGTAGATATGAAGCAGTCACACACGCACGCACGCTCTCATACATATACACGCGCGCGCGCGCGCGCGCACATACACACACACACACACATAAACATACACACTCGGGCGCGCGAGCGCGCCACATAGACATAGCCTACACACAAACACTCGATGCACTGAATATAGGCTACTATACGTTCACAAATTCACGCACACAGAAGCACATAGACACGAACGCTCACACACACACACACACACACACACACACACACACACACACACACACACACACACACACACACACACACACACACACACACACACATTTGTCTAAAATTATTTTAGTGAATAGACATTAATAAATCAAAGACCAACCAACCAACACACACTACACACACACACACACACACACACACACACACACACACACACACACACACACACACACACACACACACACACACACACACACACACACACACACACACGCACACATGTAAATATACAGATAACAGTTGAAATGAGTTTTCAGAGCAGATCTGAATAAAGTTAGAGATTGAAGCCTAATGTCTAATGCAGACAGGGAGTTCTTTCCGTACTGGTCGACTTTGGAAAGTAAAGCTACGTTTACCAAAATGTTTTGTTTTCAAAGGTATAACCCAAAAAGCTAGAGTACAGATAAATGATAAAAGGAAACACTAGATGATGATGATGATAGAAATCTAACGGAATTTTGCCGGTAGTCAGTTCCATAGAATGGAACTGGAGCTGATAGGAGAATTGATGGGAATTCACCAAATGATCATCTGATGGCAGAGCGTATAATAAGGAAGTGTGTGCATGTACTTTATATACCAGAAATATGTACAAAACGAAGTCGTGCATTTATTTTTATTTTTGGATAAATGTTGTATGAAAAGATAAAATTTGTTTCCAGCGTGGTTGATCTTCCGGTTCATGAACCAAGGGACATAAATCATCGCTTATCGTCACGTCAACCTGTCAACCACCTGTGCCGTGTGTGACTTAAATAGCGAACGAATCTGTTTTTGTCAGTTGGTATTGTTGGAAGTTGAACAGCACAACTTTTTGTCTGAGAGAGCATAGTGTTCCAAGTTGAATAGGACGGTAAAGTAATTTGTGCCCTGTTTATTGCTGATTGTTTGCTCGGACAACGTGACGACCGTGTCGTGTGCTCGCACGTCACTGGCAGTGATTTTTCTTTCCTACGACTGTACTAAACACTGCTGGGCAGCACCACGGTAACTGACATAAATATTGTCGGTAAATAGGCACAGAATACTACGTGAAGTTATTCAGTGCAGTAGTTTGCCGGACTGGGGGTTTTGGTGGTCATCGACAATCAAACGACCAGTCACAAAAACGGTCAAAACGGCACACCTACTTTGTGACCTGTACTCTGTAGTGTAGAGCTTATCAAAGTATCATCATGTTCAGACAGGTCACTAACAGGATGTCAAAAAAATGTTTTATCTTCACAAGAACTCTGCTTCTGTGTTTATTGCTGGCACAGATAGTTGAGTTTAGTTTGGCTGTTGATACGGACCAGGTTCGTGGTCTGAAAGCAAAGAAAGACAGTGTAGGCCCAGAGGGATCTCTTGGTTTGAGGCATCCATTGGATCATGAAAGAGAAGATGACCACAAAGAGGATGATAGTGAGGATAACAAGGATTCAAAAGGACATGAAGCTGGCAATCAGGAATCAGCATTGAAAGAGGTAACATTTCCCTTCTTTTTCCTTAGAACATAATGGTCACAGCCACATTTTTAATCAACACTCAAGCCATCATGGTTTATTTTAAGCATCCAATAGGTCAAAGAAATCTATGATCTGGTTAGTACAGAGATAGAGCACTCGCCCACCAATCTGCTAGCATTAGTGTGAATCACACCAGTGGAACTGTATCTTATAGGCCTGTAGGCTATATGTGCATACTGCCTCCAGTTTACTCAACTGTGAATGGGTACCCAACTTTCTTCAGACATGGAGAAAGATAAAGCAGTAAAGGTCAGGAGACGGGCACTGCCCTCATAATGCTGGCTCTGAGAAAAGTCAAAAGTCTCAGCCATCTGTTTTCCCTGTGATATCAGTGCTATGGGACAACCGTTATCTGAGTTTAACCTTTCTGATAGAACTGTGAAAAAACATGATATTGGTCTGCAAAGTTCTACAAGAGTTATAAAGTATGTGTCCTGAAACTGAAGCAAACAGGACATGTTGTCCTGAGTTATTAATTTTCTTTCTTTCATGTAGGTCTATGGGAATTGGGATGGAAATAAATTTACTGTGAATTCATTGTCTTAGGAATGAAGTTATGATTTGTAACTAAAGGTAGTCCTTGCTATATGGAGATCTCTGTACATATCTCTGTACATATCTCTGTGTGTCTGACAAAGAGGATGACAATTTAAGTCAACAGTCACTTGCTTAACACACTTGAGTGTACCCTAGCTCAGCATCTTTTGTGTAGGTGTGTGTGAGAGAGAGAGAGAGAGAGAGGATGATGGCTTGGGTCAGGGGTCACACACCTCACTCCCCTCTTGTCTTCCCCCTCCCAGTTTACGTGTGCTTTGTATCCTGGAGTTTTGATTGTTATAGGATGATTGCTTTGGTGAATGATGAGAGTGTGCGCCTTGGTTTGATTCTTGATTCAAGATCTAGGTTTATGGTGTGGTAGTAGTAGTAGTAGTAGTAGTAGTAGTAGTAGTAGTAGTAGTAGTAGTAGTAGTAGTAGTAGTAGTAGTAGTAGTGGTGGTGGTGGTGGTGGTGGTCAGCTCAGATCATAGGTACATAAACTGTTATACTATAGTATCTTATACACATGGACAAAATTAAAATATAAGATATTGCACTCTAAGTGGTATACCGTATAGTCTTGTCGTTTGGTGTCTGTAGAATGCAAGATGGTGAAAATGAAATAGTTAGAAAGGAAAAGTGATTCCAGACTTTGATGAACTTCCTTTGTTGGTGACCACAAATTCTTGTGCTCATAACATTGTGTCCCATTATTGTGTTTTTAAAGCACTGATGTCCTGATGCATGACATCAAAATAATGTGTGAAATTCACTGCTCTTCATTTCTAAAAGTTAAGTGCTATTATGCTATGGGTATATTAATCAATACTGACAGACCTACAGGAGAAATACAGAAAACAGCAAAAAACCCTCTTCATTGCCTTCATCAAACTCACCAAGGCCTTTGACCTGGTCAGGGGGGATGGATTGTTAACATTCTCCTGAAAACAGGATGGCCCCCAAAGCTGCACAGCCTAATTAGATAAAATTCCATGATGACATGAAGGCAACCATCCAGTAGGAGAGCAGAATGTCCGAATCCTTTGACATCAAAAGTGGCATCAAGCAAAGCTGTGTCCTGCTCCCACCCTGTTCAGCATCTTCTTTTCCATGCTCCTGAAGCACGCTTTTGGGACTGCAGTGGAAGGAATGTGCCTATGCACCAGATCCGACGTATAACTCTTCAACCTTGCAAGACTGAAAGTGAAAGGAAAGACAAATGTGTGCGAGGCTGTTATCAAAAACCTCCTTTTTGTCGATGCTGCTGCTGTTACCTCACACACTCCAGTGCTTCATAGACAGATTTTCCTGAGCCTGCAAAGCCTGAAAAAGATTAATGTGCTGAGCCAAGACGTGGACACTCCGCTTGTCGTCACCATCGACAACTACCAACTTGATGTTGTCGACCAGTTCCCATATATATATCTCAGATCCATCATCAGCAAGAATCTGTCCCTCGATGCCAAGATCAACGAGCGCATTGGCATGGCTGCAGCAATCTCAGGCCAACTAACTGCTCATGTCTGGGAGAGCCCAAAGCTGACAACTCCGACTAAGATGGCAGTGTACAATGCATGCATCGTCAGCACTCTACTGTATCATGTATGGCAGCGAAATATTTACAATATATGTCAAACGAGAGTGAAAGCTGAACAGCTCCAGCTACAATACGAAGACATCTGCTCGGCTACAATACAAAGACATCTGCTAGTGTGATAAGGAAGCTACTGACAAAAATGCAGAGCTGGGAAGACGCAGTAGCTGACCTCAACAGATGGTGCAGTCTGCTCCAGAAACAAGGTTGGGGGAAAAGAGGATCCAGACTTCAGCAGAGGAAAAGAGAGCCAGGTGGAAAGTAAGCTCCTGTGAAGGCAATCCCACGCCTGCATCCATACATAAAACCAGTGTTGCAGGGACTGCCTTTCCTGCATCGACCTTACCAGCCACAGCCGACACTGCTCCAGAGACGTCAGCTCGACTCAACACAACACTAGGGCGCATCATCTATTGTCGACGCCAACTGACAGAGGCCTACTAGGTGTACAGTTAATCATGAGAGGCTCTGGCATATTGTTGCTTTGGGTGCCAGGCCATTCAGATCTCCAGGGGCAATAAAATGGCTGATGTACATTATGCCAAAAAATCAGAGTAATCAGTTTAATTACTAAAGATTGACCATTTCTATTTTACTTTAGTTTCCAAAGCTTATTATACAAGTTATAGTTTATACTATTCTAACCAGCTGTGTTTGAAAACAGAGACAGAAATGAGTTATTGGAAATACAACTCAGAAGCAGAATAAGTCTGTTTTTTCCCAAGAAAAAATATGTTTAGCCTCAGGTTCTACATCATTTAGGAATTGAATTCATAGAGTAAGGGTGAACTCATGGCTAGGTAGGTTTTTGAAACTTTCACAAAACTGTGTGTGTGGTCATTTATTTGATAATCAACGCTTTTTATTTTTCAACGCTTACTCATATCCATTTTCAGATGCTCCATGATAAACTGTTATTTCAAAACCTATCACTCACTTTCTAGTACTTTCTTTTCAAGTACAGATAATGAATGGAACCTGGCTGTGCTTGCATTAACACTGATTAAAGAAATACTCACTTTGGAGGTTTTTCTCAAATTTTATGAAAATTAAGCTATGTATTAGTACTATTACTACAATTGTTCATAAATTTGATAAGGTAAGTTCTGTGTATCAATCTATCATTCTTTTTTTTTTTAAACATCTGTTCACATACTTTTATTTTTTGTACTTTTATTTTTATACATACTTTTAGTTTTAGATGACTGTGTTCTGTGTATGGGTGTGTGTGTGATTTATGAACATTTGTATGGACCATTAGTATTTTCATTATTATTGTATTGTTAGTTTAATTGTTATTATTACAATCTTGTGCTTAATTGCTTAATTTATATATATGTGTGGAGCGAAGGTCTCATAAACAAGAGCTCTCCGACTCTGTTGTTTAATGTGTTATATGTTTCTTTTTAAATTACGTATGAAAGTATCATTAGTAATAAGTATGTGTAACAAGTCTGTTGTTTAATGTGTTAACTGTTATGTATTTCTTTTTGAATTATGTATGTATGTATGTGTGCGTGTGTGTGCGTGTGTATGTGTGTGCGTGTGTATGTGTGTGAGTGTGTGTGTGTGTGTGTGTGTGTGTGTGTCCCTGTTAATTTACTTTATTGAGTGTAAGAGAGAGAGTGATAAAGAGTTTAAAAATAGTGCTGTTTAATTCAGTCTAGAATATGTTCTGAGGTTCATGGACTCAAAACAGTCCTTTTTTTTTTCTTTTTTTTCTTTTTTTTGTATACTGTCAACCTTCTGCTACAAGTCTACATACAGACAATGAGACATACAGTGTGGACTCTGTATACATATATATGTATGTTTGGGGGAGGGGAAAGAGGGGTTAAAAAATACCTTTCGCTGACTGGAGTTATTCCAAGCCTCTATATTATTATTGATACATGTATGCACGATAGATTCTGAATTGTTGCTGGTCTCTTTAAGAAATAATGCAAGGGTTTGTTTGTTAAATCATGTATTAATAATATCAGTATATTGGGAAAAAATTATGATTTACAATTTTGGGCTTGCTATGGGATTATAAATTTGATGATTGTGTGTGAGCTTATAATACATGCATTTTTGTGCATGTATTTGTGTGTATATAGTGTGTTTTAAGTGTTTCATTTCTCCCCATGGATGGTCTAGTGTACTTTTTTTTTTATAAACATTTGCATTTAGATTTGTTTTTAAACCCTCTGATGATAAATTGGTCAACACCAGGGATTTAGCCATAGATTATGTTCATTGCATAAATAGCATCCACACCTTCTGGAAATTCTGTGCTAGAAATTTCCTCTTGCCTGTCACTTGCTTTATTTCTGCCTTGTTTCTTAGTTCTTTACTTTCTAATTCTATCATCTCATCCTATCATTTTCTGCCTTGCTGGTCCATTCCCTCAGTCTCTGTAGGTATGTTCTTAAAGCCTTACAATACATACTTTCTGTTACTGTGTTAGGATCTAAGATGATTTGGTTCATCACATGTATTAACTGCACTTTTGGCTCTAAAGAAATGTGAGGTAGAATCGATTTTATGTAATTTAGGCCAGTTTTATATTTCAGTGTGCACATTAAGTTAAAGTTACATACATTTGCATTCAGATTTGTTTGGGGTTTTTTTTAAACCCACTAGTGATAAATTGGGCAGAATGGTTAACATCAGGGGCATATATATATCCTTATATTACGTGCGCGAATGCATTGATTTATGCACTGTTTTCTTTTCCAGTTTTTTGTTTGTTTCTTTTTTTTTTCAGGGTCAGTGAGTTGTGTGTGTTTTAAGATGCAACCCTGATATAGCCCTGCACAGTCAGTTGGGCTCTTGAGTAGTAATAATAATGATAATAAAAAATAATAATGATGGTAATGATGATGATAACAACAACAGTGATAATAATAATCATAATAATAATCATAATAATAATATGCCTGAAGCATTGATATGTGTACTTAAATTTTTTCCAGTTTTTTTTTTTCAAGGGTTAACAAAATGTGTACATGTTTTTAGATAGCTGTAGCCCTGATTTTCCTATGTAACAATGATATTGATAATAATTGTAACAACAACAGCAACAATGATGATGACTAATTTAGTAATTAGTGGTTAGTAGTAATAGTACTATTAGTATTAGTAGTACTAGTAGTAGTAGTAACATTTTTATTATCGTCATGGTCATCATCATCATCATACCAATAACAACAACAACAACAACAACAACAATAATAACAATGTCATCATCATTATAAATAATTTTAAAGACATCATTAATGATGATGATGATGGTGATGGTGATGATGAATAAGTAGTAGTAGTAGTAGTATTTTTTATTATCGTCATCATCATCATCAATGAGGCCTTTAAACACTAACGATAATGATAATGATGATGTCATTATTAGTATTGTTATTATTATTAATATCAGTCTTCTTATTATTGTTATTTAGGGCTTTGAAAATTAACAGCAATGATAATGATGATGATGACAGTAATGATAATAACAGTGATTGAATGAAAGTAATAATGGTAATGGTTGATGATGATAATAATACCTACAGACTTGAAGTGTTTATATATATAACAGAAGTGATTGTTTCAAACTTGGTTGAATTCAATGGTTTCAGGATGCAGCAGACACAGTGGAAGGTGTTGATGATTTTCTGCACAAGATTCAGAAGAACAAAAAGGGGAACTTGGGCTTTGTGCACGCCCTCGTTGCTTCCCTCTCCGTCATCATTGTGTCCGAGCTTGGAGACAAAACATTCTTCATCGCTGCCATCTTAGCCATGCGTCATTCGCGTCTGACTGTGTTGATGGGGGCGCTGTCTGCTCTCTTTATCATGACCATTATGTCAGGTAACTGATCGTATTTATTTCAGTATTTTAATGTTTATTTCTTTTCCTTGTCAGTATGGATAAATTATCATGTGAAATGCAAACTGCTGCTCCTGGAAAAGCGCATTGGAGTGCTTTGTTTTAGTGACACATCACACTTGTTTTGTTTCTTTTTCTTTTTTTTCTGTATGCATGTGTGTATTCCTCTGAAAGTGTGGTTTAATTTTTTACAGAATTTTGCCATGGACAACTCCTTTGTTGCCTTAGGTCCTTTAACATGCGCTCTATACATGCTGCTCAAGGGAACTTGGGTTTATTGTCTCATCCAAAAGCATGACACTTAGATCACCACTTAAGATCAGTGGAGGGGGGAGGGGAAGAGAGAAAAATCCCTGTCGGATCCATGATTCAGATCCTGGTGTCTTACATCGTAGGGTGGTGCTTTAACCCTTTGACTTCCACACCCTGTCCTCCAGCTTCCTGTATTGCCAACCATGGTAGCAAATCAAAAACATAACCCTTTGATTCCCTCACCCTATCCACCAGCTTCCTGCAGGAAGGGGTCGGGAGTTTTTTCTGTTTAACTCGCACCCTAACCACCAACTGCAAAAACTTAACCCTTAGAGTCTCTCACCCTACCCAACAGCTTCCTGCATGAAGCTTGTGGATAGGGTGAGGGATTCAAAGCTTTAAGTTTTTGCTTTGTTAGCATGGTTGACAATGTAGGATGCTGGTGGACAGGGTGCAGGAGTCAGAGGTTAAGCTTGGTAGGTTATTATTTTAGTTGCTTGTTGGTTGGTATAGTATTACAGGTTTGGATTGGTTTGATTCAGGTCTGAGGAAACTTTTATATATTTATAATGTAGCCTCCAATCCATCCAGCTGTAAGTAGCAGGTACCTGATCATCTGCAAGGTTGTGGGAGGTAAAACAGCAGAGGAGAGGAGATGGATGCCACCCTCACAATGCTGGCACCAAGAAAACTTGAGTTCTGAGATCATGAACAACCTCAGAATTATGAGACAACATTTGCCTGTATGTAACCAGTTTTTAATTCTTGACTCTTTCTTAGTTATACTGTTAAACTTTTTTTTGTAACTTTCGGAACTGGTTGGAGTAAAAACAGTGTAATGTTGTGGCATATGTAGTAATTACAGCATTCTTTATCAAAGTGGCTAAACAGATCATATTGAGTGGCAGAATGGTTAAAATGTTTGCCTGTTAATAACTAAATTCAAGGTTCTGGGTTCATTCTCCCTTGAGACCTCAGCTTTTCTCCTCATTTTGATCAGAAAATTGAACTGAACGTCTAGTCCTTTAGAAGGAGATGAGTTCTACCCATGTGCCTTCTGGCCTGCGCATGCTAAAGATTCCATGGCAGTTGAAAATCATGAAGAGCAGGGCATTGCCCAGCTGCCCTGGTAAAAACATTAGAGAGATAGGTTGATTTCCTTGGTCCCTCCCTTTGAAGACCAATCAGCCTTCTTGGTTGTGAAGCCGTAGTCCAAAAAAAAAATTTGGTTACACTGCACTGCGGCGACATGCTGTCAGAGGAGAGAGCAGCCCCCAAGTTTCATGTGGAAAATCCTCTGTGACAAAAGAAATAAATATAGATATTATTTAATAATGCTCCCTGATTCATGTAGTATAGTTTTCCAGTCTCACACATGTATGGTGTGGTTTAAAAGTTGACCAACAGTGAGGGCCTGTTATCTCAGATCTGTGTGGATAGCAAACATGTTGCATGTGTGTTCTTAGCGATCATTGTTATCCAGGAGATAGGTCAGAACAAAAGATGGCTCCGGGCTTGTAACTAACTGATAACAAGGCCTACTGTTGCCTGTTTGGAGTGTCCTTTACCTTTGGCTTGCTATTACTCAAGAGTTGTATATGCTGGTGTACATACAGGTTTAAAGCAGGGTGTGTCCTTTTACTTAAGCTATAGTCAAATGCGGTATCCTTTAGTGCCAGCACTTTTTAACCATAGCACTGAATATGTACAGTCATCATCTTTGAACACTTGAAATTTCTTCATTCAAAGTCTTTTGCTTTTGTTGCTGTTGCTGTTGATGTTGTATACCAAATTAGCTGTAATATTAGATAATGTAAGTGCTGTTAGTGCCTGTTGTAGAAATCATTTTTCATTGTTGAAAGAGTGGAAATAATATTTTCTGAACAGCTGTTTCCACATGATACACACATGGACAGATTAAAAAAATGAAATAATCAAGTCATCACATAATGTCAAAACAAAAAACAAAAAAAACAGTATATATTCAATGGACTGGTGTGAATGACATTCAGAATTTATCTTCAGAAAAAAAAACAACAACAGCAAAGTAATAAACACAAAAATCTTAACCTGATTAGCAGCAAATCTCAAGGGGTGGTGGGGGGGGGGGGGATGTAATCAAACATATTCATGGAGTTTTCAGTTTTTTTCTAGAAGGATTCGTTACACTCTTGACAGTTCCATATGCATGCCACCCAAATCTGCCAGCAATTATTTGGCACAAGCGTTTTGCCTGCACAGACCCTGTGTTAAATCCTTAAATAATCGCCTGCTTTGAGAGCTTACAGGACCTTCCTTGTGGAGGACCTTGTAGGGCACTGGGGGGGTCACCTGCAACTTATTTTCTCCCCATCCTCTGACAATTTTTTTTTAAATTGAGCAGTGTCTTCACTGAAACAGATGCACATCAGAAATAGCCAGCAGAATCAGCCAAGCCAAAACAGCATTCAAGAAGATGACAAGCATTCTTATCAACAAATGTCTATCAGTTAACATCAGGAAGAGAGTTATTGAATGTTATATAAAACCAATACTGTTGTATAGTTGTGAGGCGTGGACAGTCAACAAGCAAAGCCAGAACGAGATTGAGGCAGCCAAGATGTGGTTTCTAAGAAGAATGTTGAGAGTTCCATGGACAGCAAAGAAAACAAACGAGACAGTCTTGATGGAGGCAGACACAGGTAGATCATTCATAAGGAAGGTTAGGAAAAGACAGGCAACATTTATAGGCCATTTTATGAGGAAAGGGGAATTGGAGTGCCTGGTCACAACGGGAAAGCTGGAGGGAAAGAGAGCACCAGGTAGACCCAGGGAGAAAATACTAGATGGACTCGCAGAGTGGTGAAGAAAATGAGGGTGGAAGAGATGCTTGAGGCAACAAGAGATAGAGACAGATGGAAGTCCATGATCGCCAACGCCATGCAGCAGGGCACCTGATGATGATGATGAGTGTCTTCACAAGTTCTGTTTAATTAGTGTTATTACAGACCAAACAGCTAATTCTGCCTAATAAATGATTGTTTGTTTGTTTTTTTTGCTGGTTTTTGTGTTTGTTTGTCCATTTGTTTGTTTGTCCTGACAATTGCAAGGCAGACAACTGTGTTTTCCCTCTTTTGGGACTGAGGACATGCACATGCATTTACTCTTCAAGATTCCTTACCCATATGTGAATGATTTCTGCAAACTAAAGGGTGTAGTTTGATAAGGACATATAACCTGAACAATTTCAGCAAAATAAAGGATATGTTTTAACAGGGACATGTAACCTTTAAATCTGAATGAAGTTGCTGTATTTTCAGGGTCACAGTTCATGGAAGATGTTGACATAAAAAAAAGTTGATTGCTCTGTAGTTTAATGATTTATTATTTTGACTGTTGCAGCTCTGGTTGGATATGCCACTACTGTCATACCTCGAGCCTTCACTTACTATGCCTCCTCCATTCTCTTTGCTATTTTTGGACTGAAGATGTTAAAAGAAGGTATGATTTGATTCCTTGCATTTATAATATGTTTGTGTTAGTGTTTGTGTGTGGGTGTGGGCTGTAAAGAATCAGTATTATTCTGTATGTCGCACACAGCCTTTGTGGTTTATTTTGACTTTGTTGACTAACATGACGACATCAGATCCCTTTATGGGGATGCCGGGGTACTTGAATGTTAGGGTAGGGATGAAAATGGAACTCATGAGCTTGTGTTTTGTTTCAGTAAGAATGTTGAGATGTTTTAGAAGTGGCAAAGATGATAAATTACATTCTTTGCTTTCTGGATATTGCTTTCAACCTTTCTGTTGAATTTTTTTTACCTGTCGAGGAAATGGCATGAAAATGCTTTCCAGGTATTTGAATTTGCTCAACTTGATTTAGTGTTTTTGATGTTGATGCTATGGTTCCCTCATGTTCCGCTGTCCTCCATTGTTTCAGTTTTGATGATGCTGATGTTCATGTTGTAGTTTTCACAAACAATGTTCAGGTTGGTTGTGCGTTCCTAAAGTCTTTCTTCATGTGCGTGTACAAAAGTGATTGCCCAGTCAAAACATTGATCTCGTGTAATTACTCCAGTATATGTAAGAAGTGTTATATGTTTTTGATATAAGTGTTGAATGGAAATTTTCGTTTTTCACAGTTAGGGGTGGGAGAGGGGGGTTACGTTTAGCTGTTCCTTTTCATAACATCATTATGCATGTCTACATTTTACATTAAAAACACACCCAGACATGGTGGTATAATGCTACAGTAGTCTTTAATGTGGATTATGGCAAGGTTAAGCTTTCCACTACCTTTGTCTACAATTTTTTGAGAGAAAAAAAGTCTCAACTGCAATATATGAGTGCACATTTTGTATTTTGTTTCTCGTCAGTTTAGTTTAGGTTTGGTGAATTTTTATAACTTGTATGTTTTGTTCATTGGTTGGTTTTGTTTATTACTTTTTTTTTTTTTCAAACAATAGTATTATAAAACAGTTCATTGTGTGACTTGATTAGATACTAACCATTCGACATTTTTGCCCTTTAGCTATTTGGGCATATGAATTGATCTGAACTTATCACCTGCAACAGTTGGTGTTGGCAGTCTCAATTATCAGCACGTATTCATACAGTTCTTAAGTATTCACTCAGCCATATATGTCACTGTATTATATGTGTGTGTATTTTATTATTTGCACATTTTTTATGAATGTGTTAGCTCTGTAAACATCAGTGCAGTTATTTTTCTTCTTGTTTAATAGACCCGTGTAAAATCAATGCAGCTATTTTTCTACATTATTGTTTTGCAGGTCTATGTGCATATTCAGATTACCGATATCTAGCAATCATCTAAGTGGTGAACATTAACGTGGTATATGCAGGCTGTGTCAGCTGAGGCAGTGGATAAAGTGAATCATAACCATACACACTGTTTCTGTCCTTCATGTATACCACCAATGACCATTGAGTTGTCCTGTCCTTGATGGTTTTGGTCTTGTTCTGTTTTACATTTATTTTGTTTTGTTTTTTGTTTTGTTTTGTTTTGTTTTCACCTAATAACTCAGGCGTTTTTAGGAACCAGAAAAACGTGAAAATATAATCAGAACATGTATTTGATACCACACGACAAGACAGGCGCAGATTTTCAGGCAACTGGCGTTTGTCAAGCGTAAACATAATTTCACAAACAAACAAACACCAGATACAGAGATTAGGAGAGAAAGACTAAAACTTCCCTGCTGCTTTGTCCAGTGCAAGAAAAGGACTTGCTTGAACGTTGGCAGCTGCACTTTTTTGGGATCTCAGGCATTTTTATTTATTCACAAACTTTCAGGCACCAGCACTTTGTATTTTCTGTGATAATGAAGAAAAATAATGGTACCTTTCTCTTGTCCATCTACTCAGAGCTTCTAAACAGAGATAACATTTTAATTTTTAGTAGTGGACCTTTGTTGTGTGCAGGCATATGGAGTTTCAGTTTCTTTATTTTCCACAGTTTTTTCCCCTTCTCTTTTTTTCTCCTTTATTTCTCTTAAAGTGCTTAACAAATAAAATAATAATAACATGCTTATTTTCAGTGATCCTCTCACTTTTTATTTAGATATATAATGGTGTTATACTGTTCATAACCTAGGGTCAGTATGTTTATCTGTTTGATAGTTTTATTAGTCTTTTTATATAATGGTATCGTTCCTTGGTTTTTCTATGCTTGTGCATATGCTTAGGTGCGTGTATTTGCATGTTCTGTGGAGACATTGACACACGCAACACTGTATTTGAGACATACATTCATTGTCATAATGAGTAGATTACAAATTTCAACACAAAGGATGTCTGCAAATACGCCTATACCCTCCATATATGAGTGTGCATGCATGCATCTGTGTGTGTTTATGTCTATATATACACACATCACCTTGCTTGTGCACATGTCTGTGAACCTTGAGAGCATGTTCATGAGCTAAGATGTATGTGCACATTCATGTGTGTTTTTGTTTGTCGGCTATATTTTACTTTTTGTATGAAAAGTATGTGCAAGGGCGGCAAGTTTATTTGTAATATTTCTTATGTGTGCTGATACACATTTAGCCCATAAAAGGATCAAGGGATGAACAACAGCCAGTGAAGTTTGGCTGGCCAGTATATGTTCAGGTGATTTTGTTAATTTGATGTTATGAGTGGCTCTGCTTCATTTTTCTAATCTGCATCTGGTTTGGTTTGGTTTTATATGTTGTGTTGTTTTGTTTTGTTTTGTTTTGTTTTGTTTTTGTTTTTTTGTTTTTCTTTCAGACTTAATACCTTCTCTTAAAGGTAGTTTGAGTCATATGTCGAGAGATTGTTTCTTATTAGTCAGAGGGGAGCACACTATTGTGTGTGTGTTTGTATACATGTGTGTATCATGTTTGTTGAGAGGCTGATGGGAATGAAGTGATAAAGGTAAAGGTCAGTTCAGCAGAAGGCACTTAAAAAAAATACCAGAAACTTTCCCCAAACCTGCTCTGAAATTTAGAAATAGAATTGGAAAGGTTGAGGGTTGTAGGTGGAGAGGAAAGGAGGGTGCACCTGTGAATAAAATGGTTCATTTTATCTTCCTGTGTCTGAGACGAAGGAGATTAACATGAGAGTGGAAGCGTGGATATGTCAAGTGGAAGTGGAATTTTGTCAGAACAGGATGTACTATGAGGGTCATCCAATAAATAGCAAGAATGTTCTAATAACTTAAAAAGTGATTGTCGCAGCACTTTGAAACTTTACATATACACCTAGCCCAATACATTCCCAGATCTAACTACAAGATTACATATGCAAATGTTTTGACATCATTTGTCATGACTTCACACAATGTACAGTCATTCCAAGTGTCATGGCCATGTTGAGCGTTGAAGAACAGTACGCTTACATTAAAGCTTAATTTTGTAAAGGAAGTTCTGGTGCAGATATATTGAAAACACTACAGTGTGTATTTTGGACACAAGCTCTTTTGCAGACTGTAGTTTATAGGAAGGTGTCATCCTTTAAAAATGGACCAAATTGCGTTAAAGACAAAAATAGTCTCTGGGAAGGCCACGTGAACTGACCAATGAGAAAAACATTTAGAGAATTAGAGAAATTTTGAATGAAGAATATAGATAACTTGTGAAGAGATCATTAATGATGTTGGTATTAGATGTGGATCATTTCATGTGATTTTGACAAGTAAATTTGGAATGAGACGTGTTGCAGCAAGGTGGGTCCTGCATTGCCTTACTGAAGATCAGAAATATAATTGTGACTCTTGTTAAACAGGTATAAAAATGAAGGTTGCAGCCATTTGATTTGTATACTTGACATGGATGAAACCAGGGTTAGAAGCCATGAGCCCAAGTTAAAGAGGGAAACTTCAGAGTGGCTTACTCCCGCCTCTCCAAGGCGCATCACGTTCAGAAGAAAGCAAGGAAATTTCAAGCTGATGATGATAGATGCCTATGATAACAAAGATATATTGACAATACATCGTGTTCCAGTGGAACAAACTGCTAATCAAGATTGTTACAGGATGTTTGGAATGAAAATACTAAAAACTGTAATCTGAAAGAAACATAAAACGTTGTTAAATGATTTGCCATTGATATTATTATGCTGCAAAGCAGAGAGGGCAACATGGCTTATGGTGTCATATCAGCGGGACACCCTGCCACGCTCTGCTTATTCTCCACATATGAGTCCGCCAGATTTGTATCTATTGCCCAAGTTGAAAGAATCTCTCTGTGGTGTACATTTTTACAACTTCTGTGACTTGGAAGTGAAGGTGGCCAGGCAGGCACAACATACCAACTCTGGTTGCCTAGTAATGGGTATTTCAGACTTTTCCAACAAATAGGAATCATTGTTTGAGAAAAGGAATGTTACATCAAATGAATATGGAAAGATACTGATCATTGTAGGGGATTTTTGTTAGTTTTTGTTTTTTGCTTGTTTGTTGTTTGTTTTTCATGTATTTTGTCTATTTATTGGATGACTCTCACATACATTGACAGCACCTGAATGCTAAGTTCTGGATCTGTTTTATTGGATTGTGATCTATCTTCTTTGAAAAAAAATTGTAAAATCAATAGTGCTGTGTGGGTGTGTATTGATTTTATTTAGAACTTTGTGAATATTTTTGGTAAGTAAGAAATTGTTGCAGTATGCGCTGTTATTTTTTATTACCTCTGTGCCAAATTAGGGGTTATTGCTTTGTTTCGGCCAGCTGCAAGATCTGATCGTATTGAAGTGTGATTTTGTCTATTTGTCACATCAGTACACAACCTTTGTCTGATGATAACAAAGAGGGTGAACCTTTGTCTGATGATAACAAAGAGAGTGAACCTTTGTCTAATGATAACAAAGAGGTGGAAAAGTCATCAGCATATCTCCAGTTGAGCTCAAACTTCACTTGGAGCCTATGACCTTGACTTTTAGCTGTTAGTATTTTCAGTATCAAGAACCATTTTGTGATTGTGTACATTAGGCTAGGACCTTAAAAGACATCTGAATGATCTAAAAATTTGGTGGTTTTATCCATTAGGATTTTGACATTTTTTCCTGAAAATGAAATTTTTTTGCTGTTTTTGTCAAGCAGTAATATACAAAACTTGAGCAACTTAGTATGCTTTTGTATCTCAATGATAAAACAGTGAGTAGTAAGCATGAATGTCAAGATTTCAGCTTTAAAAATGCACACTAAAGCATGTTGCTAAGCGTATTTGTTCATTTCTGTTCTCCATGTATCTGTTTAACTCACATCCATGCCATGAGATTTTCCCCTTGCTGATCCCTGAATACCCAAGGTTTGTATAGGTTAGGAAAGAAATTATAACAATTGTATATGAGCAGACAGACACTTGAAATTTAATGAGTGCATGCAATGCATATTAGTGTATACTTGAACAAAATATAAAGTAATTTACTCATCATCTTGGTGGTAAAAGGGGTATCCACGTTTTGTCTTTTTTTTTAGCACTTTCGCAGCTATCAGAAATATATATTCCAAATGTTCCTTTTCAGCTAAGAAATATTCTACATCACATTCTAGCACAACTGGAGTCACTGAAGACACAGGAGATATAATATTGAATCACAAGCAGGTGATAGAGAACATGAAACACAAAAAAAAAAGTGAAAATACAGGAAAAAAAAAGAGTTCACTGTACACAAAACACTGGTGACGTATCACTGGCTGTAGTCTTTCCTGGGGTGAAAAAGCTCATGGCAAGTGACACTGTGAAAGGATGATTGAGAGGAAAGAAATCTAAATTGTCAGTCCAATCATCAGTAAACACAGCCCTAAAATCATCAACTTCTTCGCCGATTTCAGTGTCAGTGTCCGAATCAGACGCTTGTTGCTAGGCCCATGTGCTGGCACAGTTTCGTCTGCTTCCTCGCCACTATCAGCGCCCACTTCACTGTCGGAATCCACGTCTACACTGTAGGAGTCGAAATCCTCATCAGAAGAATCATTGATGTCTTCTTCGACGTCTGACCCTTCAGTCTGGATCAATTCCAGTACATCTTCAACACTAACTAATAAATCACCAGCCCTACTGTGTCGAACACTTCGTCGCAACGCCATCTTGCCAATCATGGAGCAGAGCTGACCAACGGTGCTCTTTGTTCTCATTGGCTAGCGAGTGACTCACGCATCACACGCGGTGCAAGTGAATGAAAAGTTGGTAGGGGATAACTAAGGAATCATCTCCGTTCTTGAGTTTCGTACCCGATACATCACTCGGACAGCACGAATTTTCAAAATCCGAATCCTTATATGCGGACCTTGGTCGCGAACGCTTCGTCATACGATGTCTGCATATGCGGACAGTGGAAGCGAGTGAGTTAAACAAAACAAAATATAGAGAGGTTGTAAGGTAACACACAAATCCAACAGGATGTGAACATGCATTGAATGTTTTCAAAACAAAAGCATGTGTCATATTGGTACTGATTGATGATGATGGTAATTGATGGTGACAGTGACAGTGACAATGACGGAAGAGAAGATAGTATTTTGCACAACTTATAGTGCAGCAGTTTCTGTCTGGTAGTTTTGTTGTTGTTGTTGTTTTTAAGACATGGTCAGGTGTCACTTGTATTTTATGACCATTAACCAAAAAATACACACACAAAAAAAAGAATAAGAACGCGTACCAGTCACTGTGGTGTAGTGGTTAGCGCAGTGGACTACTGACTGAAGGTTGTGGGTTCTAATCCCCATCAGTCCCTTCAAAAATCATTGTGGGATTTTTCGGCTCTAACCGGCTCCTACCCAGAGTTGGGCGTTTTATGGGCTCATTGGGAAGACTGGGACCACACAGTGGAGTCTCATCCACTTCACGGATGCGTCATTTAGGGTGTTGCTCAAATCTTCTGACCAGCACCGCAGGTGTCTGTTTCTCTCGGGCCTGGTTGACGCCAGGATATATTACGATAGTAAGCGCAGAGAATAGCCCTGTCACACAGTTTCAGTCTTGGGTGGAACTCCATTAGCATCATGATTATCATCCTCATCAACATCATCGTCTCATTGTAAAAACTGTTCCAGCTTCTGTGGCCATTGAGATGACGTAGAAAACGGGACAGTAAAAAAAAAAAAAAAAAAAGGTGAGCACAAAGGTAACCTCCCTGAGTGCAATGGTCCTAAAAAAAATAGAAAATAAAGAAAAAGAAAAAAAAGAATAAGAACGTGTATTTGATACAAGACAAGACAGGCACAAATTTTCGGCCAACTGGCCTTTTTCAAGCGTAAGATCACAAACAAACAAACACCAGATACAAAAAGACAGTCTGAATGATCTAAAAATTTGGTGGTTTTATCCATTAGGACTTTTGACATTTTTTCCTGAAAATGACATTTTTTTGCTGTTTTTGTCAAGCGGTAATATTCAGAACTTTAGCGACTAAGTATGCTTTTGTATCTCAAAGATAAAACAGTGAGTAGTAAGCATGAATGTCAAGATTTCAGCTTTAAAAATGCACACTGAATCATGATGCTAAGCATATTTGTTCATTTCTGTTCTCCAAACCATGAAAGCCATTTTCTTAAAATGGCTACCTCAACAAATCCTTACTTAACCCCTTGACTGCCTAGAACGTAACTGTCACATTGTGGTTTTGGTAGTAGCAGGCACCTAACAACGTGAAATTCACATTCATTTTTCGTCGGCTTCGCCTGGCAAAACTATAAGGGAAATAACACTACAAACTGTTTTAACTGTTTACTAGGAAGGTAAATTCAGGGTTGTACCCTTTGATTGTTGGCCAATGATTGGCTAGTCACCGTAGTTTTTCTTGGAATTTCTAAGACTTTCGGAGAAACCGATTAGCATCTCCAAGATGGCAGACGCTTCAGGCAGCTCGTCTGGTCGACCAATTCGATCAGTTTTCCGACGGTTTTCTGTATTGGAAGTTTTAGTGAAGTCCTCAATGACCAAGACAATGATGAAGAGGACTTTTTGGGAGAAGATGACGATGATTTTGATGAAGATGAAATATTCATGCCGAGAACATGCCTCCAGGCTTAGACTATGTTACCCCTTTTTGTTCATGGATTACCACATCAATTTTATCTACTTGGAGTACAATGAGTACCCGACACTTTCCTTTGATATTCAGTGTTCAATAAAACTAAGTTTTGTACTGTTTTCATTGGTTTTATGTTCTGTAATATATGTTTTTATTTTCTGAAACTTCATTTTTTGGAGAAAAAAAATATATATATATATTTTTTCCATACTAATTACAAACAAAACCAAATTATAGTTATATCACATCATAGACAGGGATATCAGGAAAAAACATGCCAAAAATATTAGAGATCTGTCAGTAAATGAATGAGCAATGCACACTTTAGTAAACATACCATAAAAATCAAAATTTTGCTCCGGCAGACAGGAGTTCAAAAATAGCTATTTTACCGGCAGTCAAGGGGTTAAAATGGCTGTAAATTTTGTTTGGAAAAAGCTACAGCTGTAAATGAAGTATCAAATGACAGCTAAAATAAAAGTGTGATTTTCAGTGATGTCAAAATCCGAAAAGAATCAAACTAGACTTAATTGCACCCTCTCTGAGTTTCACAATTTGGTCCACAGGTCAGGCCAAGCAACCCCCGTTGGGATGCCGGGGACTCTTTCAATATGAATACTTTCCCTGCCTTCTTGAAATTCTTTGCTAGAAATTTCCTCTCTGCTGTCACTCTCTTTGCTTCTGACTTGTTCCTCTGCTTCCTGTCATTTCTTCCTATCATTTCCTGCCTTGCTGGTCCATTCACCTGTATGTGCTGGATGTACTTCTCTTAGAATTGATAATTGGGTACATGTGTTAAGTGCATTTTTGCTTCTAGGGAAATGAGATATGCGAAGGCAATTTCGGGTAATTTAGGCCCATTCTATATCTGTATGTTTTAGTGTCTTTAATTATGTTTAAATTTGTATTCAGGTTTGTTTTTTAAATCCCCTTGTGTGATAAATTGGACGGAGTGGTCAACACTAGGGGCATGTCCTTAGATTATGTGCGTGAATGCATTGACGTGTGTACTTAATTGTCTTTTTTTTTTTCTGTTGAAATATTGTGTATGTTTTGAAACAGTTATAGCCCTGATATGGCTCTAAGCAGTCAGCTGGGCTTTCAACAACAATAACACTAACATTAAAAAAAAAAAAAAAAGATGGGGGGGGAGGGGCAAACAGGAGTAAGCAGTTGGCATAAGTTAATTGATAAAAATGTGTCATTTGTCTCCCAGCATGGAGTATGTCACCGGATGAAGGCCAGGAGGAGTATGAGGAGGCTCAGGCTGAAATCAAAAAGAAGGAAGATGAGGTGGGTCTGGAAATACTAATGCCGTAATAGTCTGTGTCTTTCTTGTCTCCTGCAGTAACACACAAAACCCATGGTGAGATGGTGTATATATCACATGGCACCTGTGACGTTAGTGCATATGGAATTCATTCCGAGCGCAGAGACGTCATCTTGAGAAATTGAAACTGAAACTGTGTTAACCCCTTGACTCCCTCGCTCTGTCCACCAGCATCCTGCATTGTCAACCATGCTAGCAAAAACTTAACCCTTTGACTCCCTCACCCTGTCCACCAGCATCCCGCATTGTCAACCATGCTAGCAAACCAAAACCATTTTTCTTTTTTCAACTCCCTCAAGCTATCCACCAGCTTCCTGCAGGAAAGGATTAAGTTTTTGAATTTGGTGGATAGGGTGCGGGAGTCAAAGGGTTAAAGTTCGAGTTCAACAAAAACATTTTATCGCTGGATTCTGACCTAGATCTGGTTAGAACCGTTAGGTTTTAAGATTGTGTGAAATAGTTGTATTCCATGTTTGCAAAGAGAATTTGTCGTGTGTGAAATAACTGTAACCCACATTTACAAATAGAAGATGTCATGGTATCTGCAGGACACAAAGAAATAGCAAATGGATTGAACAGCAGTGACAAACAGCACCTACAGTAAATGGATTGAACAGCAGTGACAAACAGCACCTACAGTAAATGGATTGAACAGCAGTGACAAACAGCACCTACAGTAAATGGATTGAACAGCAGTGACAAACAGTACCTACAGCAAATGGATTGAACAGCAGTGACAAACAGCACCTACAGCAAATGGATTGAACAGCAGTGACAAACAGCACCTACAGTAAATGGATTGAACAGCAGTGACAAACAGCACCTACAGTAAATGGATTGAACAGCAGTGACAAACAGCACCTACAGTAAATGGATTGAACAGCAGTGACAAACAGCACCTACAGTAAATGGATTGAACAACAGTGACAAACAGCACCTACAGCAAGTGGATTGAGCAGCAGTGACAAACAGCACCTACAGTAAATGGATTGAACAGCAGTGACAAACAGCACCTACAGTAAATGGATTGAACAGCAGTGACAAACAGCACCTACAGTAAATGGATTGAGCAGCAGTGACAAACAGTACCTACAGTAAATGGATTGAACAGCAGTGACAAACAGCACCTACAGTAAATGGATTGAACAGCAGTGACAAACAGCACCTACAGCAAATGGATTGAGCAGTAGTGACAAACAGCACCTACAGCAAGTGGATTGAGCAGTAGTGACAAACAGCACCTACAGCAAATGGATTGAGCAGTAGTGACAAACAGCACCTACAGCAAGTGGATTGAGCAGTAGTGACAAACAGCACCTACAGCAAATGGATTGAGCAGTAGTGACAAACAGCACCTACAGCAAGTGGATTGAGCAGCAGTGACAAACAGCACCTACAGCAAGTGGATTTGAACAGCAGTGACAAATAGCACCTACAGCAAGTGGATTTGAACAGCAGTGACAAATAGCACCTACAGCAAGTGGATTTGAACAGCAGTGACAAATAGCACCTACAGCAAGTGGATTTGAACAGCAGTGACAAATAGCACCTACAGCAAGTGGATTTGAACAGCAGTGACAAATAGCACCTACAGCAAGTGGATTTGAACAGCAGTGACCCCACGTATGCATACATGAAGATTATCTACAAATACATTTTGCTGACTGTTTGTGTGTTTCCCTGTATCTGGGAAAACTAACATTCTTGGTTGATAATTCTATCAGTGTTGATGCTGATAGCATGAAATATGAATCAGTAACTGTTAAAATCATTTGCTGTTGTGTCAACTTATTACAACTAGTCTGTGTGTTTTGACCCTATTTTGGGTTCTTATGACGCAAGTTCTGAGTTCTCACACACACACACACACATCACATAACACACACACACACACACGCACGCACGCACACACGCATGCACACACACACACACACACATATGAACATTTAAATGAAAAATTTGTGTCTCAAAAAAGAATCAAACTTTCAGTTCAAAATATCTGTAAAAACTTGCAGTATTCCTCGTTATATCATTTGAGATTAATTGTTATGACATATTTTCGCATTCAACTGAACGCTTTGAAAACAAAATATTGTAACAACATTTTATGTATTTGCGGCAAACAATTCACATTGTATCACTGTTTGTTTTACTGCAGAAAGCTTCGTTCCTTTTTACCAAAGACGTTTACACAAGGAAACTATCTTGAAACGCATTTTAAAGAAGTAGTATCGGATCAAGTTTTGTTAGTTAAAATTTCAGAATCATTGGTTCACAGTCCTGTTAATGCATTACTTTAAGATTATTTTTATAATTATGATTATTTTTGTTTTGTTTTGTTTTTATGACGATTTTTCTTTTACATTATTGATGTTCTAGTTTCATTTCTCTGTTCATCCATATCCTTTTTCTTAAGACCTTGCCGCTTCCTTTTAATTTTTTTTACGTCCCTTACTCTGTTCCCCTCTCCCCTCCCCCCCCCCCCCCCCCCCCCCAATTTCATCCTCCATGCCATTTTTCCCCGTCTAATATCATAGTGAAAAGACGTTAAATCAAGCAACGAACGAACACACACACCCCACACACACACACACACACACACACACACACACACACACACACACACACACACACACACACACACACACACACACACACACACACACACACACACACACACACCTCACACACACACCTACCTCACACAATACATGACAGATTGTCATAATAGTTTATAATAAACAGATTTCCTGCACAACCATTGTGCATTATCTCAGCACCACATATGTCTGATGGTCTTAAGAGTTCACCAGAACAACACAATGTCCAACGACCTTAGGAGTTTCCACCATGCTAATGTATCGCCTACTGATGCCTTAAACCCCACATATCTCCTGGCTCTGTCTCAGACTGCAAGTTGCCTTACTACAAGAACCTGTTCTGTTGAGAACTATGGCCCATGGTTTGGATTGTGAAATTTAGTTCAGTTCCTGTTGAGTAATAGAAATAAACGAGGTAACTGAGCTGTGTATTTCAAGTGTGTTTTTTTATCAAGACAGTCTCTAAAAATGATCAAGAGTCTGTGGTATGATTGTTGAATTATTGGTAATAATACACACAAGTGTACAAAATATTTGTTTATGGATTCAATAGATTTACATCATTGTCACCATTTCATTTGTCTAGTGGTGTAATGTGGAATCTGAAGGGTAGTTATTGTCATATGCTGAAGTTTGTGTTCAAACTTGTTTATCTATCCATTTGTTAGCATTTTTTTTTCTATTAATTATTTACTTTATGATGTTATTTACTTTTAACCAGCTGCTGCGACAGAATGCTCCAGTGCAGGACCTGGAATCGGGGATCATTCGCACCCCAGGACGTCACTTTCTTTCAGGGATTGTATCTACCATTTTTCTTGAATCTTTTACGTTGACATTCCTGGCAGAGTGGGGAGACCGTTCTCAGATTGCAACCATCATCCTTGGAGCCAGAGAGGTACTCCGCCCACCTGCCTGCCTGCCTGCCTGTCTGTCTATCTGTCTGTCTGTCTGTCTCTCTCTCTCTCTCTCTCTCTCTCTCTCTCTCTCTCTCTCTCTCTCTCTCTCTCTCTCTCTCTCTCTCTCTCTCTCTCTTTCAAATTGATATCACATATATGTGAACTCTTTAGCTAGGTGTATTGGATATTGGCTTAGATAAGTATGTGTGGTAGAATTTAGGATACCACAGAAAGCTTTCAAAATTCCATATGATTTAGATGCTGTTGGTAAGAAAAATGGGCTAGAAATATACCTGCTTATCTAAATGAATATATAGATTTGAATTTATGTGGCTAATTCAATGAGGGCATTAGTGGCTTGAATGATTTTGTGTTTTTTGCAATGATTGACAGTTTGTAGATGGTAGAATTGGAATGGTCATGTTAATAATAGCAACAGATTTAGTCTGCATAGGTCGTATTACAGTATGCCTGCCATGACATTGTATTTTTGATTGAATACTAATCAAACTATGAACTGTGTAACAAGATTAAGGTTTGGTTTCTCTGATTTGAATATAAAGCGTGTACTGATAGTGACTGGATATGTCCTTTATGCAAAAAATCTAAAGAAGGCAAAGTAGATTTCAATCCTAGTTTTCAAGTACTTAATTACACTAGACAAAAGTTTATTAAATTGAGTTTCTTGTTACCATCAACAAACCATGAAGTTGTGCGCAGTTTCTTAATGTTTTAATACAGTGCTCTGAAATTTAGCGAAATAGTAATTTCGTAATATTGGTCATGATTTTGTCAGTTGAGAACTGAGTTGTAATCATTCAGAATATGTTTAACATTCAGAATATGTTGCTTGTAAACATTTAAAATGTATTGCTTGTAATCATATGGAATGTGTCATGCTGTATGTTGTTTACGTACCCTTTCACTAGGGGCCATGACCTGTGACATGAATAAATCATCCATCCATCATTCTGTCTCCCCTCCCTCCCTCCCTCTGTCCTCCTCTCTCAGGGGTACTCTGCATGCCTGTCTAACTCTCTCTCCCCTCTCTATCTTCTCTGTCTCCTTTTCTGTCTCTGTCTCTCTCCTTTCTCTCTCTCTCTTTCACTCATTCTCTTGTTTCTCCTCTCCTTTCATCAGTAATTCCATGTTGCCTTCATTTTTTTTTACACTTTTGTTTCTCTGTGTGCTTTATGCATGTATATAGATATATATATGAAAATGAAGCAGCATCTAAATTAGAACAAATTGGAGAATTTGTGAGGTGGAGATTGACACTGGAGATATTGATTTGTAGTCTCCTTTTCAATATAAATGGACCAGTATGTCCGTATGATCATGATTCAGAAAAGATGTTTTAGAAAAATGAAAGTATGAAAGAATTTTTTTTCAATTGGATAGGAAATAATCTTTGATACAGAATCATCCCTAGAAAGCCAAGAAGTCTTCAGTGAATGATTCTTATTCATTTAATGTCTGTGACTTCATATTTTTAATTGTTCAAGAGTTCATCACTCATTCAAATGCTTTGGCAAAAAGATGAATCTGGCTGTCCATATCATTAATGACATTGACATATTTCTCTTCCCCCACCCCTAACTACAAAACACATCTAATTTCACACCTGCATAGTGCCGAACAGGCAAAGTACATGTAGCTGATAAATGATTTCCTATGGGGGTTTTTTCTGTCTGTAGTTTTGCCAGGTAGCAAATAATTTGCTTGTATTGTCAAGTTGTCTTCAATTTAGTACCAGGGGTTTTGCTGAAGTTGTCTCAAAGACATTTTCATAAAGTATGTTGATTGTGAGTCTTGTGGTATAATGATTATGTCATTTTAAAAATCCTAAATTAGGATCTGTTTAAACAAAACAAAATATAGAAAGGTTGTAAGGTAACATGCAAAACAGGATGTGAACATGCATGGAATGTTTTCGGAAAAAAACATGTCATATTGGTACTGATTGATGATGATGGTAATTGCTGGTGACACTGACAATGACGGAAGAGAAGATAGTATTTTGAACTTCTTAAAGTGCAGCAGTTTCTGTCTGGTGGTGGTTGTTGTTGTTGATGTTGTTGTTGTTGTTTTAAGATATGGTCAGGTGTCACTTGTATTCTATGACCATTACCAAAGGGGGGGGGGGGGGGGGGGATAATGCACCATGAATTATTAAAACAAAATAAAATTTGAATCATAATAATCCCATGTGATGGTGACAGTGATGATTATAAAGGATGGCTGAAGACCTTGTTGATGGTGATGATGATGATCATCATAATAATGATCATGATGACTGTGTGCAGGATGTGCTTGGAGTCATCATTGGTGGATTGATTGGGCACGCCTTGTGTACGGGTTTAGCTGTGATTGGAGGCCGTTTTATTGCTCAGCGTATATCCATTCGTACAGGTCAGTTCATACTCATGTTTTCTGCATCATTCCAACTTTTCACTCAGCATTTTATTTTATTTCTTTTTTTTTTTTTTGAAAATAGATGGTTTGTTTCATCAGTTTCAGTTTTTAATTATCAATACTTTTTCTTGAATATGTCTTAGTCCTCTCAAGATTTGTTTGTTTGTTTTTTTGTTTGTTTGTTTGCTTCTTTGTTTGCTTGTTTGTTTGTTGTCTTAGTATACACATCATAAAAGAACATCATATAGTTATATTTGTTTACTTGTGTGTGAGTGTTTTATTTTTTCTATTTTTCTCTTTCAGTTTTTTTAAGGTAGGTTGTGTCTTTGTGCTCTGTTCTGAAGATATTGTTTAGCATAGTTTGCTTATGAAAGTCATCTTAATTATGTACTTATGAAAGTCATCTTATTTTATTTATATATGATAATCTGCAAGCACCTAACTTCACAAGCTCTCACTCTGCCTTACATTAATTTGTTTATGTTAAAGCATTTAATTTGCAGTCTATTGTGATCTCATGATGCATAGAATTGAGTGTTATTTTTCATAATAATAATAATAATAATAAAGAGCATTTATATAGCACCTAATCTGATGAAAACAAGAGCCCTAAGCGCTTACAGGTATCACGTAGACACAACCAAACACAAACACACAAAAACACACACACACACACACACACACACACACACACACACACACACACACACACACACACACACACACACACACACACACACACACACACACACACACACACACACACACACATACGCACACACACACCAGCCGACATTCAAGGCTCAAAAAACAACAAGGGGGGATTTGGGGAAGTTAGGTGGTAGAGTCTTTATAAGTATCATGAGAGGGACTGGAAGAGATGGGTTTTCAGAGAGGACTTGAAAGAAGTGAGAGTTGCAGAGTGGCGAACAGAGACAGGGAGCTGATTCCAGATTACAGGGGCCTGATAGGAAAAGGAGCGTTGACCATAGGTTTTAGTGCGACAGGATGGTATGCGGAAGGTACGAGTATCAGCCGAGGAACGAAGTTGACGAGAGGGGGGTGTACAGATGGAGGAGGTCAGAGATGTAAGGGGGTGCAAGACCATTGAGAGACTTAAAACATAACAAAGCAATCTTGTAGCGAATTCTCTTTTCAACAGGTAACCAGTGAAGAGATTTGAGAAGAGGCCATGCATTTGGTTATGTTGTACTCTCTCTCTCTCTCTCCTCTCTCTCTCTCTCTCTCTCTCTCTCTCTCTCTCTCTCTCTCTCTCTCTCTCTCTCTCTCTCTCTCTCTCTCTCTCTCTCTCTCTCTCTCTATCTATCTATCTATTTATATCTTTCTCTCTCCTTCTCTCTCACGCTCTCTCTCTCCCCCACTGTCTGCCTCTGCCTCTCTCTCACTCTCTCTCTGCCTCTGTTTCTCTCTCTCTCTTTCTCTCTCTTTTTCTCTCTCTCTTTCTGTCTCTCTCTCTCTGTCTCTGTCTCTCTCTTTCACTCTCTCGTTTTCTCTTTCACTCTTTCTCTCTCTCTCACTCTCTCCCTCTCTCTCTCTTGATCTATCTCTATCTTTCCCTCCCTCTCTCTCCCCCCTCTCTCTCTATCTGTCCTCTCCCCTCACCCACTCTATGCATCCTTTCTTTCCTTCTTTACATTCCTTCCTGTCCTACTCTCCTACTTCATTTCTCCTCCCTCTTCTTTCTTTTTTCTTTCTCATTTGCTCACCCTCATCTCCATTGATATTTCTGGTCATTGTTATTTTTACGTTGCTGTTTTGGTTTTTTTCAGTGACCTTTATTGGAGCAGTCGTGTTTCTCATTTTTGCTGCCTCAGCTCTTTTCTTTGGGCCCGAGTCTTAACACCAGGATGTCATGTATTTATGTGAGGGTATGGTATATGTTATGGTGTGTTCATTACGATATAAAGCTAGGTTCCCATGTACGGATTAGAAGCTGATAATGGCATGGAATAGAGTATGTGATAAACCTGTCATTCTCATTGATGATCGTTTTCCATGTGTGTGTGTGTGTGCGTGTGTCTTGTCTTTGTTCAGGTACTTTTTGGTTTTTGTTTGTCTTCAAAAAGTTGTTAATCCAGGTTTGTTTGTTTTCTTGTTAATGTTTATTTATTTGTACTCATGCAGTAAAGAAGAATTAAGATATTATCAAAGAAAAATATGGGAAATGAGGAAAAGCTATGTGTGCATTGTTAATGATAGGCCTATATATGTTTTTTTTTTTGTTGTTTTTTTACTTTTTAATCTTTTATCTTTTTATCCGCATTTTATCACCCTGGTGGATTGGGCAGGGGTGGTGGGAATCAGAAAAAATTGAATATGAAGTATCAAGCCAGGTGGTTGATCTCGTTGATGATGACATCATCTCTTTTGTTTTTTGTGTTGTTTGCTTTTAGTAATGAAGGAACAGCATGAGTCTATCACGTTTACCACCATTCTTGCAATGGCAGCAGCGTTGCTCCTGTAAGCAGTTCAAATCATGCTAAATGGCACTCTGGATAATAGCAAATGCATGCTGTGACTGATGTGTACCAGTCTGCCATGCCACAGCTATACGTACATAGAAACAGTTTTATATAAATATTATGTTGGGGTTATATGTATTATTGTGAATGAAGCGCTCGGTGTATGAAGTATTTTCATACAAAAATGAGACGGTTGATGTGGAATGTGTATGTTTTAGATCTAGATCAGTAGAAGACTGTTACGGAATTGAGAAAAAAAACTGCATACTTCTCCAATTCTTACTTGTTGAAATAACCTCTTTGAACCGAGCTTGATCCAGGATGTGTTAGTGTCTTCTTGCCTTTGTTCAGGGTTTTGTCCATGTTGTGTTATTTTGAAAGTTAAAATAGTTGAAGAGTCTGAGACATCATAAAAGTAGAGCTCCCACTTCTTGTTGTGACTGCACATAGTTGAGCTGGCTCACAATACTAGTAGACAGGAGGTTGGGTTTTCGGTGGGTTTCTTTTTGTCATTGTTGTTGTTGTTTGTTTTTGTGCAGGTTATTATTATTATTATTATCATTAGTAGTGGTACTAGTACTGTATAAAGCCCAGCCGTCTGCATAGAGCCATATCAGGGCTTTGAGCATCTGAAAACATACACAACACTTCATTGACCCTGATGAAAAGAACACCTGGAAAGGAACACATCAGTACATTCATGCACTTAACCTGTGCATCTTCCCCTGGCATTGACCATTCCACCCAGTTTGTCACTAGATGGTTAAAAAAACCTGAACACAAATGTGAAATTAACTAAGGACTCTAAATCATGTATAAACTGGCTTAAGTACCGTAACTCTCATCTGTACATCACAGTTCCTTAGAGCCAGAAATGCAATTTATATACATACCTGATTATCAGTCCTAATAGAAAGTAAGTAAGGCTTTATAGAACCCAAACAACTGAATGGACAGTGAAATGATAGGGCAAAATGACAGAAAGAAAAGGAGCAAGGCAGAAACAAAGTGAGTGACATAAAAGGAAATTTCTAGCACAGAATTTCCAGAAGGTGGGGATACTATTTATACTGAAAGAGTCCCCAGCATCCCCGTGGGTGATTTTGTGTAGGTGATTTACATTGCCAAAATAAAATATACTACTGTACATTCGAGGAGAGAGAAAGAGAATTAATACTCTTGTGTACATTCAAGGAGAGTGAGAGGGGGAAAGGGAGATTATATATGTATGTGTGTGTGTATATACACATATACACATACACACATACACATATATATATATATGTGTGTATATATTATATATAGAGATATATATATATATATATATATATATATATATATATATATATATATATATATATATATACTGCTGTATATTTAAGGAGAAAAGAATAATAGAATATACAGTCATACTACTGTACTTTCAGGGAGAGAGAGACACAGAGAGAAAGGTAGGTAGGTTGTCTTGACCGATTCAAAATTTACCACCTGAAGGAACCTTGACTACTGAATCTTTACATTGAGATTTGTGGTGTATTAAAAGACTGCTGTTACAGCTGACTTCCATGACCATTGTAAAGACATTGAGGCACCATGATGACCCAACAGATTGTCATGAAACTCCCGCACCCTATCCCCCAACTGCAAAAACTTAACCCTTCGACTCCCTCACCATATCTGCCAGCTTCCTGCAAGAAGCTGGTGGATAGGGTGAGGAAATCAAAGGGTTAAGTTTTTGCTTTGCTAAGCATGTTTGGCAATGCAGGATACTGGTGCACAGGGTGCGGGAGTCAAAGGGTTAAGGAAACCGTGGTAATCGCTGTTGATCTCACATAGCATTGTCTTGGTAATTATCAACACATTGGAAAGGCATTACTCCAAAGTCTTCTAATCTTACACATTAGTTTGATTTTCAGCATGAAAGCAGTCCAGTTCAGTTGATTATTTTATTATTATAAAATTCACCTGACTCTGTCAATTAACTTACAATTGTGCAAAGGTGTGTGAGAATGCCGTAATGTAACATCATCAGTCTAAATGCCAAAGATGTCAAGCACAAGCTCTAAATCAGTGGTGGGGCTTTTATTGAAAGCAGTTTAAAAAAAAAACTGTTAGGGGAAGCAGCTTAGAGAAATGAGTCAGGGAACGATCCTTAGATTAGAATCGTAAACAGAATTAGTTTGAATTGTGTGGAAACCTCAGGCAATGATGGATAAATTAACTAATGATAGAGCAGTAAAACATCTATAACATGAGTTTGGTAAGTTGTAGATAGCTGGTTCCAGGCAATTGCTGTAAGAGGAAACAAACTTTTTTTTTTTAATCATCTCGCTCCAGGAGTTTACTTTTGTGCTCATCCTCCCACCCCCACCCTCACCCCCCCCCCCCCCCCCCTTTCTTATTTTCTACACAACCTTAATGGCCGCAGAAGCTGGCACAATTTTTACAAAACGATGATGATGATGATGTCGATGAGGATGATAATCATGATGCTATGGAGTTCCATCTAGGATTGAGACTTTGTGACAGGGTTGTACTCTATGCTAAAGCAACAAAACATTTCAGTTTCACTTTCTTAGATAATGTCTCCATACTCAGAATAAATTCCACGTGCTTTGATGCCACATGATGGAGAAGACCCGAAATGATCATGGCGTAAGCTGTAAACCTGCACACATTAGCAAGGTCTAACATATAGGTTTTGTCTTACCTTTGTATCAGTGTGTTATTTGAACAGTATCAGTGTGTTATTTGAACAGTATCAATGTGTTATTTGAACAGTATCAGTGTGTTATTTGAACAGTATCAATGTGTTATTTGAACAATCTAGGCTACACTGCAGTGAAGTATATATCTCAGTCTGTTACAGAAAAAAAAAAAATTATAATCCTGGAAACAGAAGAAAACACAACCAACTCCCTGATCTAAAGTGACCTCACCCCTATACATTTGCATCACAGAAGTTATCCCCAGGTAATACGATACATAGTCTCATCTGTCCACCAACATAATATAGTCATCTCCATCACTCCAACTCCCCCAGTCCATTCTCCATTCCCTGTATAAAACAAGCAAACAAACAAACAAAAAGGAAAACACACATGACACCAAAAACCAAGACAGTCAGTATAAAGAAACAAACACGCATGATAATAAGAAGAAGAAAAAAAAGATGTGGAACCTATTCTAAGAAAATGAGTCAAGAGTAGAGAGGTCATGGTTTCTACTGACATCCTTCCTAACTGCCACTTCAGTGCTTTACCTTGTCATGTAGTACTTTGAATGACATTACTGGTTTTGTGTACATTTTTAAGTTCATTTAGATTGAGTAGTCGCTGGTTATTTTGGTGGCACTCATTGAATTTTCCATTGATCTCTGTAAAATGGTAAGCCTCATGAATTGTCAGTATTGTCATATCTTATCACACACTGTTTTGTTGTATGGGTTTGTGTGTATGTTCTTAAGGTAGATGATATCTGATTATTTTAACGAGCTGTGTTCTGTGTGCAATAAATGTGATGACATAGAAATTGCTCTTTGAATATAATTCAGTCAGATAAACATGGATGGAAAGTAATGGTTAGAGTTGTTGCTTGGAAAACATGAAAACCTTGGGATACAGTTCAGTTTCTTTTTAATAACACTGCTTTGCTCTCTGTGTTGTTTTATGCTGTGAAGTTTAATAACATTCATTTTGATTTTTGGCCATTAGTCTTGATTTGTATGGGAAAAAAACACTGTGCAAGGAAAGGAAGAGTTCTTTTCATAGGTATCAAAATCAAAGATAGACAAAGAAATCAGGAATAAATGCAATGAATCTAAGAAAGCTTGACTAGTAACAAAGTGCAAAGAAATAGAAAACAGACACAAAACAGACTGTAAGTTAATGCACAAAAGCACTGGGGAAATTGCCCATAGGAAAATGGCATGCACATCAGCTGGTTGCTTCCAACCAAAAGGCAGTACAGTTAGTAATATTTTATGAGGCAAGAGAAATTTAAGCACCTAGTCACAACAGGAAAGCTAGAGGGAAAAAGAGCATCAGGTAGACACAGTGAGAAAATATTAGACAGTTTTGCAGAGGGATGAGGACAGAAAGGGGAGGAAATATACTTGCAGCAATAAAAGATAAGATTCATATGGAAAGCCATGATCACTAATGCCCCACAGCCGGGCACATGATGATAGTGGTAATAATGACAAACTACACTGATTGTAAAATACAGAGCTGTGTTATATTGTATTTGTGCATGTTGTGCTGGCTTTATGTACATAGCATCCCTCTGAAATGGTATATCATGTGTATGTAGTTTTGAATGCATGGGCAGAAAGTAGAATTAATAGGATGGTGTTGTTGGAGAACTGAGGGGTTGATATTGTATGTTTGTTTGCTTTCTTGTTTTTTTTGTTTGTTTGTTTGTTGTTGTTTTTTGGAAAGTGATGTCAGTATGGGGTTGTTTTGTGACACTGTAATGTGTGCTGTGTGTGTGTGTGTGTGTGTACACACACACACACACACATATATATATATATATATATATATATATATATATATATATATATATTATATGTATATATGTATTTGTGTATGTGTCTGTGTGTATATATGTATATATGTGTGTATGTATAATAATATATTTTATTATTATCATTATTATTATTATATGTATTCTGATTGTGTTGTAACTTCTGTCTACTGTTGGCCTTTTTTTGTTTGTTTGTTTTTTTGGTTTGTTTTGATTTTGTAACAGAAGGTAAAAGGGGCCTGTGTGATAACATGATTTTAGGATCACAGGGTGTCTGTGAAATGTTTTCCTGAAATCATACTTGTTAAATTACACATGATTTCTTTCTGTAATTTATCATTCCAGTTATTCTAAAGTGGGGATGGATTTTTTTGGTTTCTTTTGTTTGAGCTTCTTTCACTTCTTCTTTTTTTTTTTTTTTTTCTTTGTTAATAAATCGGGGAAGGTATTTTGTGTTTTCTGTAGATGTTAAGCATTGATCTCTTTGTTCCAGCTATGAGAATTTTTGCTTATTTGTTCGGATTTGCATGACTATTTATTTTGATTGTAAAGCGGACAGCCTAAGTACGACAAATGTTTCAGATGTAATGTTGTTTCCTCAGAGAAGTGTATTGGAAATGGAATCATGTGCCACCCCTAATGATTTCAGACTTCTCATGTATGTGTGTGTGTGTGTGTGTGTGTGTGTGTGTGTGTGTGTGTGTGTGTGTATGTGTGTGTATGTGTGTGTGTGTGTGTGTGTGTTTGTGTTTGTAAGGGCGAGAGATATTGAAAGTCCGTTTGTAATTGTTTTGTCCATCTTGAAAGCTTACTTTGCAGTTTTGTCATAGCCTTTAGAAACCGATAAAACTAAAAGTAACAAACATACATCCTTTGCTCCTGACGTGAGACCTATTTTGAAGGTAGTGAAGAGTACGAGAGCAGATGTATAGTCAAGGGAATCTAGTCGACAGAAGACACAGTGGCACTAAAATGAAGATCATGGAAGATGCCCTTTTGGGATATAAGAAACGAAAAAAATGTTCTGTTCTGCCTTGTGATACTGAAATGAGGCATTGAACATTATAAATATAGTATAGCAATTAATCACAGTACTGGTGTTCATTTATTACCATATTGCCTTCATTTATTGATGAAAATACTAGTTACATGTAGAAGTATAAATTCTTTGCTGAGAACATGTTACATGGGTTGAGGTTGTTGTTTTTTTTTTCTTTGTTCAGCAATATTTTCTGATTCATTTGAACAATTGGACTTGTATTCTTAAGGAAGAACGTGTTGGAGTTACTGAATAATTATGTCATTTTGTTACAGTACTGATCTGTGCTTCACATACTTCATGCACACATCAGGGCTCCCAATTTTCCGATTTTTCTCAGAAATCCGAGAAAATCCACAGGCTGCTTCCGAGAAAAAATGTGCGTTCTGAGAAAAAGAAAAAATTCCACTGATCATTTTTTTCTTCTGCGAAGTGGTCGGCTGTTTGTCAGTCTGTTGATCTTTCGTAGCAGACGATGAAACTTTGGGAAAGGGGATAAATCTGATATCACTTTCCACTAAAATCACTTCTGGTGTTTTTTGTCTGTCAGGTGCAGCTTGTTTTAAGAACCGATTGCAAAACTTTTGAAGAGTGTGACCATGTCTCGAGCCAACATTCTGCCACAGCAAAAAAAATATTTGACAAAGACTGCAAAAATAAGCGGTGTTGGGGGTGGATTTCACGAAAAGTTAATGGCATGGAAAAGAGCACATTGCTTTCAAAAATAGCAGACGCTGGCATAGCTTACTGTCACTGCGAAGTCACAATTAACTATAATTGAGAAGGCATCCTCAAACTGTCAGACCATTTCAAGTCAAAGAAGCACTAGATAGGCAGAAAACTGCAAAGAACCGTGAAGCTGTTCAGTGTAGGTTGTTGTTTAATATATGTTAGAGCATACAAATAGAAAAATACCAAATTATTTTTCTTGAAATCTGACACCAGTGTATATAAACTATTTGCTTCAGTACAAAGAATCATAAACAAGCCTAAAGTTGTGCCAAGTAGCATCAGATTGCACTATTTTACATCTGTATTCAAAAAACATTTCCGGGGGAGCATGCCTTAGATTTTCAGAGATTTTTTTCATTTGCCATTGGGAGGCCTGAGATATGCACATGCACACACTCCTAAGCACATGGCTTGATGGCCTGTCATTATGTGAGAGTTATTTGTGAATCATCCAAGACTGTCTGTATGTAGCCTGTTGGAGTGAAGGAACATATGTGCATGTGGTTAATTTGCATCAGAAATGTCTCTGCTCAAGCTTGTTTTCATCACAGCCATATAAATTTGGTAATGGCGGTGTTCACATGACAAAGTGAGAGCTGTGTAATTGATTGAAAATAGACATGTTTCTTTTCCTGTGGATTGCATTTAATTTTGACATAACACATTAAAACTGTGTGTCTCAAACATTCGGTCAATTTCATGATGTAGAATTGTTCTACATTTTGAAAATGTGTTTCTTTAGGGATGGATTTTGTGATTTTTTTTATGTTATTTTAATGACATTTGATTATATACACTTTTTTTCTAAGTGGGATGTCTCTTTGTATCTAACATTAGTAAACTTCAAAAAATATGTATCAGTATACAAGGTGAGGAATGAATATCAGGGGGTGGGATTTAAACAGATGAAGACAAACTTGGCTTTAGTAAAGAAGATAACAGTTGTTGCAACAAAAACATATGTATCTTATTCTGAATGATTGTATTTTTGAATATTTTAACTAGCTACATTTTAGATTGATAAATTGAGAACAGAAATATGAAGTAACTGAAAGCTGGTCTGAACTTTTTAAAAGTTTTCTTTTCCTTTTAACAGACTGCTTTCGAGACAGTGCAGAGTGCAATTTGACACAGTCACTAGAAAAGACTGAATGAAAGCATTTATAACCCTTTGTCCTTCATTTTTACAGTGCACTTATACTGCTATATGTAATTGTTGCCCTGCTTTTACATACATATGTTTCAGTCAAAATATTGAGAACATATTACCCCATTGACTTGACCACAGATCTTTTTTCAAATGTACTGAAGAAAGTTAATCTGGCAAGGTGTGTTATAGACTAGAGTGGTTGTCATTTGCTTTCTGTGAAAGAGCCGTCTTCAAGTATATTCTGTGTTGATCTGTTTATCATTCTTAAGCTCACTAACTGTCTGGCTTTTGTCACATGAGGCAGCCATTAACTGTCATCAGAGACTTGAATAGAAATTTTACATATGAACAGTCCCTAGTCTTTCAGATACTTCATGTCACTGGATTAAGCCAATAGCCATGACCAATACAGAGAACATGTACTCGAAGAGGGCTCTGTGATAGTGTTTTGTGTGTTTGACAAAGCGCAAAGCTAGATAGAGACAGTCACACTGACAAAACCCTGCCAAGGTCTCTAGTGTGGATATGGCAGGATCAGTTGCATTTTTGTTTTCAGTGTAAATTTTTACTGCACAAAACAATGAAAAAACAAAGAAAAACCACTGTGCCTGTTTCATGTACAGTCATGATTGATTTTTGTGATGCACAGACTTGGTCCAGGTAGATATGCTTGGATAAACGGGCGTACCATGACAGTGTTGTTGATCATCACAGAGTTTGTTCCAAAAGAACTGGAGTTGATGTGTTTAAGCTAAATCAACATCACTAGTTTAACCCGACTCCCTGCACCCTATCCACCAACTGCAAAAACTTAACCCTTTGACTCCCTCACTCTATCCACCAGCTTCCTGCAGGAAGCTGGTGGATAGGGTGAGGGAGTCAAAGGGTTAAGCTTTTGCTTTGTTGGCATGGTTGACAATGCATGATACTGGTGGACAGGGTGCGGGAGTCAAAGGGTTAAGTGTTCATGGAAATCGAATTTGTTGTGGTCAGTTGTAATGCACCACTGAATAGCTTTTGATAGGAACATTGGTGGTATGTATCACCAGGTGTGCACCACTCCTTTTCATGCTTCACCAAGTGTGTGACACTCCTGTCATCACCCAGCTGCTGACAAGGAATGATAACTAACAGATGTGTGAATAGAAAGTAGTGATACCTACTCCACATTACCTCAAGATTTGAAGCATGTACACTGTCAGCTTATCCACACTACTATTTCTTCAGAGTGGAAGGAACTTCAGAAGCTGACACATGTTAGCAATACTTTTACATTTTATTTTAGAACATGGATTGAGGTGTGTGTTTATGAGTTGGATAGGGTTGCTATTAAAAGTACACTTGTGTCAGTGATTGTCCATTTTAATTGTGATCATCTGTTGAAGCTACCTACCATTACTGTGTAATGGTATACTGTTAATGTTCTAAGGTTGGGGGAAAGAGTATGAAAGATTGATCTTTTTTAACCATTTATTTTTACATCCAGTTTAATTGTAATCTGTATTCTTCCATATTACCAGTTGTAAGCAATTTGAAGTCATCAGATAGCTATACACATCTTCTTATATTTTTTAAATCTTTTATTTTTAAACATACTTTGTCAGTTAAATGCGTGACTATTTGAGACACATTTTCAAAAATTAGTATGTTCCTCCTTGTATTTGATGTGTTCTTCCTTGCATTTTGTTGAATGTTCATGTACAGCTGGTTTTCAGTCCCACCCTCTGCAGTATCTGTATATATAAATATATAATGTATATATCAGCCTTGTGGATTCTGCACAAGAAATCAGTGTGCTGCATATGTATGTCATGGGTTGTTATTTCATGTCAAGGTGGGCGAATGTTGGTGCATAGAGGTTTCACAGTCAAGAGGTTTCACAGTCGGTGTATGTCGGCACTGACAACATATCTGAAAGATTCACATCAGAAAGTTAGGTAGAATCTCAAAATCTGACCAGCACATGGGATTTTTGTGCATACATAACCCTTTGACTCCCGCACCCTGTACCAATATCCTGCATTGTTAACCATGCGAGCAAAGCAAACACTTAACCCTTTGATTCCCTCAGCCTATCCACCAGCTTCCTGAAGGAAGCATGTGGATAGGGTGCAGGAGTCAAAGAGATAATCTACCATGAATATTCGAAGTTTCATTGCATAGCACCTTTTGGGTGGTTTGATTGGAATTGTCCATGTGCTGTGACAATTTTAACACTTCTTGAGAAAACAAAGTACAGGAATCACCCAATAGATAGAATGTGCCTATGAAATTGTAAAAAATAAGACCAGTGCCTTTCTGTATCCCTTTGATGTGATGTTCCTTCACTCAAATGACCTGTCCTAATCTGTTTGGAAGGTCAACAACGCCGTATACTTGGCAACTATTACTGATATGTTTTGTACCTGCTTGGCCATCTCCACTTCTTTTCAAAACATAAAAATACACAGCACAGACAGGTTCTTTCAACTTAAGGACTAGATCAAAGTCAGGGGGCACCCATATCTGGAGAAAAGATGGGGCAAGGCCAAGCGTCCCATCGAAGTAGCAACATAAACAGCATTGCCTTCTCTGCTTTGTGGCAAGATGTGTTGTCATGTTATGTCAAAAGCGAATCATTCAGTAGTGTTCTATGTTTCTTTCAGATTGCAGGTCTTAGTATTTTCATCAAACATCCTGTTGTATTCTTTAACATGTCCCATTTGAATGTGATGTGCTGTCAGTACACCCTGACCATAGGCACATACCATTATCATCTTGCAATTTCTTTGCTTTTTTCTGAACTTGATGGGCCTTGAGAGGCATGTGCCACTCTGACAGTTGTCTCTTTAACCCTTTGACTCCCGCACCCTGTCCACCAGCATCCTGCATTGCCAACCGTGCTGGCAAAGCAAAAATTAACGGTAACCCTTTGATTCCCTCACCCTATCCACCAGCTTCCTGCAAGAAACTGATGGATAGGGTGAGAGAGTCAAAGAATGAATTTTTTTCAGTTGGTGGAAAGGGATCGGGAGTCAAAGGGTTCATTCTGGCTCATAGTGTCTAACCTGTTTTGTTGATCGCAACTATTGATTTAACCCTTTGACTCCCGCTTCCCATCTTAAATCCTCTGACTCTCACCCTTTCCACCAGCTTCCTGCAGGAAGCTGGTGGAAAGGGTGAGGAAGTCAAAGGTACTGGTTAAACACTCTGCGATAGACGCATGCTTGTTTTTGATCTTCAGTAGGAGAGTGTGGGACTCACATTGCTGCAACATATCTCATTCCAGATTTACTGATTAATTTCACATGAACTGATCCACAACCAGTACTTGTAACCTGAGCAATTTGTCAGCATGTTATTCACCCGTCTTTTGTTATTCACCAGTCTTCATTCAAAATTTCTCCAACTTTCTTAACATTTTTCTAGTATCAGTAGCTTTAACAGGACTCCCCAGACTATGCTTGCCTTTAACTCATTTCGTCCATCTTTAAAGAATTACACCCACCTATAAACGTAGCCTGGAGAAGAGCTTGCATCCAGCATGAACTTTATATGTGTCTGCACCAGAACTTCCAATGTGAAATCAGGGAATTCTAATTCATGTTCCCTTTTAATAAACATGCTTACCAGATATGACGACAAGTGCATCAGCTCATCTGATAGGAGAGACCATACTAACTGCAAAATGCTAGACCAAGTGGTTTGAGAAATTAATGGAAAAACGTCCACTGCCAGGTGCCTCTGTCGCATCCACCCATTTTCTCATATCTGATTCGTGGGCCTGAGTGACCATCCCCCTCTTTTGGCAAAGTAGGTTAGAACAGGAATATCTGTTGCCAAACGCCAGGCAGAGAGGAGTGGGGTTGGTGGTCAAACACCGAGTTGTAGGATATAGCATGTTTATTAAAAGGGGATTTGAATTGAAATGACCTAGTTAATAGCACATAACTTAACCGTATCTTACAAGTGCAGAGTGGCACTACCTGGAAGGTGGGTGACGATACCTATTGTTGACTGGAAGCTGGGCATAGCTGGTAGAGGTGATGCCATTGGATCCATTTTTGTGTGCTCGTAAAATATCTGGAGGTAGAAAGAGATGAACGTTCCAGGGGAGAGCCAATATGCAACATACAAGATTTCTGCTACGATGAAAATAATAGCACATTATTGCCAAGTTGTCCATCTCCTGCAGTCTCTCTCACATATGCACGTAAAACAAGGACTATGTGCACAGAGCATATTCTGCTGATGATTCTTTATTGCAGACTTGTTTCAAAAATTTGTCACTGAATCCAATCCAATTCATTTACACTTGCAAAATTTGTTTCAACTCTTCCTGTCTACCCCAAGACCTGTCAAAAGGTTATCAAAACAAGACTTGTCATAAGCTTAGCATCAAAAGAAAATGTATTGAATTTAACAATACTGTATCTTTCAGTGGAATATGTATTCTTTCTATAGAAAAACGAGTCAAACACCTCTATCAAAACTTCTCCAATGTCAAGATCATGACAACAGTTGATTACAAGATTGAGAAAAATTTGACAGCTTTTTTTACCCCTGGCCTCATTCCTATTTTGTTCTGAGTTTGTTTTTTTAAAGTCAAGAATTTGGTCACAAAGGATGAAACCGTTTTAATACTTTTTAATCATATCTGGGAAACTGAAAAGCCTAAAAGCATGCTTTTAATTCTAGAATTAAACTTTAAACAGGTCTTGTTCAGACACAAGTACATGCATGGCAAATAATTGTGCTTTACGTTAAAGCGCAATTAAAGTTCAACCTTGTATCTAAGCAACAAAAGCAGTTAAAAACAAAGCACACAGCACAGCTTCACACGACAAAAGAGCATCAAACAAGTGCCCATAAAATCTTTAATACCAAAACATTTTACGATTTTGTACCATAGTTAGATCTCTTTTCAGCTACTTGTAATCTCTCTAATGGTCCCACAGCATAATTCTCCATTTTCACTTAATGTGTTCCTATTCATAAAATATTCAGTAATCTCACAAATCATTGTATATCCTTTTTCTTCTTACTGTAAAGTTTGTGTGCATTTTTTACAGATATGAATGGCCTACTATATCACGTTGAGTTACAGCTAATTTCCATCATATACTTTTTCCAAGAATCCAAAACCTGAAAAAACACATGTTCCCCAAGAAATTATTCCAATATCAAGTGAAAAGCAAACAGATTACACACAATGACACAGTATTAAAAAAAGCTACCACTCTGATTTGATCTTGGAAAAGATACTACTTTTATTATTTCTAACAAAACAGATGCCTGATCAGACATGTAATATTCATTTTAATAGTTAATGAAACACACATTTAAGCAGAGCTTATCATCATGTTTTCAAAAGAATACTGCCAAATTAAAATATACAAACTTGATTCACAAAATACTGAAGCAAGTGGTCGGCGAGCTGTTACACTGTCCATAGCACAGCAAGACTCTTCAAGCTTCTTACGTCGAAGAAACAGCCAACATACATTCTTTCCAAAATTATCAGTCATCAAACTTGCCTCAATGGAATGGAATTAAAGAACAAATGAACAGAAGCTATGGAACAAAGAACACATGAACAGAAACTATAATTATAATCTTTCATATTCAACATACAAAATCAGATACAGTGAAATTATATGAAAATCAATGTGTGTGATACATTTCACAGAATGTAAATTAAATCGGTCAAACACCATGTTCATTTTTTACGTCTGATAACTCCATGGACTTTTCCTTATTAAGAAGGAATAGTTCAATGAAATCTGACAAAATTACAAATTCTGAAGACTGGTGGACAGTTGCTTTCATTACAATATATGATTGTCTACAATATATGTAATGGTCACATGAATATTGTGAAAGACTATGTGCTAATAACCTACATCATCAATCAAAAAGTATTTCAGTACATAGAGCTTATCTGTAGAAAATAATGTCAAAGTACTCAAATGTAGTCCAGGCATAAGCACTGCATCAGCAACAGCAAAATTCACAATGACACTAATAATTATGAGACTACTAGATACACAATCAAAAGAACATAATTAACCATGAGACTAGTACAAAAATTTAACAGCATACCACACATACATAAGATGTGAAGACATAATAATAATTTTGATTTATTATGTATTTACATACAACTGATCGTGGGAAAAAAAAACGGGGGGGGGGCAGTAAAATCTTGCAGATTCATGTAGTTTCACACACACATGCACATGTTTTTCTGGTTAATATGAAAAAGAAGACATAAAGACAACAGCTCAACTCTTTCAGAATTCATGCCTGCAATCTAACCTTTTTTTTTCTTCAGCAATGAGGTGGAACATAAAATATATCAAATATCAACAAGAATGGCCACAGTCTTGCTTTAATTTCATGTCAGCTCTTTTTAGAAAAAAAGTGCTGGAGCTGAGGAGGGAACTTGTCTACAAAATGAACATACTCTTGATGGGCACTCTTGATGATAACAAAGCCAACAATTTCTTTCACAATTTCCTAAAGCCTGTATATGTGTACACTGGTTCCACATCACTACCCAGATACAACTCATTACAAGTCTGAGGCAAAGTAATCTCCACCCTGTTACACTTATCCATGATAGACTCATAGTGGTGTCCACATACAACAAAATTCAAAGGAGACAGTACGTTTGTTACAGCATTAGTTTGCAGTAGCTACAAGAAAGAAAAATCAGTGACCTTACAAGCACTGACTTGTTTTGCTGGTGATAATGTCCACAACACTCCCTCTTTTATACATCATCATGATGACATTTATCAGTCAGTTTTATGGCTCAAAGCATTACTGAGAAGGAGAACTCAGGAAGAGAGCACATGACAATCTTCTAAAAAAAAATTAAAAAAACGATTTCTACAGACAGCAGTACAGGAACAACTATTCACTTCATCATGTCAGCAGAAATGTATTTTTATTTCTCGAAGTCAGTGTTCACCAATGAACTCTGTGTTTTTCTGTCATGAGTGAATGTGCTGCCATAAAGCCTTTATCCCTATCTAAATCTCTTCAAAATACATGGCGCATTTATTGGCATTATGATTTAGCATAACAATTTTAAGTACACCATGTCAAAAAAAAGAGAAAAAAAGAAATATGGCAAGTACCAGACACTCAAACATACACATACTCAAAAAATGTATCTTGCAATATGACTGTAGTAAAATCATAACCATGGATACTCTAGACATCAGACAAGGAACAAATCCATGAAAAGCATTAACATCCATCAAAACGATAGTCAAACAAATGACAGAAAACAACTAGCAACCTGAAGTGTCGGGGATACACAAGTTGAGAATACAAATACGACATCAACCTTTCACACAGTCTGGACAGTTCAGAACAGGGAGGATTCCCACTTCATAATACTCCACTATCATTAATCCACATCCATCTCTCCACTCTTGGCTTCCTGCGTGGTGGACTCAGCTGCTGGTTGTTCCTGTGCGGGTTCCCCAGAACCACCGTTGTTGGCTGCAGGAGTCTCTTCAGCTTTCTTCTCCTCTTCTTTGGGTGGCTCTACTTTAGGCTTGGGTTTATTGATGATGGGACTGCAGGTTGATTCTAGCGCCTGTGCACAAGACATTGTATTAGTTATCAAAGAGAACTACCATTTACAGTCAAAGTTTCCAAAACGGCTCAAACAAATCTCAAAATCCTGAACAAACATTTCCTTGCTTTTGACATCTCGAAAATATATGACCTATGGCATTATAGAATTATCTTTTATCTATGAATAGTGTACAACATATTTTCAGAATATTTTTAAACACACAAGGGTGCTTTAATGCTTTCACAAGTTGTCCACATACAATACAATCCTTTAAGTTACCTCTAACTGATTGAATATCCCCCCTCCCCTTTCACTGTCCCCATAAAAAAAACAGATGATGAATACTTAACATGCACACACACCTTCTTTTCCGCCAAGACCTGGGAAACCAGCAGGACAGGAGTCTCAAAAGGTTTGATCCTGCTCTGAGCCTCCATCTTAGGCCCCCACCAAGCCATTTTGTCATCTAGACATTTCTGAACCTTCTCCACGTCAGCCTTGTCCAGATGGGCATACTTCTCGTCCTGAACAAAAATATGACCAGTTATTCAATTACCCGTATATACATTTTGATTTATATGCACTTGTTCAATTTCAAACCACATTCCGTAAGTCCACGAATGGCCATACACATGTATGAATACAGACACACGCGAGTCTTGCAGCCCATAAATGCACAAGGAGGAGGATTGAACCATTTCTCCATCAGCCTTTTTATTTTGTTTTAATGGAGACTTGACAAACAAACAAAAAGGCAGCACTAACATCCCATACCAGTACAAGACAGTATTTCACATTCTGGCTACCTATTCTCCTCCAAGGCAATTAAGAACGGACGGATAAATTGAGATGAAAGGGTGGCTTATGAAACAAATGGAGACACATTCATGTCAACCAATATGTAAGTCACACCATAATAACATGTCATAACACAGTAGCAGACCAAAATCCACTGAAAAGAATAGTGACACAACTCGGTGATCTTTATGTATTCTTCATTGTACACTTGTCCTTTCTTCAATGGCCAATGCAGAATTTGCTTTACATATATTGATGCTTTCTGTAATACTCTATAGTACCTTTTTCTATCATGGCCATAAGGATTCTCCTTTGGACAGTGTGAGAAATGGACAATATTCAAATACCACACCATCTGCAAATTCATAACACGAGCTTGCCACTGCTGTGAGGAAACGATGGTAAAGTCCGATGCAGTTTTCTGATTTCGTGTAGTGTCCTGTTTGTATACCCTAGTACTTGGAAAGCAATGAAGAAACGTAGGAATTATGGGTAAGGTGTACAACCTGACAAGTATGGGGACAGCACAAAAACATCTAACTTCAAGGCGTATCCAACAAGACACAGAAACTAAAATGGAACTATCATGAAGACCTGATATATTCTCTCTCTCTCTCTCTCTCTCTCTCTCTCTCTCTCACTCTCACTCTTCTCTCCTCCTCCCACAAACGCGCGCGTCAACACACACACACACAGAAAAAAAGAAAGTGAGTGACAGAAAAAAGGAAATTTATAGCTCAGAATTTCCAGAAAATGGGGACACTATTTACACTGAAAGAGTCCCCGGCATCCCCACAGGGGAACACAAACACATACACACATAAATCACTTACCCCAGCTTCATACTGGTCAATAAACTTGCGGACATGCATCACTGCGGCACCAAACTGGTCACGGGCTGCTGGCCATTCCTGTGCTTCTCTGTAGCAATCTTGCACGGGCTGACCCACTTTCTGTAATGAAAATCAATCAAACACATAATGCCACATAGTGACAACTCATTTTCTATGGCAGAGAACAGTCAAATACATTGTGATATTATGTCAACAGAAGAACAACTACATTAGTAACTAACTGCTGAGGTATGGTGGTTGTTGTTATTTTTGTTTAAAGCCCAGCTGACTGCTCAGAGCCATACCTGGGCTATAATCATTTCAAAACGTATATAAAAAAACTTCTACAGGAAGAAAAAAGGAAAAGAAAATTAAGTACACATATCAATGCATTTGCGCACATAATCTAAGGAGATGCCCCTGGGGTTGACCACTCCCAATTTATGGCACAGGGGATTTGAAAAGTACACCTGAATACAAATTTAAACATAACTAAGAACACCAGAAACATAGGCCTACATAAAAAGGGCCTAAATTACCTAAAATTGCCTTCGCATATCTCACTTCCCTAGAGCCAAAAAGCACTCAACTGATACATGTACCCAATTATCAATATCAACCCTTTGACTCCAGCACCCTATCGACCAATTGCAAAAACTTTACCTTTTAATTCCTTCACCTGCTGACAGGGTGCATGAATCAAAGGGTTAATGGAATATACCATAACTGCCTTCTTTCTTCTTTTCCACAAGAGAGAGTGTGTGTGCACACATATGTGTGTGTATGCATGCATGTTACAAACACTTCTAAGAACAAAACAAAACAAAACAAAACGATGACGCTGCATTATGGCAATGTGCTTTCCCCAGGGAGAGCCGCCTGAACTTCACATAGTACATCAAGTGAGACAAAAAAAAATTAATAAATAAACATAGCTTTATTCAAATGTAAAATTATTACCCCTTTCACTCATTTGCTTTTATTGGTATATATTCGACATCTGGTTATTCAAATGTAAAATTAGTAATTTTCAAACAACTGCTTTTATTGGTACTATGTATCCAGACATCTGTTTATTTAAATGTAAAATTGTCAATTTCAAACATCAGCTTTCACTTTTAGAACATATTCAGAAGAGGTCTGCTTATTCAAATGTAAAAATCTCAAAAAATCTGCTCTTATATCTGGACAGAATCTGGTTACTCAAATGAACATTTAGTATCATTTTCAATCATCTTCATTTTCTTTTATTGGTGCAACACATTAAGAAGAGGTCTAGTGATTCAAATGTAAAATTCATACCAATTTCAAAACACCTGCTTTTATTGGTATAGCATATTCAGACAAGGTCTGGTTATTCAAATGTACAATTAGCGCTATTTTCAATCATCACCTTTTACTGGTGTAACATGTTCAAAAGAGGTCTGGTGGGTGTTTAGGTTGCTGCCTGTCCATCTTGGCATGCGTGTTTGACCTAGCTGCATTTAACTTTTGGCACCCAAACTTCTTCAGTTAGTGAAGGTAAAGCAACAAAGGAGAGGAGTTGAGTGGCGCAGTCATAATGCTTGCTCCAATAAATGATCTCACAGTTATGAGAGAATCTTTACTTTTATATAAACATACTTAAAGGAAGAAAAACAACCACAAACAAATAAGACATTTATTGCAAAAAGACACAATGCTTACTTTGAGCTCTGCCAACTTGTCCACATAGACCTGCTTGTTCTCGTCCTCTCCTTCCTCGTACAACCAGTTTTCTGTGTCTTCCAGCTTCTGTCTAAACGACGAACGATCCTGCAAAAATACCAAATCATGATGATGATGATAAGGAGGAGGACTAGAGCCATCTTCCAAAGAAAATGTTGAAGTAGTCCTCTAAGTAACTGCTACAATGGGAAATACTAGCCAGGATTTCTCCATCACTGAAGACTTACAAAATGTAGTCACTGGCATGGGATTGATGATGAAAAATTCTGATACTAGATGAGTCCGGGGCATACTCCCTCGGAAAACAATTGATAAGCTAGACCCAAATCTGTGCAATCGGGGCTATCTGACAGTCTGAAACCCAATTTTATAGCAGTCATTTCTCCACAATGTCATCAGATTTCAAAAGCATCCCCCACACGCCAACCCCATACCAGATGGCAAATGAAAAATATCTGACTGAAAATCTAGAAGGGCCTGGGGGCATGCATTCCAAAGAAAATTTTAGAATACAGATGTGAAATAGTGCAATCTGATGCTAGCTGGCACAACTTTGGGCTTGTTTATCATCCTTTGTACTGAAGTAAGCAGTTTATATACACTGGTATCAGATTCCAAGTACTATAATTTGTTGCACAGACAACAAATCACACTGAAATCTTTTGCAGCAAACTTAATTGCATGTAATAAACCATTTCAACCACAACGACGTATAAAACAAAACACAATGCAGATATATACTCAGGACTTGAGTACATTTTGCTGTCATCTAAAATCAATCCAGTTTGCTGCCTAATATGGTGCTTGTTTGACTAGAAATGGTCAGAGTGAGTGGGAAGCCTACTTGACTGTAACTGACTTCATAGCAGCACAAGACACAGTGGGCTGTGCCAGTCTCTGCTACTCTGAAAGCCAAGTGCTCACTCCCACATTGTCAGTTTTTGTGAAATCCACTCCCAACAGCCCTTATTCTTGAAGTCTCTAACATTTCTGCTATGACAAGCTCCCACTACAGCTCCAAACTGTTGACTTAAGACATGGTCACATTCCTCAAACGTTTTGCCACTGGCTCTGAAGACATGTCATGCTTAACGGACAAAAAAATATCAACCGCTCTGGTGGAAATTGATACCAGATTTATTCCCCTTCCCAAAAATTTGTTGTCTGCTATGAGAAATCAACAGACTGTTTAAAAAAAAAAATAGAGGAAAAAATAGAAGTCTTTTTTCCCCTTGGAAAGCATTTTTTTTCCCTCAGAACCAATCTGTGGAATTTATCAGATTTCTGAGAAAAATATAAAAAAAATAGGGGATCCTTAAAAACTTAGCAGAATATCAAACAAACCTCCTCCATCATGTAAGCTTCATACTCGTTGCTGATTTTGTCACGCATTTCGTAGACGTATTCCTCCACGCTGTTCTTTGCATCCGCCCGTTCTTTCTCCAGTCTGTCCTGCATAAGCATCTGGCCCTGGTGCAAAGACGTTATGTCACTTCAGTATCTCACATATTCTATCTCCACAATCAAACAGACTCACCTTGTGACATTTGAGTGGGGTTTTGCAGACCAGTATGAAGTCAGGATCAGGCCAAAGAAAGCAAGAGTCTGTCAGAATGAATGTGCAAATGGCGCAAGGCAGGATCAGGCAGGACAGGGAAAGTAAAAACTCTGAAGACTTGAGGAGACAGACACCTGTTTGACTTGATGTTTTTTTTGAGATAGACATCTGTTTGACTTGATGTTTTTTCTTTTTAAAAAACTTACTTTATACTCTGCTACAGATCACCGGCAAGGCGCCTAAAGTCTTTGATGTAGCATCTGACTACCTCCACCAGCCAATTAACAGTGTAAAAGAAATTATAAAATCATCTAGCTTACCGGACAGTCCATAAAGTCGTGAAACATACGGTCACAAATCAGAGTCACTAAACACAACAAGACAACTGCCTAAAAGCGAGTCAGTGAAGGGCGAATAATTTGGGAAATAAAGACAGATAAGTGCCACATGTCCAAATCTGACATAAGTTCTTGGGTGAATGATGAACTCTCGCATTCTTTAACATGATCCAGAATGCTGACAGAATTCTGGGAAGCAAAACTCCTATTTCACCAAGCACTTACATGTTTTTTCTATTTTACAGCATATCTACAGTACAAATTGTCATCTATCTTACAGCATACACAAATGTATTTCCTATTTACAGTTTATTTACCTGTCATCCATTGCACAGATGATACACAAACATGTCTCCTAACTGAAATAGTTACACATTGTACTTACATGATGCATCATCAATATTCACCATAAAAATCTGTGTTTATTATTTACACCACAGTGTATTTAGAACCTACTGCCTAGCCTACAGCAAACACAAGTGTTTTCGAATCTACATGTTTACAGGAAGCACAAACATTACACTAACAACATACGAAAATTTACAGCTTACACAATGTGGTTGTATGCACGAACACTTCATCTGATTATATGCATACAAAATTACTGCATACACAAATACTACATTAAACACAAAGATATCAAATATTAGCTAATCCTTCTCGTAATAATTACTGTATAGTACAGCAACTTTCACATGTCAGTGAGAGCAACGGTTGAGATATTTTACATGGTCTCTATGAATCTCTCTTCACCATCACACCTCTCCTCCCACAAGCATCTTTTTCAAGAGTCCTCTCCCTCCCCCCACCAATCTCTCTCTCATTCATTCATGGAAACTCAAAACACTGTTTTCTCATATCTCATGGCATAATCTACAGATATGTAAAGAGAATATCATTTTTCAATGTCTCATGCTATAATCTACAGAAGTGTGAAGAAAATGAAGAATTTTCAAGTAAATTCCAATTTAGTACACTGGATCATCCAACAAAATCAGAGCGGCACATGACCACTCTATTTTTGGACCTGCTTGATCAGATCAAAAAAATAGAAGGGTCTCCACTTGGGGGAGAGGCCTCCGGTGACTGGTAGGGGCGTTTAGGTTGCTTTCACAACCAACCTGGACTTCTGAATCTGGTGGAGCAGGCGACTCAGTAGAGGGGCTATGTCTACGCTGCCTTTACTGATGGCAGCTGCACTCCCAGAATTCCTCATGGAGGCTGGTGAACGGAAGCAGTCGGAGGAGCAGCAAGACTCTGGGGTTGCTGGGGATCTCCTTCTGCAGGAGGATGTAGTAGGACCTTTTGGGCCACCAGCAACTGAAACAGATACCAATTGGCAGCCTGCCAAAGGCTCTGAGCCTAGTTAGGACCTTGAAAACCTGAGAAATGGTCCAGGTAAATAGCCAGGAGAGGCCATCTTGGTGGACAGAGCCAAATAAAAGGGAGTCACCCTGCTTTGTGCCAGGCCAGTATCAGCACCAGGGTCGAAGGACCAGTTTGGGCGTAAAGGGTGGCCTGTATGAAGGTCAAAGGCCCCCAGGCATGGATCTTTTCAGCCCTACTCTGATAGGGGGCAAGGCAGTCAGGGTTTGGTTGGCCCTGACTGTAAGGTGAATGTGGAGTCCCAGATTTAAAGCAGTAGGGCGGGGGATTAGAACTCGCCCCCTTGGTGCTCGGAGGAGTAGTGCTCGACTCACTGGGTACTAGAAGGGCGGGGAGGATGATCTGGGTGGTGGAGGGCAGCGTAGGGGGGGTGGGGGTGGGGGTAGGGCCTTGGGATGAGGGAAGGCTGGTCGACTGAGAATCAGCAGCCTCTTCCCTTTCATGAGAGGACTGTGGCTCTGACTCAAGAGCTGTGCTAAACCATGGAGCACCACAGCTGCCACCTTGCTGTATGGAGGAAGACATCAAAATTTGGTCTACAGGGGATGACTGCAATTTATCGAGACAGTGGGTCGGAGCTGTGCCATTTCTCACAGTGTGATGGACCCCTCTTTTTACAAATACTTTTGGAATGAGGATCAACTGGCTCACAATCGGAAGATCAAGACAGAGGCAGGGCCTCAGAGTGGTTTTGGCAGCCATAGTGGGAGCCACAGGTGAGAACACAAAGGTGAGGTACACAAAGAGATGCGAACATAGGACGGAACATACAGTGAGCTGCTAGGTCAAGAAAAGAACATAACCCTTGAGCAAAAATGTCAAAGCACTCAGTGCACCCAATGTTAGAAGACCAGATGTTGATCTGGGTAATCAAAGCTTGGTGTGGGGACCAGTGAAGTTTGCAATTACAGAGAACTGGAGATGCATGTCTGCTGGCTATGGCCTGTGTGCTCGCTATAGCCTATGGCCTATGGCCAGAAAGATATTTGTTTTCTCAAGACCTTGGCAGTCAGGTGAAGTGGAATGCCCCCTGGAGGCATCTTCTGACCAAATTCTCCGCAACCATTGGGTTAGGGTATAGCTAACAATAGAACGATCGCGCGTCACTTTGCATTAATTGGAAATGGTAGAGTGTATGATGTTAAGTGTATCGACATTTATGTGAAGATAATGTACATACTTCCATCTCTGTAAGGAGATTGAGGGCTTCCTTGGAGAGCTGGGGCACGACGCTCTCTATGGGAAGGTCTACAGACTTCACTTTGTTCTTCTTCTTTCCCCCTTTCTTCTCTTCAGTTTTCTCTTCTTCCTGTTGAAACAAACCAACACACACAACAACTTTAGATCTGCCATTTTAAAACACACACGACAACTTAACATCTGCCATTTTAAAACACACGACAACTTTACATCTGCCATTTTAAAAAGTGAATATATGCTTACTCTTTTTACCTTATACATGCCTAGCTGTTTTACTTTATACGTGCCTAGCTGTCTAACTTAAAACATATTCAGAGGCAAAAGAAGTCTACATGCTTGGTGTTCGTCTGTCGTCGTTGTCAATGACCACGGCTTCATGAAGTTGATTTACATGCTTATTCTTTTACATTTATATGTGCATAAGCGTCTTTTATACATTTCTCACATAAAAAGCCAGCACTGAGCAGGTGACTCAAAAAATTATTCTTAATAAATATTTCCTTGCACACACACATACTCCAGGCTTTCAAACCTGGTCATTCTACTTCATACTTTTTACTCCAGGACTGTTTACACCCTTCAAATGCAATGAGACATATGCACCTTCATGCATGTCAGCTGTTACTATGCCATTAATCAGAAGCTTCGCACATATGTGAAGAGAAGTCTAGGTCCCCTATCTGCTTATCTGTGAATGCAGGAGCAATAACCTCCCATAGCGCTTGTCACAAAGCCCCACTCAAACAGAAGGCAGGCCTTCTAACTGCTTATTGCACCAAGACACCCATTCCTTCCATATGTGGTTGTAAAGGGATTCAGCAGCTTGTGCCTATAAGTGAAGGCAACATGTAGGGCTTTTGAAAAAGTCCCAGCTCTTAAAAGTGTCAATCAGTCGAACATGTCACAATCTGACCTTGATTCACGAGGTATTCCTGCCTGACCTCATGGCAGGTTCTGCCACAAAATAGCCATCAGTGGAGGTGCAACAGCTGAGGACTGGAGTTTTATCACTCCTGACTAAGGCTGTCTGAGGAGACAATACTTCCCATCTCTTCAGCAGTCATATCCTTCAAGTCTAATCTAAAGACATACCTTTTAGTCCAGCGTGATTTCCCCCTCTACATCCCCACCCCTTCGTCCAACTCCCCTCCAATTGTCCCTCTCCTAGAGCACTCTTGAATTTTTGTCACTGGAGTAAAAGTGAAACATGGGAGCGTGCGCTTTGATTTGTTTATCAGATTTTGTCATTTTACAAATATTGTTATCAGTATCATTATTATTATGAACAACAGCAGTTGCAACAGGGTCCAGTGGGAAGGGCACTGATTGGATGTATCAGAATGGCCCAGGGATGTCACCGACAGAAATTTTGCCAAAACAGAACTGCGCTGGCTAGAGTAGTAATTGTTAGAAACAGTGATTGTGCATGAAGCAAAAAATCCTTTATGTACAACTAGCCTTTTCCCTTCTTTGACATATAATACTATCTCACAATAATATAGCTTTTTCCCTTCTTTGATGTATACTACTATCTCACAATAATATAGCTTTTTCCCTTCTTTGATGTATACTACTATCTCACAATAATACTCTCCACAAACTGCAGCAAATTGAAAAATGAGGTCTTAAATGCAAATACAAAAATACCAATGTACCACTGAAATTTCAAACTGTTTTATAAACAAAGTCGCAGTAAAGTCACAAATTGTGACTCGTGAAATCTCTCTCTCTCTCTCTCTCCTCTCACCACACACACCACACACACACACACACACACACACACACACACAACACGCAAGCAAAAAGAGAAAGGTGCAGTATAAAAGGCCATTTTGCTCCCGTAGCAACCCAAAAATTTTCATTCTCATATATTTCACTCCAGGACAGATACCTCCAGGAATGAAATATTCGGGAGTGGAAAGTCACTCCACCATTTATACACAACTCCATGTAAATAAGAAATGATCAGCCTTCAGGAAAGAAATCAACTAAAAAAAAAAAACATGAAAAAATAACCAACCAACCAAACAAATAGATTTGAGTCATCAAAACATTGCTCTCCTCTCGTAAAATCAAAACATACTTCAACTTACATCAGAAGGTGGTTCAAGATCTATACCGTTTTCATTCTCAAAACTCGAGTATGCCATGTACAGATCTTTTTCACTTCTGCTCCTCTTCCGTTGAGAAGGATCTTTATTTGTACTCCTCTTCACATTACCTCTTTTCCTGGGAGAAGCATTTTCTTTCTGACCCTGGGAACAAGCTCAACCAACTTCCTTCACTATTTAATATACCAGACAGTTTTGCTACCTTGTAAAGTTACTATAAAAATGCACAACATACCTTTTTCTCCTAAATTTATATGCAGATTCAGCACCATCGTCTTCATAATTTTCTTCTACATTCAACACCACCACTCTACTCCTTCTCAGTGATTCACACTATATTCTTTATTTAATCTTCTTGCTTTAGCATTCCTATTTTTTCTCGGACACATGTATGCATGCACCTTGTTATACCCACACTAACAGGATTGAAGTTGCTGCACAGTCTGCATACTACATCGATGGTGGGTGTGCATGCTGGGTATTTTACTGTCTTCATGAGCCACCAGACTCTGACAAAAACTTAACCCTTTGATGCTGGCGGACAGGGTGCGGGAGTCGAAGGGTTAATAATGTATTTACCATGTCTCCTTTCTCCTTTCCAAGCTTGTAAGACATGATAGAGAATGAACAACTACAAAGATGATTAAACAAACCACATGCATGTGTAGTGATATTGACATCATGCATCAGTTTCTAGCAATATGGTATTGAGATTTTGCAGCAGGGAACTTTACTTAATAAAAAAGTCAAAGCGAGACAAAGTTATGTTCATGTAATTAAAATGCATTTAAAACAGCATGTGTCTGTTTATCTAACACCAAAATGCAATGCTTGTAGATGTTGTATCAAAACAGCAGCAATGAAAGCTGAACTCATCTGCTTATTTACCACCAAGATCCAATATTCAGTTGTGCATACCAGAGCAGCAGTAATCTGTACATCCACATTTAATTATGAATCCCACAATGTACATAAAAAAGAATGCATTAAAACAAAATGGTCCTGCCATGTCACATCTGATTATGAATCCTGCTCTTTACATGACAAAAAATAAATAAAAACAAAATGGTCCAGCCATACCAATAATCTACTTTTCCCTCACAAAAAAAAAAAAAAAAATTCCACAGCTAAACAAAACCACAACACACTCATAAAATCCTAAATTTACATTCCCCACCTTTATCAGTTTCCCATCTCCCAATATCTCATGAACCATAGTTTTAAGCCGATGTAACAACACTCCCACTTATCTGACCAAAAATCATGAAAGGGTAACAGGCATTCTAAACTGCGCATTTGCAACATTCCCTTTTCATTACCTGTTTGTCCTTGGCACCATTTTCTGAGTTCTCTTTGGAATTCTGCAACTCTGTGGCATTTTGGTCAGCGGTGTTCTCATCTACAGCCTTCTGTTCTCCTTCCCCTGTCTGCATTTGAGCCTGCTGAAAGAACTTTTGCAGTGGGTATACTTCTTCTACACCAGGACACAATAAAAAGTGTGTATGGCAACAAATACATTGAATTATACTTTCAGTTCTTCAAGATCACTCTCTGGGGGAGAATTGTTTCAAAGAAAGCCAAAGGTAGGCCTCTCTCTCTCTCTCTCTCTCTCTCTCTCTCTCTCTCTCTCTCTCTCTCTCTCTCTCTCTCTCTCTCTCTCTCTCTCTCTCTCTCTCTCTCTCTCTCTCTCTCTCAAATGTAGCATATTTCAACTAATGAATAATCAACAAAATGACCGAGTCCAGTATCTGGCCCGTCAAAAGTGATTCTTGCCATGTACAATTTGAGCTGCTTTCCCCCAGACAGAGTACATCGCCACAGTTTAGTGCCACCTTTTCATTTTTCTATTTTCTGTAAGCATGTGTTTTTGTTTATAACTGAAAGTGGGATCTTTACTGAGCACCGAATGTGTGCTGCATATGGCACCTCAGTTTACTGTCTCACTTAAAGAATAGCACTCATACTACTAAATAACTAGTGGAGAGAGACAAATCATTGTTCCATCCATGATTTGAATCTGGTTTTCACATGTCCTAGGCTGGTGATTCCTGACTAGTCCACACATTCTATTGAAAAAGTGTATGAAGGAAGTAAGTTGGAATATGGAATCACATAATCAGCTAATACATTTTGAAATTAGTAAAATAGTAAGCAAACGATACTATATGGTATCCATCAGAAAGAAAAACAATACAAAAGAAAAGGTAACAATGAAAAACTGGTGAAATTATGTACAATTTCCAAATAACAACAATAATTAAAAACATCAAACACAAAACAATGCAAAGTAAAAGAAAAAGTCTACAATCAATCCAGTTGGTAGTGTGAAAGTTTTGCATTAAATTTCAAGATGCGGCATGAGATTGCTGATAAATTTGATACTGGAATGAAAATAATTTTCAAGCCATTTACCCTCTTCTTGTACACCATTTGATTCAGGTGTTGTAACTTTGTTTGATTCGCCATCCACTTCCATCGTTTCCTCTTTTTCCTCCTCTCCTTCAACCTTTTCAAGCATTGTGGCTGCAGCCACACTGAATATACTGTTGCCATTGATACGCACTTTCACCTTCAACTTAGAGCTCTCGCCGTTTTGCCTGTGGTGCGACATTCTGCACCTTGAACTCCCCTGTCAGGCAGTTTATGACAGAATGAATAAAAGGCATCATGAATATTATCACAAAAGGCATGATATATGATACAAGCACAAGCTGCTAATACAGACGTTTACAACAGCAAAGCAAAAACTCCTCAAGAATGAAGACACAAAACTAACACCACTATTATGTATACTTAGAAAAAAAGAGGTTGATCATCTTCACCTTGAACTCACCTGTCAGGCAACTTATGACAGAATGCATAAAAGACATCATGAATATTATCACAAAAGACATGATATATGGCAAAAGCATGAGCTGCTAATACAGACATTCACAACAGCGAAGCAAAATAATTAATCATGAATGAAGACATCTAAAATTTACACCACTACATATACTCAGAAAAAAGACGGTTGATCATCTTTTGTCATATGCCTAGATAACTTTTTCTTTATACCTTTAATCTAAACCTAACTGGTCTTCAAAAAAAAATCATCTGTTTTATGTCAATGTTAAAAATAATTTTTTAAAAATGAGTGGCCTTCCTACTACATCTGAAAGACGATTGCTAAGAACCATATCAGGGCTATAACCATCTTAAAACACACACAACAGCTCAATGACCCTGAAAACAAATCTGAACAAGGAAACTGAATACACTTATCAATGCATTTGCACACACTCTAGGGGATATGCCCCCGGCACTGACCATTCCACCCAATTTATCACCAGGGGGTTTAAAAAGGCATACCTAAATACAAAAGTAAACACACCTGAATACGAATGTATACATAACTAAGGACTCTAAAACAAATACATTAAAACGGGCCTAAATTACCTAAATTTGTTTCTGTGCGTCACATTTCCTTAAAACCAAAAACTGCAGTTAATACATATACCCAATTAACAATTCTAATAAAATATGCACTGCTTTACAGAAAATACACAGGTGAATAGACCAGCAAGGTAGAAAATGTTAGGAATAGACGACAGAAACCAATGGAGCGTATCATAAACAGAGAGACAGAAAAGAGGACATTTCTAGCATAGAATTTCCAGAAGGTAGGGATAGTACATACTGGAAGAGCGGTACATACACTGGAAGAGTCCTCAGCATCCCCACAGGGAGCTCAAAAATTATATTTCGAGTCGTGTATAGATATTACGAGTTTAAGCTCATAACTTGACCTTTTACAAAAAGGTTACCATACTGATGTACACACTCAGTTTCTTGCATTTTTTTAATTCTTCCTTATTTACTTGCTGAGTAAATGTTACTGTTACATGAGAATGACATTTGCGACTGACCAATGTGGGAAGGTAGAAAAGGAACATTGGCTGGATCAGAGTAGACAGCGGTGAGGGTGAATGGCTCTTTCCTGTAGAAAGTCAGCTGTCTGGACGACGGCACCTGGTGAAACTGTGGAATCACGTCAACTTGACTGAAATCAGACAAAAGAGAAGGATACAATAGTTAAGCGGGTAAGATGTAGAACTTCCAAAGGTCTGGGTGTGATCTTGTCTTGGGACCTCCCACCTGGTGGTAAAGGGTGGAGATTTTTCTGATCTCCCAGGTCAACATGTGTCATCATCATCATCAGGTGCCCTGCCGCATGGCGTTGGCGACCATGGACTTCTAACCATCTCTATCTCTCGTTGCCCCCAGCATCTCCCCCACCCTCTTCATCCCCAGCCACTCTGCAAGTCCATCCAGCATTCTCTCCCTGGGTCTACCTGGTGCTCTCTTTCCCTCCAGCTTTCCCGTTGTGACCAGGTGCTCCAAATCCCCCTTCCTCATAAAATGGCCTATAAATGTTGCCTGTCTTTTCCTAATCTTCCTTATGAGTGATCTACTTGTGTCTGCCTCCATCAAGACTGTCTCGTTTGTTTTCTTTGCTGTCCATGGAACTCTCAACATTCTTCTTAGAAACCACATCTCGGCTGCCTCGATCCTGCTCTGGCTTTGCTTGCTGACTGTCCACGCCTCGCATCCGTACAACAGTATTGTTTCTATATAACATTCAATGACTCTCTTTCTGATGTTAATTGATAGGCATTTGTTGGTAAGAATGCTTGTCATCTTCTTGAATGCTGTTTTGGCTTGGCCGATTCTGCCGGCTATTTCCATGTGCATCTGCCGTCTGATGAAATGACCGTTTCCAGGTATTTGAACTTATTAACCTGTGTCAAGGTTGTGCCATTTGCTGTTATTTTGCGGGAGGGGATTTCATGTTTTTTACTGATCACCATGACTTCAGTCTTCCTGCTGTTTAGTTCCAACCCCTTAACTTTGCTTTCTGTTTCTAGTATATTCACAAGGTTTTGTAGGTCCCTTTCATTTTCTGCAATTAGCACGGTGTCATCTGCGTACCGAATGTTGTTTATCATTTTCCCTCCAACCTTTAATCCAGGGTCTTCTTCTAGGTTTCTCATGACGTTTTCGCTATATAGTGAAAACAGATCTGGTGACAAACACAACCCTGTCTGACTCCTCTTTTGATGTTTTGAAAAGAGCTTATTTTGTTGTCTATTCTCATTGCAGCTGTTTGTTCCCAGTACATATTCCTGATTATTCGTAGATCTTTTCCATCTACACTGAGTCTCTCCAGTTGGTTGATCAATTCATCATGTCGTACCCGATCGAAAGCCTTGGTATAGTCAACAAAGCATAAATACAAATCCTTATTCATCTCAATTGACCTCTCTATGATAGTTCTTAGGATGTATACGGCATTAATAGTTCCTTTCCCCTCCACAAATCCACATTGTTCTTCTGCTATTTCTCTTTTGATTCTATTCTTTGTCCTCATCATGATTATTCTTCACAGGATTTTTGTTACAGACTCATCAAACTGATTGTGCGATGGAGTTCGCATTCTACAGCCCCTGTCTTCTTTGGAAGTGCAATGAAAATTGATTTTGACATATCTTTGGGGATTTTTCCAGTGTCATAAATTTCATTTAGGAGGACTGTTATTTTTACTATGCCAAATTCCTCCAGGGCTTCAATCATCTCTGTAGTAATGTTATCTTCCTGTATATCTCCTCGTTTCTCTTTGCCTTCCTCCTTTCTTCCATCAGGCCCAAAATTTCATTAGTCATCCAACTCTTTTTTGCTTTTCTATTTGCCTTAGGGATTTCTTCACAAGCTTCATTTATTTATTCAGTACTGTCGTACTAACACAAGAAAATTTTCTTTTTCACATCGAGTAGCCCCTTTGTGGAATAAACTCCCAACTATCATAAAATTTGCACAAGATACTAACAAATTCAAGAATTTTTTGGACGAAATTCCAAAATTCAAAGAACTTTTTGTCGATTTTGATAATTAAAGGCCTGATTAGGCTTGTGCAAACAAAAAGAAAATGCGCATTTTAACACCTGTATTAGAAATAGTTGAGAAAGAGGGGATGTAAATAGGCCACAAGGCCTAGGCCATTGAAAGCCAGTCCCTACTACTACTACTACTACTACTACTACTAATACTATAGAACTTCTCAACTTTGTCCACTGTTCCTCACTGTCACCAATGTCCTCCAGAGCACTGAATTTGTTTTGAACATGTACATTAAATTTTTGACGTATCATTTCATCTGACTTTAAGAGTCCAAGGTTTAGTTTGATGTTGCTTTTGGTCCGTTTCCTTTTCCTCAATTTCAACCTAAACCTTCCCACTACCGGATTGTGGTCACTGTTGCAGTCTGCACCTGGTAGTATTTTTGCTGACAGTAAAGAATTTCTAAATCTTTTGTTGATCAGGATGTAGTCAATTATTTTTTTTTATTTTTGGTATTACCTCCTGGACTCATCCAAGTCCATTTTCTTCTGTTAGGCTGCTCAAACCAGGTGTTTCCTACTATGAACTCATTCATCTGTGCCCATTCTACAAGCTTCCTCCCCCTTTCATTTTGTGTACAAAGGCCATGGGGTCCAACTATATCCTCCACCCTATCCTGTCCCACTTTAGCATTAAAATCTCCCAGTATGACTGTAATTTCTTGTGATTTACATTGGATCTTGGCCATCTCTAAAACTTCGTAGAAGTTGTCGACGTCTTCCTGAGTACTTTCGGATGTTGGTGCATACACCTGTATGATGTTGATATCAAAAGGTTTGCCTCCGAATTTGACCAGTATCTCTTAACTGCTTTTGATTTGTCTTTGTCCATTATGATGCCTCCTCTTTCATGTGAATTACCACCAGAGTATATTACTGTATATTCCCCTGATGTTATCATGCCTGCCCCCTTCCATCTCACTTCCCCCAGTCCTAAAATACTAATGTTAAGCCTTTCCATCTCCATTTTGATGTTGTCTAATTTACCTTTCTGCAGCATTGTTCTTATATTCCATGTTGCCATTTTGGTGTTGAATTTAATTTTGTTCACAGTAGCTGGCTGACGGTCTGGTGTCACCTGCGCTGCATGACAGTCCCTACCGGACGAAGGTGCTCTATTGACGTCGTTAACTTTCTTCTTTCTCTTTCTCCTGTCCATGGTTTTCCTGGGGAAAAACTACGATGGTGGTTTCCCCTTGCCTTCCATCGGTTTTTTTTTTTTTAGGGTTAACTCCCTTAGCCTTACTCTCCCCCGAGATACCCATAGCTTGGGGATCTGGTTAATGGGCACCAGGGCGTGTCCACACGCCGGTGGGCCTGCATGCCTCCCGTCTGGGGCCAGACCTCCTCTGAGTCCTATGAGATCCAGCCTGAGTCCATGAGGTGCTCAGTTACCGCCTGTCGCCACGAGGAGGCACAGCATAGGGCTTGCTGATGGAGAGGCTATGTACTGACAGGAAGAGACTTAACGCCTTGCTCTTCTTTTCGCACAGCAGTGCTAGCCAGCGGTGCAGGCCGAAGCCGACACACCAGACGCATCACATCTGCCAATATGACAGGCTCAACATGTGTACAGATCTGTTAGTGCCTAAACACACTTCTCATGTGTACACACGCAGAACATCAAATATCAGTGTCAAAGATCCTGATGCATGTCAGTGTCTGATGGCTTACAGAAACCAGTAAATACCCACTAAGAATGCCCTTGAAGACGGAATATATTGATTGTGTAGCAGCATACTGCCTGCATAGTGTGGGAAAATGACATTCATATACATACACATACACACAAATAAAATTTGTTACTCACATGTACTAAATGTTACTGACCAAAACCATATATAAATTGATTCCTGTTCCATCTCAATCATCGCATTAACAAAGCATCCAAACACTAATACAATATCAATGTCATCTTCCTAATGTTCTATCTTAACACATCATCTAAGTCTTGTGAAGGTCCAATGGACTACTGACTTGAAGGTTGGGTATTCGAATCCCCATCAGTCCCTTCAAAAATCACTGTGGGATTTTTCAGCTCCAACTGGCTCCAGAGCTGAATGTGCTTATGGGACCATACAGCACAATCTCATCCACTTCACCAATGTGTCAATGATATCACTCAAATCTTCTTACCAACACTGCAGGTGTCTGTATCTCTTGGGTCTGGTTGACGCCAGGATATTTTTTGACAGTAAGCGTAGAGTACAGCCCTATCATACCGTCAATCCTAGACGGAACTCCATAGCAGCATGATTATTATCCTCATCATCATCTTCATCACACTGTAAAAACTGTGCAAGCTTCTGTGGCCGTTTACTTAGCATAGAAAATGAGTGCAAAGGAATTCTCCCAAAGTACAATGATGGGGAGTCAACTTGCATGTGTCTGTTCTCTGAAGAGTTGGCCATGAAAACAAAAAACAAGGATAGAATTCTGCACTCACAGCTAAATGAATTTTGTCCAATGATGGAAAGCTAAGCTGGTCAGATTTGCTACGGGTTTTTGATTTGGTGTACATGAAGTTAACATGAAAAATACCTGATTTGGTGTACATTAAGTTAACATGAAAAATACCTGATTTGGTGTACATGAAGTTAACATGAAAAATACCTGTTTTCATCCATTTGATTCTGTGGAACCCAGGTAAGAGAGATGGGGTACATCTGACAGTCGGTGACACTGAAGTCCCTCACACGAAATGTGGGTGACAGAATTGCACACTGAAAATGAAATACAATTCCACTTAAACTAATTGCAACTAAATCATAAAATGTGGATGCAGAGTATCAAATGCTTCCTGATCTGTTGAATTAACAGATTGTCATGACAAAACAAGCAACATCTTTTTCTCTGAAAATTAATGTAAGCTTTTTATAACTGTCTCTTGAATATCGGTAATTTTCATTCCAAGTTCAGTCATGTTTCCTTAACGCATTAAATGCAGAAGACCCAAATTTGGTTCAGATCCAGCCACTATCTTACTACACCACTGATCTATCCTCACTAAAACATTTTCACCATTTCAAATGGCACATCTGAACATGCAATATAATTCAACTCTTGGCTGTAATTTCTGAAATTAATGTGTCATCCAATTATCAAACTTTGGCACATTTGAATGGTTCTTCAAAATAATTTTAGATCAAATCACAAAACAAATAAATAAAAAAACAAAAGAGACATAAAAATGAAGGAAAAAACAAAGAGAAAGAAATGAAAACATCACACTAGTGGCAAAGTCTGGGTTACAATGTGTTTTAAAAGATATGTTTCCGTGTTATCCCAGGTAAATTTTTCTTGACATCGACAGTTTCTGTGTGTTTTCAACAACCTCAACTTCCTGCACATGTTGCATATGGCAGGCTTATAGGTAGGCGCCTTATAAAGCAACTCTATGATAACAAAAATAATGAACATTCATAGCATTTACACTTACTCTTAATATTTAACCCATGCCACCCTGAACGGTTTTACCAAGCACACATTCATATACTTTAAATACCTAACCCCCTTTTTTTACACAGTCTCACATTGTACACAGCACAACAAAACGGTGCAAAGAAACAAGCTCCACTTGGATTTTTGCAATGCTAACTACAAACTATTTCAATAAAAAAAATGTGCCACCACAATATCACAGACAGTTCTAAAATGTACATTACAAAAGAAGATCTATGCAATTAGCCAATAAAATGCTGGACACAGTTTTAAATTATTTACGCTACAAAACAAGATGAACTGCATTACTTTACCTGCAAAGCACATCCCCTGGCAACAGCCTCATCAGCATTGAGCGTGGTGCTGGGCTCTTTGCTGAAGACCTGTGCTATCAACCGTTTGAAAGCAGGAATACGAGAGGACCCACCAAGGATTTCCACAGAGTGGATATCATTAGGTTTTAACTCTGAAATCAAAGTCAAATCATCTCAACAACCATGGGTAAACTTACTTTAACATAAAACATACAGACTTTAAAAATCACCCATTTTTCAAGAATTAGCGAAGGCTGTAAATCAAAACAAAAACAAAAAAAAGGAAAATTTAACATTTTGCGAACAAAACAAGTTTATTAAATTGGATTTTCTAACCGTTTGTGTCACAAGCTCATGTCAAATGTGCTAGAACTTCACTGAAACTCCACGTCTTAGGACAGACAACAGTTCAGCAACTGACTATGCTTTTGAATAGTCACTGTGGTGAAGTTGTTAGTGTAACAGACAACCGAATGGAAGGTTGTGGATTTGAACGACTATGCTTTTGAATAGTCACTGTGGTGAAGTTGTTAGTGTAACAGACAACCAAATGGAAGGTTGTGGATTTGAACGACTATGCTTTTGAATAGTCACTGTGGTGAAGTTGTTAGTGTAACAGACAACCAAATGGAAGGTTGTGGATTTGAACGACTATGCTTTTGAATAGTCACTGTGGTGAAGTTGTTAGTGTAACAGACAACCAACTGGAAGGTTGTGGATTTGAACCCCATCAGTCCTGTCAAAATCATTGTGGTATTTTTCAGCCCTAATCAGCTCCTGCCCAGAGCTGCATGTGCTAAAGGTTCACTTTGGAAAAACTGGGGCCACACAGTCAAGTCTCATCCACTTGATGGATGTGACACTGAGGGTGTTGCTCAAATCTCCTGATTAATGCCCAGTTAACACCAGGATATATTATGAAAGTAAGTAGACATTACAGTCTTGAGAAACAACCTGAATCAAAAAATGGAGCTCAGCAAGCGCAGATTACAACTTTGACAAACAGCCTTAACTCTTATTGTCCGGCAAGCCGACTGAGTCGGCTTTCCGCCCAACCTGATTGGACGGCAAGCCGACTCAGTTGGCTTTTTCAGTTACCGGACATCTTGATTGTGACAGTCACTCTTTTCCGACATCAGCCACCTTTACGGCTTGCTTTACAGCAATAGATACTTCCACTTTCATTTCATGCTTTTCTGTGCTGGTGAAGTAGTTTGAAGTGGGGTTGGGGTTTTTTTTGCATCTTGTGCTGTGTTTTGATTCGTCATGGCATTGAGTGGGCGGCGCCCTTAGTATAAGACTGACTGCTGAGCAGGCGATAACATTGTTTCAAGAAACACTGGACAATAGTGATAGCAATAATATTATCGGTGACAGTGATTTGAGTTTTCTGATACTCAAATGATGATTTGTTTCTTTAGATGGTGGTGACACTTCAGCAGGGCCTTCTTCAACGAAATGATTACTTTCTATAACTCACCTGACATCATATGATCACTGAAAAGTCAGATGAGCACACACTTTTTTTGTTTTAGTGGTTTTTACTTATTTCTGCATCACATGAGGGTTCTACGCTAAAACATTTGCAGCCACTATAGAAAAGACAACTCAAGAACAAGTTGCAACATGTGTAACAGCTAAAGTGTCTGTTTTTTTGTCATTTTCGGGGATGTGACCTGAAGTCAGTTAGAGGTGAAAAGCATCAAAATAAAGCAACAATGACATTTTTTGTGGTAATGAACGTATTGCTAGGATGTCAAGGAACATCTTTTTTTCTTTGAGTTTGGATGTACAAAGGTTACCTGGTCAGCTATAGAGCTGTCAGTATCAACCATACAACTGTTTTTTGTCTGCGATGTAAAATGTGTGTCTGTAATTAGCATTTCTAATTATCTCAATATGACAATAATATCAATGTTAACATTATTCACAAGATGCACAATTTTCTTGTGAACATGGGCATACCAAAATGTTTGATGTAGGTTGGATATAAAAAAAAGTTATCATTTTACTGACCTGACCCCTCTTTGACAATTGGCATAGTGCAAAGCCTTCGGCCAGGCTTAAAACCCCTAACGGACAATAAGAGTTAATCCAGAACAGAGCTCCATAACATCATGATGATCACTATCACCCCTATCATCATCAAAGCACTGTGAAAAAAACTAGTAGATCATGTGACATTATGTGGTATAAAACTAAGACAGAAAATAACATTTCATTTTACAAAAAAAGAGAAAATTCCACTTCTAAAAAAAAAGCTTTGTTTTTGACAGATTTCCAGCCAACAGTGCAAATATCCATTCCAGCATTACTTACTTGCATTTGTAAGGACGTTGGAAAGAGTGGTTTCTATTCTCTGTAGTAAATTTTCACTCAGCTTTTCAAAGTTTTCCCTGAAACAGAAAAAATGCAATACAATGCAAGTAAGTCAGAAAAGCACAATGAGAGACAAAGGAAAAGAGTAAAGATGAGACAGACAGTGTGTGCACGTAAGTACAAGTATATGCAAGCATATGTGTGTATGTGTGTGTCTGTGTGAGAACATCTCTGTGTGATTTTCAACTTTTTATTATGAAAAGTATTTGTATGCGATCAGGATCTTCCTTTTTTCTCTGAGATGAACTAAGACAAGCTGAAGTTTACCTGTTCATACTGCCTGTCACATCTTTGTCATTAATGAAGCACTCAATGTTGATGGGAATGTTCTGTGTATTGGCACTCATAAGTTTCTTCAGTTTTTCACACTCCTGCAGCAGTCGTATATAAGGCTTGGGCTTCTTTGGATCCTCAGCGTCCACTTTGTATTTGCCTCTGAACTCCGCACTGAAGTGTTTAGCCAAAACTTCGTCAAAATCACGGCCACCCACTTCACGGTCACATGATGTTGCTAGCACCTGAAAATCAAGTAAAACTTTTTTCTCTCCAAGGCCAATACTTTCCATGTCTTTTACACAAAGGGAATTCATTAATCAGTTCTACTAAATATATAAACAGATAACTAAATGAACTAAACAAAATAAATAACTTGAAAGACAGACCAATTCACAAAATCTGATAAAAAATTCATTAATCAGTTCTAATAAATACATAAACAGATAACTAAATGAACTAAATACAATAAATAACTTGAAAGACAGACCAATTCACAAAATCAATATAATTTTCAGTTCTGAAAACAAAATAAACGACTGAACAATTTATTTAATGTCATACATACAATATTCAGTTCTAAAAACATCTAAAACAAATCAATTGATAAAAAAAATTAATCCACCACTGACATAGAAGTTTAACATATGAACTATTACAGAGGAAACCTGCTCTATGTACATGCGATTACATGCAAAATTAAAATGGAAACCTCTCATCATCATCATCAGGTGCCCTGCCGCATGGTGTTGGCGATCATGGACTTCCATCTGCCTCTATCTCTCGTTGCCCCTAGCATCTCCCCCATCCTCCTCATCCCCAGCCACTCCGCAAGTCCGTCCAGCATTTTCTCCCTGGGTCTACCTGGTGCTCTCTTTCCCTCCAGCTTTCCCGTTGTGACCAGGTGCTCCAAATCCCCCTTCCTCATAAAATGGCCTATAAATGTTGCCTGTCTTTTCCTAATCTTCCTTATGAGTGATCTACTTGTGTCTGCCTCCATCAAGACTGTCTCGTTTGTTTTCTTTGCTGTCCATGGAACCCTCAACATTCTTCTTAGAAATCACATCTTGGCTGCCTCAATCTTGTTTTGGCTTTGTTTGTTGACTGTCCACGCCTCGCATCCGTACAACAATATTGGTTCTATATAACATTCAAGAACTCTCTTCCTGATGTTAATTGATAGGCATTTGTTGGTAAGAATGCTTGTCATCTTCTTGAAACCTCTATGCACACATCTAAAACTACAGAAGACTTCAGATGAATGTTGGATGGTATACGCATTCAAGAAAGTAAATCAGTTCATAAAATCTTACTTTGATTCAAGTTACATACAATCAAACTTGTGCACGCTCCTATGAAACTGAAAAAAGGGTTGATGTCCAAAGTCAGTCCAACTAATGAACAGGGGACTTTTAATTAATTCAAATCCCTTTTCATAAACATATTTATCATATCTTACAATTGCATAAGCCAAATGAGGATGATGGTTGTGCAATCTGTGCTCGTTTTTCACATGGCTTTTCCGAGAAGAGGAAGAGAAGGGAAGGTGTAAGCTTGCAAAGCTCCCCAACTGAATGAGATGGCATCCACTACCAATACTTCTACCACTGGGGACAAGGAGAAGGGGAGACGAAAGTTGAATTTCACTGCAAAGAGATCTGTCATCAGTTTGAACCATTGCTGCCAAATGACTGGAGTACTTTGTGTGTGAGAGTCCATTCTGTCTAGAGCATCATGTGGGAGTGGCAATGGGCACCTGCCACAATGTTTGGGTTGTCAGAGGGACCTGTTTCGTTACCAAGTACACATGTAAGTTTGACACCAGAGTAGGAGGGCTTCAGTTATCTGACAGAGAGAGACTGAGACTGACTCCCCTTGTTTTATGATATAGCAGGCCATGGTTGTGTTGCCCATGCACAGTAGGGGGCATTTCCCCAGAAGAAATGGGAGGAAATGATGCTTCAATCAGTTTTCCAAACAATCATACAAAACTGTTGTTGATCCATACTGGAAAATCCAACACTCACAGAGAGAATAATATGCTCACTTTTTTTTTACAGTGACAATATGATAACAGCTGTATTCTTATCAAGAACAGTCTTTCAGAATGTCAATTTCTTTCTGAAGACATTTTTAACACATACACTCACACACACACACATTGTTTTAAAAAGGATAAGTTATGTCCAAGCATGTCATTCACACAGCTCACAATCAAAGCAACTCACTTGACTGTATCGGCACATTATCCAATGTGATACTCTTGGTTATCAAACAACAAAGTACAGACATGTACCTTTAACTTTCCCTTGTGGAAAGCACAAGCTGCAACCTGAAGAGAGGAATAGCCCAAGTCTGCAAATATAACAATTCGTGGCTTCTCCGTTTCAGCTGGAAGATCTTGCTTTGTGATACCATAGCCAAGAGCAGCTGGAACACCATTAAAACCAATCAGTATCACAGTTCTTCACTAATGAAAAGCAATGTTCATGCCACACTAAAAATCTAATTTTTACAGCAGAAAACAAAAACAGAACACCATCAGTTGAATCATGATGAGAGAGATGTCACTCGCTCAGATATGCTATCCATTTAATAATGAAAACTTGAAGCCTTGTGCTCACAGCACTGCCGGAGGGCTTGAGACCACACAAACAAGTTCTTAGCTTTGAAATGCAATGCATATAATATATATATACATATTGAATTTGGCATCAATCAATCGAGGCTGTGATTACCTGCAAAGCCACCTAGTTGCCAGACTTTCTATACATATACCTGACCACAAATGAACAGGCAAAATGCAAGACATCAAACAAGTTACCAAAATATTCCTTGTTATGATAGTTCATAATTTCCTTCGACGTGTTTTGCACAGCTGTGACTTTGAAGTAAACAGGCCTCATTCATTTAAACTTACAAACTGTTAAGTCATAAAAAATATTAACAGCAAATACGCAGTGAACAACAAACATGAAACAAAAAACACTGTCAAACATGGGGTTTAATTACAGGCAGCCACATATACAGTTTGCACAATCACAACCTTGCAAACAGATCATCTTTAAAACATATGAGATCGATGATCACATGACTGAAATTTGGAATGAACCTGTCAGTAAATAACTGAAAAATCCATACTATTTATGGTATGTGACGCAGGACAGGAAAACTCACCTAAAGACGCAGCCAGGCAGTCATAGCTATGGTTAAAAATAACTGAATATGATCAAAATTATGACTTTCCCCACATTGAGAGTCTTAAACATCTAATCTAATCTTCTATTTCCCAAAGTTTTTCAAGTGGCTTAAGCTTCCTAAATGAAGAATTTTCAAGTAACAGTTACCATATCCAACTACTGCAGAGCAGCACACATGATCCCCCTATTTTTGGCTGTAACCTAACCTAGTGTTTACCGAGAATTCAATAAAAAAAAAAAAATTTTTAAAAGCCTCCAGGTGGTGCCACACCCCACAAACAACTCAGGTAATGCAAGAACTTGAGTGTCAATCATCTTTTTACAGACTGTGAATGCCAAGTGAGAGAGGCGAGTTTCAAGAGGGGTCAGGAAACATGGGCCAAAGAGTAAGATTGTTATTGTTGTTTAAAGCCCAGCTGACTGCATCGAGCTATATCAGGACTATAACCGCCTCAAAACATACAAAACTTCAACAGGAAAAGAAAAGAAAATCAAGTACACATAATGACATATCAATCCATTTGCACACATAATCTATAGACATGCCCCTGGCATTGACCATTCCATCCAATGTATCACACAGGGGATTTTAAAAAACACACCTGAATACAAACTTAAGCATACTAAGTACACCAAACATATATAAAAAAGGCATAAATTACCTAAAACTGCTTCCGCATATCCCACCTCCCTAGAGCCAAAAATGCACTTAATACAAGTACCCAATTATCAATCCTAAGAAAAAGTATGTAAGACTTTATTGAACACGTACAGGTGAATGGACCAGCAAGGTAGAATGATAGGAAGAAATGACAGAAAGCAAAGGAGGAAGAAAGAAACGAAGAGAGTGACAAAACAGAGGCAATTTTTAGCATCGAATTTCCAGAAGGTGGGGATACTATTTATACTGAAAGAGCCCCTGGCATCCCCACAGCCTGCCTCCAATAAAGAACCAGTAATTGTAAAAAAAACTCTCTAGCAGGCCTGAATGAAGTCCAACTGCCACCAAACTTTGTATACTTAATGAAAAAAGAATGCTGAGTTTAGCTGTACTATTTTTAAAGTTATTACTTGAATAGTTTTTAGCCGCCATCCAGTTATGTACCATATATTACCGAAACGACTTTTAGCGCGGCCCGGCAGTAGGTGAAGCTCGGCGTTCACGACTATAGTCGCGGCCCGTCACGGATGTGTTAAAAACAAATAATATGAGTTACTTAATGACTCACCAGCAGTGGTATCATTGACAAGTCGTAGACAGTTCAGACCAGCTCCAGCGCAGGCATCCAAAAGAGCTCGCCTTTCAGTGTCCGTGAAGTAAACGGGTACCTGAATTAATTAAGGAGGTCAATGACATCCAAAATTTTCTGAAAATTTAAGACGGAAAAGCAATCAGTACTTGCACACTTCTTTTTCTTAATCCACTTTGTTGGCGTTACTTACTGTTGCCATAACTACTTTTAATTTTCATGGTTGTTACCAATGCCTACTGATGGCGCTTTTCAGAATAAAGAAGACTTGTTTAAAAATGCAGACTTACAAGTACTTCATTTTGGCCAAAATTTACTCTATAAGAATGCGAATTGAAGTTGAAAGAAAATGTACAGAAAAACTAACACTATAACAAGAACAAATTAAAAAAGATATATATTCTTTACTCATGGAACATGTGCACTAAAAATCAACTGGCACAGTGCCAGCTTTACAAATAAACAAATCATAACATTCATAAATTCATAGTAAGTGTACACAAACTCATATGAAGTTTTACAGCTAATCCTTCATAATCACTTCAGCATTTCAATCATTTTCAAGCCAACTGGTCATTCACTCTAGCCATATGGAAATCCAACAGAAAACATCATCGTAAATATCATTTACTGATACATAGTCTGAAGACATTTTTTTTATTACAACTTCATTTTGTTCTTGGCTGACAAGTTAAGCAGTCTAAGGTTTCAGGTCACTTACAGAGATAACAGCATCAACAACTTTGGTTTTCAGAGCAATCTCTGTCGTCTGCTTCAGCTTGGACAGAAGCATGGCCTGTAGCTGAGATGCAGTGAACGACTGCTGTTCTCCCATGTACGACAGCTGCAACAGCCAACAAAGGTTTAGCTTTTGGTGCTAATAACTATAATAATAATTCACCAAAAAGAAATCTAAATCAATACAATCAAGAAGAAACTGCAGCCAATTCTCGCGAGTTCCTTTTATTCATTATAAATCAACTAATTAATTATCAAACATAGGTCTGAATCCCTGCTAAGCACTAACTAATTAACAAGCACAGATATGAATGAATCCTTGCTAAGTATAAACTAATTTATTAACTAACATAGATCTGAATCCTTGCTAAGTAATTTACTCTGGCCATTCGTTACTCATCTGTTTTGTGAAGGTTGGCGGTCTGAAATACAAGCTGATTACAAAGAAACTCTCTGCAATAAAAATAATTACGAAAATGAGCCTGTATCAATACACCATTCAATAATGAATGAGTTTGCTGGTTGCGAATACATTCTGTAAAGTAAGGCAAAACCAAAACAATAATTTGTCACACGAGGTTTAGAAAAATCCACAGTTTTAATTCAAACCAAAATAATTACAAACAACAAAAGGCAAAAGCAAAATATTGTACCACCTCTGCATTTTTATTTCAAACAAAACACTGAAATGATATTCACTGTAAATAACATTATCAGTGACATGTACCTTCGCCTTGAAAAAAAAATGTACGTGAACGGCTCCGACAAAGGAGTCACAAAGTCATTCAGCTTGTTTTATACAATGGGCTAAAAACCATCAGAATTTATTCACCAGCTTCAAGCCAACTGCCATTCACTCTTGTGGCCTTACCTACAGTTTTGATTTTGACTTTTACAGTCATTTTTCTATTATGTGCGGTGAGCTGAACCTTTAAAAAAGCCTTAATGGTCTAACAATGTTTTTTGTGTGTTGTAGCTGAACCTTTAAAAAAGCCTTAATGGTACTAATAATGTTTTTATTTTTCAATCACTGTATAACTGAAATTACTGCTGAATGACCGATTATCGCCATTTTTGTTGAGCTGCTACCATGTAACCAAATCATATAACATACTTTTTATCTAAATAACTTGGGGGCTGTAAACATACTCTACAAAACAAGCTCTGGAAACAGACTATGAAACCCTACCCAGCATGCAACTGCCATGTATGAAATTCTTACTTTTTTATTTTTGATCTAGATGACTGGGCTGTAAATGTATTCTACAAAAACAGGGAGTTCAAAGCTTAGTCATAAACTTCAGCTCTTGAAACAGATTATCATTATGAAACCTTTTTTTTTTCTTTTCTGGTCTCCTAACTCTGAAAGCCATTTTCTCAAAATGACCACCCCAACAGTTCTTAAGTTATGATGGCTGCAGTTTGTAAATTACATAGGGAAAAGGCTATAGTTGTGAATCATACATCATATGCAAGCTGAGTCACTGTAGTTTTCAGTATGTCAAAATCCTCACATGTCCAATTACAATTTATTGACCCTGTTGTCAGAGTGAGTCACAAATAAAAAATTAAAATAAAAAAAATAAAATATATATGCTATTATTATCATATTAATGCATAAGCTGATAAAATATAATCATATTCACCTGAATTACCCAGTATTCGCTTTATGAAATATAAAAAAGAAAAAAATAACTGCAGCCCATATTTAACAAGGAATTTCATGTTTAAGTCACTTACTCTGAAAACAACATTTCCATCCTCGTCTTCCTCAACAACATTAGGTCGGAAGAATCGGCCTAATTCTTTCTGGACAAAAGGATCTTTGAAATTTCGGCCCAACACTCTCTTGAAGCCTCCAGTCACAGTGTTACGGAAGTTGGTAACAGCCTGCTGCTTGGATGCAGCTCCCACGGAGCGCAATTTCCCATTCAGAGATACGAATGATCTGCAACAAAAAAGACAAACCACTTGTCGATCCAGTTCACAGCTTTTACATTCCAATTCAACCCCAATGAAAAAAAATGTTTCGTTGTTTATGTGTCTTGCATTTTGAGTTAGTAAGTCTATTGTATCGAGTGTAATAATGTACCATGAAACTGCCAGTGCAGGTACCATAGTAAAACAAAACCTGCTGAGTATCAACATGTCATCCTTTTCAGCTGTGGAGGAAAACTGCCCGAGACAAAATCATGTTTATCCATTTACGTTCATTCCATTACAAATATTTATTCATATTCCGAACAGTAACATTTAACTCACCACAATGTCACCAGGTTGGTTGGTTTATACTAATTATAGCTGGGCTTCTATTACCTCATTGCTCATTTTGTATGTGTGTGTGTGCGTGCGTGTGTGCATGCGTACATGCATGTGCTCGCGCATACATACACACGAGCATGCTCTAGTCTATATCACATGTGGAATTCAGATGAATTCATGCTTTTGTTCTCTCATATATATAACAGACCACAATAGAAAAATAAAAACAGCACCCACACACACACACACACACACACACACACACACACAACACACACAACACACACACACACACACACACACACTGGGTTTTCTGTTGTTGCTGGGGGTTATTGGGGGGGGAGGGAGGAAAGTGCTTTCCCTCTGAACAATGGCCAAAGGCAATTCTGACCAATTTCTATAGTGTACAGAAACAACAAAGCACACCATGCCACCACTGTTTATCAATCTTACCAACATCTTTGTTGTCATGGGTTCTCTTACAAGTTACATGCAGCTAAGTGCATGAGCACTGTTTTAACTTAAGTTCAGTTTCTCAACTCATCCAATTTCCAAAAGACTGCACCCAGACTATCATTCAAGATTTGAGAAGGTGGTGGGAATCCAAATTCCACTAAAACCCAAATCAAATGGAACTGTTGATAGCACATTTATAGGCTTTTGTCTTCACATAAATTTACAGCGGTCCGCAAAACCTGAAATACAAGTTCCTTACAGTTCATATTAAAAAATTACGCTTAATCAGGATAATGAGCAAATAGGCTAATTATCATAATCATTCTGCCTTTATTTTCATAATGAGCATTATCTGGAATCAGTCTGTGACGAATTAAAAGCCAGAATTCCAGTAGCTGTAGAGGTTATACTTTACATGGCAATTGGAACAGACACCTCAATATTCTCTTGTTTTTTTGTTTAAAAATCCAATATAGTATGATAATCAATTACTACTGTGTTATTCATAAACAAGGTTTAACTAATTACTACTGTAATAATCACCACAACTATTTCTAGTTTGTATGTAGCTAAGTCAAAGCAGGCCATAGAACTTTATTTTAGCACTCTCATAATTTGTCATTCAAGCTGATCTCAATAAGCAGGCTATTTCATGGTAGCCTAACCATAAATTACATGTGCCATAGGAGGCCTACTGGAATGTGCATGGCAAATGACAAGCCAGAATTCCACTTTCAGCCATTAGTGAAGTTATAATATAGTGGTTTTAGGAATCCTGATGGATTTTTTGTTTGTTTGTTTGTATTTTGGTTGTTTTTTGTTTGTTTTTTATGTTTTTTAAGCTCATGTACGTAGTTAATTAATTACTGGACTAATTAACAAAACTAGGGGTCTTTTAACAGTTTTTCATGATGATTAATACCTCATCTGGAGTCTATGTGTGGCAAATTACCTCGCAGAATTTCAACTGCAGTGGAAGTGGAGGTAGTTTTATGATTGCAACACATTGGGTGTTTTTTGGTGGTGATGGTGGTGGTGGTGCCTTTTTTGGTTTGTATTTTTGTTTGTTTTTTTGTTTTGTTGTTTGGAGGGAATTGTTTTTGCTTCTTTTTTTTTAAAGCTGCTTAAGGTAATTAGGCCCTAATTATTAGTTTATTTGATATTAAAACTGTTAAAGACAATTGCAGCTTTGCAGGAGAGCTTGAACAATACACGAACTAGAGTCTGCATGTGGCAAATTACAAGCCAAATTTCTGAAAATTATGAAAGTTATAGCCTAATGCTTTTAGTACTCATGCATAGTTTTTTAAGGAAATTTAATTACATAAATGCTTAACTGATCAATCAAACTGCTTTAAATTTATTGCTTAAAAAACAACATCAGGGTAGTAACATTAAAAGCTTAGAAAGAAAAGCAAGCACAGTGTCTGAACAAACAAGGAAAGTGAAAATCACCAATTTCCACCACAAAATCAGTAGCCTATATCAACAGCAAACATGGGAATAAAAATTGGCGGCCAAAACACCACAAATCTGGTACTGTACTGACATTGGTTAAATATCATTAGAATGAAAAGAATTCTGTAAAGAGTAGATGCAGCAGACAAGAAGATAGGTCTAAATCTAAATGCCACAAAGACAAATGTAATCCACCAAGAAGGAGGATAAATGTAACGCACCTAGGAGGAGGAGGAAGTCAAGCATATCAAAACATAAAATCAACATTAGAAAATGTGTGTGATTTCATATGTTCAGGATCAATCAAATCTTTTTCAAATCCAATGTCCTCACGGGGTCCAAATCGGCTAATGTACAGATCTGAAAGTTGGTGCTGTAGGCTTACAAAAGTCTTGGAAAACACACCGGATGCCTTTGAAAACAAGTGCTTCTGGAAGATCCTAGGCATTAAATGGGATAAGTTTAATTAAAAAATAAAACCAATCAAGAAGTAAGAGAAATTGCTCAATAGGCAAACATATTAAACGACATCAGAAAGAAAAGATGGAAACATTATGTCCATATACTGAGAATGGACAATAAAAGGTTACTAAAAGGCAGTGCTGTTTCGGAGGCCAAAGAAGCAAAAAAGAAGAGGAAGACCAAAAACAACCTTCAAAAGAATATCAATATACCAGTCTGAAGGAAGAGTGGTAAACATCAACGACCTGAAAGCAGATTCATGAACAGACGGCAGCCGACAAGAGAAAGATGGAGAGCCCTGGTCCCTGCCCTGCATGCCAAGTTTGACATTGGATGATCAAAAAGGAAACCTAATGATGTCACCTGTACTAATGACACAAAAATAATAATAGGAATTGTGAAACAGAAAATGATCCAATAACATTCAGAAGTCCAGATAGAACTAGAAGTATACTAACAGCCCAAATCAAAATTCAAAAAGGTCTGGTCTGGCCAGTAATGCTGCTAAGCCTATGGTGATGAAGCAAGGCATACAGAAAAGCAAACGAAAATAAGACTGAAGCAGACGAAAATGAGATGGAAGCAGCAGAATGTGGTTGTACAGGTGGCTTCTTAATCAATAAAGAAATGGACCGATAAAAGAACAAACGAAAACAATTTAAATCAACTCAAGTCAAACATCAACTGTTGGCAGAAATCAACATGAAAATTGAATACACCTGCCATGTCTCCCACAACACTGTGTAGGCCCCCTATATAAATCTAATGACAACAGTTTTACAAGGAAAAGAAGAGACCAGAAGAAATCCCAGCAAATCACCCACGTCATATGTAAACATCATCACCAACATCAGCAGTTTGAAGGTTACGAAATAGCAAAGTCAAGACTGGACTAAATGGAGGAGAGTTGTAGTGGTCTCTGCTGCAGCAGCTACCATTGAACTCAAGGAATTGAATGACACCAGCAGATAACAGGTGAATTAAATGTTTAGTCAACTAACTGATCTGCGTGGTTCGAATGATACCAGCAGGTAACAGGTGAATTAAATGTTTAGTCAACTAACTGATGTATGGTTATATCAACCATGAACACGTGTTTTGTGCTTGTAAAAACCTGTCTGTTGACATATGTTTTTGCATACTGATTCAGTCTTTACAAAATTATGTCATTTTATCAGTAACTGAGCAGGCCTAAATGATTAACAATAACAGTTTCTGTTAATAAACACCTTATAAATGTAGTCCATGAACAAACAAAATCATGATTACACTAAAATTTAGATAATACATTTCAAAGTATTCATAGCATATCATTGTGTAAACCACTCTCTCTCTCTTCAAAGATGTTAATTACGCCAATTATCACTATTTTCCAAAAGTGAACATTTTTGTCACAAAATATCATAATATGACAAATGTGTCGAAGGGCATACCAGCACAGCGAGTTTTGGCCGATTACATGAATCTTAGTTTATTTTATCAGTTCAATAGTCAACTGACTAAAAACACTTACGGTGTACATCTGTCACTATACTCATTGGCAACTGTCTCGATACCCCCTTGACGAGCAACTCCAATATAACTGGAGTAAGTGCCCACATCAAAACCCACAACTGCCATGAATGATGATGGTTGTTTCTGTCCGTTAGATCTAACTTGTTACGTTCTCAACTCGCCCACTGTCGACGATGTTAGCCCAAGGTTAAATTTTCACGCTACGGGTTTTCTCTGCTTTCTTTCACTTCAAAGGAAAAATCTACCGATATGCACATATGTGGTTCACACAAACGAATGTCGGAATTCCAACAAAGCGTGCCTCCTCGCACTGACTGAAATTTCTAGAACACGTGAATCGAGGCAACAATTGGAGAGACGCCGCTTCCGGTTAAATATATACAGTCCTGCGGTGAACATTTTTATCGGTGGTTTTGACACATGTTTGTGAGTGCCACGAAAATTCACGAATAAATGTAATTTCAACTCGTCTTATCTTTATGGTAAAATCAGCACATTAGCTAAAGACCATTATTTATTCAGCCCGCAGTGTTTACAGCAAGCCAATCGGAGCCACAGAGATCCCCGAGCCAAGACGTTATAAATAGAATTACTGTAATGACGATATGACGTCATATCCCCATGCCTCTCCCATTGAAATATTAGGCTAATTGCTCGCATTTTACGAGTTCGTTGTCAGCAAGACTTAAAACAAAAATTTTTTAAAAAGAGTATTACGGAATTAAGACCGGATAATGGTCATTTCCATATCGCGTATTAATACGCAGACTAAGCAATGATGAACGTTGCAGTTGGTGAATGAGACTGGAGAGGGTCTACTCGATGTTTCTCGTGTAATGTTGGATCTCTTTTTCCTGGAGAGGGTCTACTCGATGTTTCTCGTGTAATGTTGGATCTCTTTTTCCAGTTGCAGATACACTGGATAAGGGAGAGAAAAAAAGCTATGTTTATTTGCTTCTTTCGGGATATGTTTTTAAGAGCACTTATCCAGTCTGTTTTTCAAAGGCTGCTGAGGATATCTTAGAGGGAAATTGACCCCAAAAACAACTTGACGTGCTTGACTTGTTTTCATGGCTAATAAGTTAAGAAGACAGATCTTTTCAGCTTTCCCAAACATTGTCTCCACGCTCAGAAAACCCAATGCATTGGCAGGATTCTACCTAGCTTACAGGTTATATATAATTATTTTCTATACGTGTATGAATTTATCCTGACACAGAAAACTAGCCGCACGCTATTGTATTGTTTCATTCACTTCAACATTAGAAAATCAAGATCGATAGATTTAATCTATCATTGAAACGCTGAAAATCAGGCCGTATTGTACTGAATGGCATCACTTCATCTGCAATGCTGACCCCCATCAAGCTCCATGAAAACCAACCTGAAATCTCTCAACTTTATCAAAAACCATTTCCACCATGCAGCATATGTTGACTTGATTAGTACATGTGAGTCTATTATTGCAGTCCCAAAAGATGGAAAGCAGAGTTGTCTCTCTTGCAACAATGTACTACCAGACAGAAAAACAAAAGCAAGTAGATGAAAATTAACTTCAATCTTCTAAGCCGCGCCGGATTTCACTGACGCGAAAAAGTGAAAAATTTAGGCGCGAAAGTCACAGGAGCATCCAGACTCAAAGGTTTACACCAGAACCCAGCGATTTATGACCAAAGTTCACCGGGTCAAGTGATGCACAATTACACGCCACTATATGGAGCAGTAAGACTTTTTATTGCCGAGGAGATAAAGGACCTGTCCTCCAGATATTAACGGTGTGAGTAATGATGTTGGAGGATAATGATCTCAGTTCATTTCCATGTAGGCCGATGTGAACGGGCCGTTCTGTGCCACGAAAGTGAAACTGAAGTGTGCTGTGCACGGGATTGTTGTGATCCTGTAATTCGACCGCGCTACTCGAGGCATGAACTTTTGTCTGTGAACACTATCACCACTCTTCCCCTCTCCCCCCAAGTGATCGCGCGTGTGAAGGAACTTGGCATTGCCAGCAACCTGCGGAAGAAGCCACGCCGATCCAAGAGAGGAGGACGAAAGAGACAATTTGGCGATTCCAATCCTCTCTCCTTCTCCCCTGGTCAACCTGGCGACTTGGGTCCTGTCTCTACCCCCTGTCAACCTAATGGCTCTGGTCCTCTCTCCTTCTCCCTGGTCAACCTGGCGACTTGGGTCTTGTCTCCACCTCTTGTCAACCTAATGGCTCTGGTCCCCTCTCCTTCTCCCCTGGTCAATCTGGCGACTTGGGTCCTGTCTCCACCTCTTGTCAACCTGGTGGCTCTGGTTCTTTCCCTGCCTCCCCTTGTCAATCTGTCGACTTGGGTCCTGTCACTGACTCCTGTCAACCCAGTGACTCTGGTCTTCTCTCTGCCTCTCCCGGTCAACATGGCGATCTGGGTCTTCAGTCTTCTTCTACTGTTCGTCCTGCTGGTGACTGCATCCCTGCCTTCGTCCCTCCGTCTCCGTTCCAGCCTTCACCCGTCCGGCCCATCCGGCTTTCTTCTTCGACGGACAGCTGTATTATTGTGAATAAGAAGCCAACGCAAGTGGTGATGGGTGTGCTTAATGCTCGCTCAGTGGTGAACAAAGCGTTGGAAGTCTGTGACCTGGTCGTTGAGAGTGATCTGGATGTTCTGTGTGTGTGTGAATCCTGGTTGCGTGAGTGTGGTGATGAAGTTACAATCAGTGAAATGACACCTCCTGAATATGCCTGTGTCCACAGTCCGCGTACGAGTGGCAGAGGTGGTGGTGTAGCCATCCTGTACCGTAATTACTTAACGATTCGTGAGTGTAAGCGACGTTCTTTTATTACCTTTGATAACATTGAGGTGTGTATTTCGAGGGGCAAGAAGTCAGTACGACTTGTTTGTATTTACCGCCCTCCCTCCTCTAGTAAAAATGGCTGTACTGTATCTGACTTTCTCACGGAGTTTGAGACCTTCTTGACTGTTGCTGGTCTACCTGCAGAGAATGTTGTGATTGTCGGTGACTTGAATTTCCATCTAGATAAGCCTGATAACAGTGACACAAAACGTTTTGTGGATTTGTTTACATCTCTTGGGTTCATCCAACTTGTTAATGTACCCACCCATACTAAGAGCCATACCTTGGATGTTGTCATGGTTAGAAATGATAGCTTTGTAACTTCCATTGTTGTCGAAGATGTCCATTTGTCTGATCATTTTCTCCTTAAACTGGAAACAGATTTTTCGAGACCAAGAGTCCCACGCCAAACTATTCACTGTAGAAATGTTAAGGGCATTGATAGAACACTGTTTAGAGATGATTTGTCTCATTCCCTCCTTCTTTCTGACACTCATCATAATGTTGATGAGCTAGTACATAGCTACAGCACAGTTCTGTCTAATCTGTTAGACAAACATGCTCCAGAGAAAGAAAAGACTGTCCCGCATCGTCCCTCATCCCCTTGGTTGAATGATGTGATTCTTTCAGCTAAGCAGGCTAAACGTAGGGCTGAACGAAAGATGCGCAAAACAGGACTAGTGATTCATAGAGATATCTATAAACAGACAAGGAATGTGCTTACTCAAGAAATCAAAAACGCTAAAGCAGCTCATTTTCACAACCAGCTCGGTAACGCATCATCTGACCCAAGGAAAATGTTTCTAGTATTAAATTCTGTTTTAAATAATACTGATAAGTCGACCACTTTTCCTGATCTACCTTCTGAAGAAGCTGCAAACGCATTCTCTCAGTTCTTTTTTGACAAGATTCAGAAAATCATGCAGACTTTCCCACAAATTCATCACAATCTAACTGCTGCATCCTCTCTTGTGGTCCTGATGCAATGTCTGATTTTGAGCCCATCTCACTTGAAACCATCCAGAAACTGTTGTATAAGTCCAAACCAACCACTGCAGCTGTAGATCCAATTCCGACAACACTCCTTCTAGAATTTTCGGACATTCTGCTTCCTGTAATTCAGGAAATCATAAATCTCAGCCTTCAGTCGGGAACCGTACCCAAACCTCTTAAGCAAGCTATTGTCAAACCACTACTCAAAAAGCCTGGTTTAGACCCTGAGATCCTAAATAATTACCGTCCAGTTTCGAGCTTGCCATTTTTTTCAAAACTTATAGAGAGAGCCGTTGTGGATCAGTTGACAGCACATCTTGTCTCACACAATCTCGAAGTGAAGTTCCAGTCAGCGTACAAATGTGGACATAGTACTGAAACTGCACTTCTCCGCATATTAAATGATCTCCTTTCTTTTCTTGACCACGGTGACAATGCCATTCTTGTTCTGCTAGACTTGAGCGCTGCTTTTGATACCATGGATCACACCCTTCTCTTGCAGCGTCTTCACACTGAAATCGGCCTGAACAAAACTGTCTTGTTATGGTTCACTTCATATCTTTCTGAGAGATCTCAAAAAGTTCTTGTCCGGTCTTCATATTCGAAAGAAACACCTCTTCTTACAGGCGTTCCGCAAGGATCGGTCCTCGGACCTCTTCTCTTCTCTCTATACACAAGACCCCTGGCTTCTCTGATTGAACAGTTCAATGTTGACTTTCATTTCTTTGCGATGATTCCCACTCTATTCCCTTCCCGCTGTGAATTGTTTTCCCCCTCCCCCCCACTGCGCCGCGAGCATGCTTTAGCTGGAGATTTTTGCGCGTATAATTCGTTCATTCATTCATCATTCCTCGACAATACTCTCGCTCTTGAATCAAAGAAAAATGTTGAATTGTGCTGTCTGGAAATAAAACATTGGATGTCTGCAAACCGGTTGAAGTTGAATGAAGAGAAAACTGAGTTCTGCTGGTCGGAACTGCTCCTAAAAGAGAAATTGTCCCTTTTTCTTCACTTTCGGTCTGTAGTGCAGACATCCCTTTCTCGAAGAAAGTAAAAACACTAGGAGTGTTTCTGGATGCTAATCTCTTGATGCGTGATCAGATCAATTCAATCATCAGAACTTGCTACTGCCATATCCGATCTCTTGGTAAAGCCCGCCAGTACTTGACTATTCAAGTTGCTAAGACTGTTGCTATCACACTAGTACTCTCAAAATTAGACTACTGTAATAGTCTACTTGCTGGTCTCCCTCAGGTGAAAATACAGCGTCTGCAGGCTGTACAAAACGCAGCTGCCAGAGTAATCTCTAGATGCAGGAAGACTGAACACATAACTCCCATCTTACGGAATCTGCACTGGCTCCCAGTTCAACAACGCATCAATCACAAACTACTAATTATCACCTACCGTGCACTCAACTCTAGTAGTCCTTATCTTAAAGATCTTCTTTCTGAATATAAACCTGTTCGCAGTCTGAGATCTGCTTCCAAGTCTCTTCTTCATGTTCCTGGGACAAGGGATGTTAAAACCAAAAGATATGGTCAGCGAGAATTTAAATACCTTGCCCCTACCAAGTGGAACATGCTTCTCATGAGCATCAGGGAGAAAAAGACATTCATCCTTTAAATCTAGTCTCAAGACACTTTTTCTAATGTTGTATGGGATTGCTTATTTGAATGTGAATACCTTGAATGCCTTTATGAATGTTGGTGCAAAGGCTGTGTGGAATTGTTTTTGTGCCCCCCCTCCCCCCCCCCCCCCCCCCCCCACCGTGCGCCGCGAGCATGCTTTTATAGCATGGAGATTTTTGTTGCGCGATATAAATTTTCATTCATTTTCATTTTCATGCAAGTATGTGTGCCTATACTTGGAGCAGTAAGTTTTTATTGCCGAGAAGATAAAAGACCTGTCCTCCAGATATTAACGGTGAGTAGTGATGTTGGGGAAGGGCAGGCAACATTCGTGGACCATTTTATGAGGAGAGAGGAATTGGAGCACCTGGTCGAAGCGGGAGGGAGGGGGGGCGCCGGGTGAACCCAGGGGGAGGATGCTGGACGGACTGGCGGAGTGGCTGGGAACAGGGGGGGGGGGTGGAGGAGGTGCTTGAGGCAACAAGAGATAGAGACAGATGGAAATCCATAATCGCCAACGCCATGCGGCAAGGCACCTGATGATGATGATGAGTGATGTTGGAGGATAATCATCTCAGTTCATTTCCGTGCAAGTGTGTGTGCCTATATTAAGTTTCGGAGCAGTAAGTATTTGTTGCCGAGAAGATAAAAGACCTGTCTCCAGATACTAACGGTGAGTAATGATGTTGGAGGACAGTCATCTCAATTCGTTTCCATGCAAGTGTGTGTGTGTGTGTGTGTGTGCAAGCATGTGTGTTTGTGGGTGTACGTGACTTAAAATGTGCGTATTTACTTGCACGCCTAGATCTATGTTTCTTTCAGAGCTGTTCATGTCTCAGTTCATTCTGTGTAGGCTACTTTCTTAATTAATTCAAGTTAGTTGCACCCGGCAGTCAACTTCTGTCCTGTCCGAATTCCAGCAATTGTGTGATGCATATGTGTCACTCTCGTGCCTACATCTATCAAGGTTCTTGCTTTGTGCATTTCCAAATAAGTGTCGCGCGTCTGAACAAATTCGATTTTAAAGTTACTTAATCACCTGGAGGGAGCTCGAAGACTTACACTCACACACAGACACACACACACAGAGACACAGACACACATACACATTTCTCAGTCTCATTTAGCCCACTATTTCCCAATCTCTCTCTGTGTCTCTCTCTCTGTCTGTCTCTCCCTCTCTCTCTCTCTCTCTCTCTCTCTCTGTCTCTCTCTCTCTCTATTTCTATCTCTCTCTCTCTCTCTCCGCATACAGGTAGACAGACATGCACTCACACTACACACACACACACGAACGCACTCGCAAACACACACTCACACACATACGCACGCATACACACATATATGCACACACATATGTATGCACACACATACATATATTTGTATGTGTGTGATTTGTGTCTGTGTGTGTGTCTCTATGTTGTGTGTGTGAGTTGTGTGTGTGCGTGCGTGGTGTGTGTGTGTGTGTGTGTGTGTGTGTGTGTGTGTGTGTGTGTGTGTGTGTGTGTGTCTCTATGTTGTGTGTGTGTTGTGTGTGTGTGTCTTTTAGACCGGGCTAAGTCGAAAATGAGGCATTCATATGTTAACTTTTTTACTGGCTGCGTGCGTGCGTGCGTGCATGTTTGTTTGTGTGTATCTGTCTGTCTGTCTGTCTGTCTCTGTGTACATCTCTGTGTGTGTTGTGGGTGTGTCTGTCTGTATGTGAGTGTAAGTCTTCGAGCGCCCTCCAGGTGACTAAGCAGCTTTAAATTGAATATGTCCAGTTCTGTGCTGCTATCTAACGGTGTCGTTGCATATAATAGACGTGGTGTGGGTCTGTTATATAGCATGTAACAGTATGTGTGTGTAAGAGTAAGTGCTTGAGAGAGAGAAAGAGAGAGAGAGAGAGTCAAAGAGAGAGAGATTGAGACAGAGTGAGAGAGAGAGAGAGAGAGTGTGTGTGTGTGTGTGTGTGTGTGTGTGTGTGTGTGTGTGTGTGTGTGTGTGTGTGTGTGTGTGTGTGTGTGAGTGTGTGCCTTAGAGAGAAAGAGAGAGAGAGTCAAAGAGAGAGAGATTGAGCCAGTGAGAGAGAGAGAGAGAGTGTGTGTGTGTGTGTGTGTGTGTGTGTGTGTGTGTGTGTGTGTGTGTGTGTGTGTGTGTGTGTGTGTGTGTGTGTGTGTGTGTGTGTGTGTGTGTGTGTGTGTGTGCCGAGGCACTTGCTTCATACTGCGAAAGACCTCCATTGCCTTTTGTTCAGCTTTGTTGCCCTCACGTAAAAAAAAGTTTTGAAGAGAAAAAGTAGAGGGGAAGTAGCCTACCGAGAAGAGAAGAATGGCAAGTAGACGGTATGATAAAGATACAGACACACGAATGCACATCATTGCACGAACGTACGCTCGCACGCACGTATGTACGCACACGCACACACACACAGACTCATACACGCACACACACACAGACTCATACACGCACGCGCTCGCGCGTACGCAATGCACACAGTAGGTGATAGGTAGAAGCATTGACCAGTTTTGCTACCCTTGTGTACCTAGTCCAAAACAAGTGTGACTGCCCCGTTCAAGCAAACAGGAACCAGGAAAAAAAAACCACGAAAAAGAATAAGAACCCGTATTTATTAGAATTGTCTTGTCTGGTTGTATGAAATACGTGTTCTTGTTCTTTTTTCGTGTTTTTCCTGGTTCTTGTGTACCTAAGTCAAATATGAAAATCCAAGCTATAGCTAACTCGTCCCGTTCTCCTTAATGAATATAAGACATCTCGTATCTCGATCGTCTCCAGTCTCTGATCACTGCAGCCTCAAACAGCAGCAAAGGACAGCAAAGGATTGTTAAGTACAGTAATTGTTCCTGACTTAACATAATTTCAGCCTTTTTGTTTTAATTAACCCTTTGACCCCTGCACCCTGTCCACCAGCATCCTGCATTGTCAACAATGTTAGCAAATCCAAAAGTTAACCCTTTGACTCCTGCACGCTGTCCACCAGCATCCTGCATTGTCAACCATGATTGCAAATCCAAAAGTTAATCATTTATTCCCCAACCCTATCCACCAGTTTACTGCAGGAAGCTAATGGACAGGGTGAGGTAGTCAAAGGGTTAAGTTTTTGCACTTGACAGATAGGGTGCGGGAGTCAAAGGGTTAAAGATCCAGAGTGGACTACGAGTGCTGCCAGTATGACCAGCACTATACCTCCAAACAAGAACCAAGCAAGGAAGATACAGAGAGCAAAGGAAGATTCTCCCATGGATGCAGTCATTGTGAAACTCAAATGATCACAGGGAAAAAAACAGGAAAAAAAAACAGAGAGAAAGCAGAGAAAATAGTTTCCAGAACCTTCATTCCGATGAAAATCAAGCATTTCGCAGAGGTATTTTATTATGACTGGCAAAACTACCAAACGAGAAGCAAAATTACTTGAAATACCAAACTGGCACTCTTTTGTCCAACGCTAGAATTTCAGAAATTTACCCCATGTCAGTCACTCTTCTGCCTCATTCCCCGCCGATATCAATGCCAAACACGCACACACATACACACACGCGAGCGCGCGCGTACACACACACACCATGTGCGCAAGGATGAAACGGACGAAATGAAAAGTCAAACGCATGCAGGTAAAATAAGACTTTGCTGTTTACGAGTATTAACAAAATATTTGTCAAGAAAAATGCAATTTTTCTTTATATTCTATGAAGTAATGCCTCCTGGGAAAGACATGGAAGTCACGAAACATGTTCATACTGACTTATTTCTTTGTTCGTGTCTTTGCTCGCTAGTTTGTTCGTTTGTTTGTTTTTTTGTACACTGTCAAAACAAAGAACAAATAAAGAAATAAGAAAACAGACAACAATGAAACTGAAACATAACAACAATGTGGACATCGGTCGAAATGTTCGGAACATCATGAGCTTTTTCCATTTTGTAAAACGGCAACATTTCAAAAACCAGAAGGGGTGAGAGGTATGAGGGGGGGGTGTGGTGTGGCGGGGGGGGGGGGGAAGAAGTCACGGTACAGATCGATCTCCGGAATGTGTATGTGTTTGTGCGTGTATGTGTATATATGCGCGTGTGTGTGTGTGTGTGTGTGTGTGTGTGTGCGCGTGTGTGTGTGTGTGCGTGTGTGTGTGTGTGTGTGTGTTGATATTCGCGTTGCGCGAATATGCGTGTATGTGCTCAGAGTTGTGCGTGTGTTTATGTATTCGTATGTGATTGTTTGTATATTGTGTAAGCGTGCAGTGCAGTGTGTGGGTGGTTTGTGACGAAGGTCAGGGCATATATCTACATAGACAGATATATATATATAAATATGCATACATATATACATACATATATATATATATATATATATATATATATATATATATTCACACACACACACATACACACACACACACACACATATATATATACATAAAAATTATTGTTATTTGTCCATGACTAAAAGCCCTGCCTTTCGTCAGAAACACACACACTGCATGAATATACATACATGTAAAGAAAAGAAAAAGAAAAAAGAGAAGATAACTATGTAGGCCTATACCCATTACATAAGCATAAACAACGAATGGATTGTGACCGGAAGTATGTCAACAGAGGTCGTAAAAAATATGGACAGTTATCAATGCGGTATTGTTTATAAAGATAGCTATCATTAAAGTATATAAATCAATCAAATATTATGTAAGCCTATAGTTAAGTAAGAGAAGATAACTATGTAGCCCTATACCTATTACTTAAGTATAAACAACGAATGGATTGTGACCGGAAGTATGTCGACAGAGGTCGTAAAAAATATGGACAGTAATCAATGCGGTATTGTTTAAAAAGTTAGCTATCGTTAAAGTATATAAAATGCAATCGAATATTATATAAGCCTATAATCAAATAACTACGATCATAAAGTAGACCTGTAGACTGGAGTACAATATCTGGAAGACTGTAAATCCCTTTTTGTTCCCTATCACCCACATCCCATTCCTTGGGATGAGTGTCTGCTCACAGTATTGGTTGCGTGACCCACACTGTGCAGGCATCGTAGGCTACGTGTTGCTGCACAGTCTGCATACACCGTCTTCCATGGATTATCCACCATTTAGACGATCCAACTCTTTTTTTGTCAGGGTGTACGTGCATGCTGGATATTTTCGTGTTTTCATAAGCCAGCGAACTTTGACATATGTCTTGCAAGATTTTTAATGTGCGGGTTTGATGTTCTGTATGGGTACACACACACACACACACACACACACACACACACACACACACACACACTCACTCGCACGCACGCCCCACACACACACGCACACACACACACACAAAACACACACACGCACGCACGCACACACACACACGCACACACCCACACACACACACACACACACACACACACACACACACACACACACACACACACACACACACACACACATAAGGGGTTCAGACACTGGTAAGTCTGCACATATGTTGACCTGGAAGATCAGAAAAATCTCCACCCTTGAGGCCTACCCACCTGGCAGAATTGAACTCACACCGTCCGACCGGATACCCGACATCCTAGCCAGCTTGGCTCTCATGCCCCTTGTAAATAAATTGAAATAGACAAATAACCGGAATATTGCTTTTTCTTTTAAACTAAATATCACAAATCTCTAAGAAAAAAGAAAGAAAAAGCAATGAAAAAAAAAAGAAAAACAGAAAGAGTGTATACATTAATCCTTTTCTGACATCCCTGCAACACTGCGGGCACATGAATGCTGTGACAGCCAAAATTAACTGGACTGCACTACAAGACAAGCTTCCTGCAGAAAGCTGGTAGATAGGATGACGGATTCAAAGGGTTAAGTATTCGCAGTTGGTGGATAGGGTATGGAAATCGAAGAGTTAAGTAAGTACATGTACAATTAAAGGAAAGGCTTGAGATCGTAGAGAAATGAGGTGGTAGAGACCTCAAATTTTCTCGAGGCCAGCATTATCAGGGCGGTGCCCGTCTTCACTCCTTCACTGCTTTACCTTGTGCTAAGAAATTCACAGCTGGGAAGACTGGAGGCGGCACGCACATATTATCAACCCTTTGACTCCCGCACCCTGTCCACCAGCATACTGCATTGCCAACCTTGCGAGCGGAGCAAAATCTTAACTCTTTGATTTCCTGAAGAAATTCACATCTGGGAAGACTGGAGGCGGCACGTACATATTATTAACCCTTTGACTCTCGCACCCTGTCCACCAGTATCCTGCATTACCAACCATGCGAGCAAAGCAAAAACTGAACCCTTTGATTCCCTCCCCCTATCCACCAGCTTGCTGCAGGAACCTGGTGGATAGGGTGCGGGAGTCAGAGGTTAAATTGCACAGGCGTGATTCGCACTTGTACAAACTACTCATGCATGTAGACTGGGAGGGAAGTGCTCTAATTCTTCGCAAACCAGGCCTCAAGGGGGACTATAAACAAATTCACGGTTATGAATACATAACAAGAATAATTATTATTCATTTTATAATACAACTCAAAAATTCTGTTGGACGAACAAGTGTCCCATCAATAGATGAGAAAATATGGAAATATCACCAAAGTAATATGAGAGTGTATACAAAACTAATATCAGATTATTTCTTTAGGACGGAATTGAATTTGTTTCCACTGCAACATATCACAACATAGTTTCAACGTGTCAGCTGAAGGGAAAAAATATCACATAACCAAAAGAATAGTATACTGTTTGTAAGACTCAGAATCACTTTCTTTGGACGGAATAGTGTTCTTACTGTACAATATCACCAGTGTCACACGCGTATATTTCAAAATGTCAATGCAACGCTATATAATAATATGATAATAATGCAATAGAATAGAGTAGAATAGAATATGCAGTGATAGAATAGGACAAGATGGAATAAACTATACGGTATTATTTTCTGTTAACATTAATATACAAGTCATGTACATACATACATACATACATGCTACATACATGCATACATATATACCTGGTGCATACGTACATTCATGTACGAATATTTACACATACATAAATACATACATGCATACATACATACATATATACATACATACATATACATACTTACTTACATACATAACATACATACATAAACATACATACATACATATATACATACATACATATATAATATACATACATACATACATATATACATACATACATACATACATACATACATACATACATACATACATACATACATACATACATACATACATATATAAACAGACTATAACCTTAACTGCCGAAATGTTTTCAACGTGTTAAGAATAGGCACTGTTAAGAAGTAACAGTAACAACAGAACAGTTCTCAACAGCTGAAACCCCAACATCTGCATCCCCACACTACAAAGTTACCCCATTTTCTGGACACATCATACCTCTACAGGACAGGACAGTGTCCCATCAACAGGTGAGTAAATAGGAATACGGATTCACTTGTGTGCAAGTTTGATACTAGTACACATGACATACATGTTACACAAATCATTCACTTTTTTTAATTTTCGTTCATGGGCGACCACCCACATGCCCTCGGTTGTCTTCTTCTTTCCCCCCCCCTCTCGTAACTTTATGAAGAGTCACTGGGGCGCAAAATTAGAAAACATTTTACCAAATTCTTCCAGATCCGTCGGCTGTGTTCCAAAGTCTGGGTCTCTGCAAAGGTTTTTTTGACTATTCCACAATGTTGTCAGTCCATCTTTTTTTTTCTGTATTCTCCTCCGTCTCCGACCCTCAACAGTTCTGTGGAGAATTGATTCAACAAGGCCATTAGATCTTGTTACATGGCGATACCAACGTTGTTTTCTTTCCTTAACTGAAGTCAGTAGATCTATATATGGTCCAGTGTGCTTGCTTGTTCATTCGGTGATATGATTAGTGTATCTGCACTCAAATATATACGAGCAGGTATTTACGTGTATGGTCGTTTCTTAATTAAATGACCAAACAGCAAACCCTGTCATACATATTTTTCTCCAGTGTGATAAAACAAATAAACAAGCCTTGAAATTTCAGTCTGACAAAACCCTGTTCACTACCTTCTTTTAATTTTATCGACTGAAAAAATGAAGAAAAACCTTTTTTTACACAACGCGTTTCCCCGGTTCATAACAACAAATATCACTTCTTTATAATTTCAGACAAGTGTTGAAACAGAGATAAGTAAGTTTGAATGGTATTCTATCAAGTTCGTTCACATGGGAACAAAACTGTTCACGGGTGAATAAGGAATTTACGCACGTGGTATTAAATATGGCACTCAACACTCGACTTCATTCGGCTTGGGACATTTAAACTCCCCAAAACTGAATGGCTACCATGGTAACGGAATAAACAACAAATAACCTTAACGTTTAATAACAAATTTACTGTTATTTTTGTATGAAGTATAAAACCAAGTTAGATTGGTGTTAGGTGTTTTTTCTTCTTCTTCTTCTTCTTTTTTTTTTTTTTCAATGATCATACTCGACTTTTTCAAGTAACAACAACAGAGATCATTATATTTTTTTCTTCTTTGCTATTCCTACCACATTAAATTTCTTTGTCTTTACTTGTTGTCTTTATGTTTGCTCGAAAAGGACTGTATTGTATCCAAAAAGTCAACCATGATAGCCTATGTATCACGCACCAAACAAAAGCTCATCTTTGTGTCTATGCAGGGGTCTCCAGTGAGTTCATCCCTATGAATTTACAATACAACGACCAAGAAGAACTGATGCTCTTCATTGACTCTGGCAACGCCCCAATTTTGCGTGGGGGGGGGGGGGATCTGTAGCCCACGTGTGCTTTGCATGAATAAAGTATAAACTTAAGAGTGTAGTGAGCATTAAAAACGTTTACCTTTTATCGAAAGGGTGCTGGAATTATACACACATTGCTTCTGTCTCGCGGTCTGACACACTCACTGCCTCCACTCTTAAAATATCTTCACAAAGACAGAAGGTATTCAATCAGTAAATGGGCAAAGTTTGAGAAAGGTTGTCCCCAACCCACCACCCACCCCTTTTCCTTGAGAAATGTCCTGGAATACCCTGCTGCTGTGTTGTTTGAACCGGCAAAACCTAAAGCATGCTAGCGCGGACTTTACACATGATATCTTGGCATACTAAACAAAAAGTCTGTCTTGTCTGTGCGGTGAACCAGTCTCCGCCTCAAGTGGAAGCAGGGATGTAGGCTGTGGCTGAAGGTCGTCTTTTGAGACTCTCAATCACCATGGGCAGTTTCTCCAGCTTCTGTCTGACCACCTCTGGTATGTTGTCCGACTGCAGATACCTGAAAGCAGACCATCAAATGTGTGCGTACATAAGCTGTCTCACAATATTAACTCTTTGACTCCCGCACCCCTTCCGCCAGCATCCAGCATAATCAACCATGCTAACAAAACAAAAACGGAACACTTTGACCCCTGCACCCTGTCCATCAGCATCGTGCATTGCCAGCCATTCCAGCAAAGCAAAAACTTAACCCTTTGATTTCCTCACCCTGTCCGCCAGCCTCCTGTAGGAAGTTGGTGGATAGGGTGAGGGAATCGAAGGGTTAGGTTTTTGCACTTGATGGATAGGTGCGGGAGTCAAAGGGTTAAGATGTGGGTCACTGGATGCGATGTGACAGCAGAGGGGCATCCAGGCGTCATGACCTGGATACGGCCCAGCCCCCTTAGAGTGTCAGGAGTTAAGGGCCGAAACACTTGCTTGACGGGGTTTTCTCCTCTGAGGTCCTTCTGCTGTCTGGCTTTTCTCAGAGTTTCTTGCTATTACTACTAACTGGTACACGTTCACCACTCTCACTGATCTGTGTTGGTAAAAGAAAAGAGTTTAAATGGATATTAATTTAACTGAGAAAAGCAAAATGATCGAGTCATTGTCACTTTCTCCACTGGTTGCCTGTTTCTCAAAGAATTTCATACAAAATCAATACATTATGTTACAAGTGTATCAATGGTGCTGCATCTATTCATCTTGGTGCTGTTCACACACCTTCCTCAAAAAGTGCTGACTTGGGGCACGTTTATGGTCTGTATACCTTGACTTCCACTCTTATGTATTTGCGACTCCTTAATGGTCAACAACTATGACCCAAATTAGGCAAAAATCCATTCAGGAACAGTTAAGAAAATCTTGCTGACACACTTTTCTTATAGACACATAGAAATATACATGTAGACAGACTCACAAACACACCGCCTTCTCCAGTCGATATGAAGCAATCTTCCCTTATATCATTTTCTTAATAAAAGGGAGAGTAAATTAGCCACTAGCATTCGTTCAGAAACAATGAATCAGATTTTTAAAAAGTGATTTACTAACATGACTGCCAAAGACGGTGAAAAAAATATCGCCAATTTCATAAAACCATAAAGCAAATAAACAACTATTCAACAATTGTAAATGTTAATGGGAAATTCTAACGGGTACGTATTCAGAGCAGACCAGCAAACACCTACCAAATTTTAAACAAACTTTATAGATCAAAATATACTCAACAACAGCAGTGGGTATTTCGTTAAGTCCAGACTGAGTGATTGAGACTGAGAAATAACAACAAAATAAAAAAAATCACCTACTTTTGATACCTGATTATCTGAAACATTACGTTTATTAAAATTCTATTTCAATTTTTTCCTGATGCACCATGAAATGAAAAAAGTCAAATTCGGTTTTGCATGCATTCATGAGTTTGCTGTGATCAACGCAAATTTTATGATGTAGTTTTTTTTGTTTTTGTTTTTGTGAAAAGTTGAATCATCATGTGCTGTGCATAAGCAGCAGCTAAAAATGAATAGAACATGAACTATACAAATTAAACACAAACTGCACTCTCACAATGTCGGGCCCCAGTGGCTCAGTTGGTTTGAGCGTCGGATTCACATGCTAATGGTTGTGGGTTCGAAGCCGGGGTGCGCTATATAAAAACTGTCCCATCTTAACATCATTGTTGTTCTGGTGGCGTCAGTACAGGATTAGATAAGTCCCCCTTCCCTCCCACTTCACTGGGATGGTTATCCCCGTCGGCCATATCACCTGAGGTGAGTGTCGACGTAAAACTTGAACCAAACCAAAGCAAACTCTCATAACTATCGAGTTCCGTCCGCCATTGAACTGACCTGTATCTGTTGCCCTCCTGGTCCACATAGATCACTTCCGGCTGGTCACGATACACCCCCAGCTGTGTGCCTTCGTTGTAACGTATCCAGATGGTTCCGTTGACCAACTGAGAGGCCCAGCCAGTGTAGGCCACAAAGGTCTGACGTACCACACGTGACGTCTCTTCATCCAAGTCCGTGTCTGCTGGCGTTGCCTTATTCATCACAGAAGTGGGCATGGACTGGGTGTGAGCCGTGAAGCAGGATGCTGCTATGTTCCCGTCCACTGCCATCACGTTGCTAGACTTTAACGACGTGTTATCTTTGGTACACTGTTTTCCCTGCTCAGCACCGACAAAGATCTGATTATTTGCTGTTTGTCTTTTTGGGTCCATATCACAGGCTGCTTGCTTGCTTTGTGGTGGGTTGAACTTTGGAATCTGCGGTGACGCTGCTGTTACAGAGGGTACGATAAACACTTCCTGCATATGGTCCTTGGTGGATTTCATACCTTTTAGTGAGATCGGTTGATTCAAATCATTCTCAGTTCCATAAAAAGAGTTTGCCAAACCATGGCCAGTGCAGACGGCGCCATTTTTGTCTTGCAGGTAGGGTGGCACTTGACAGAAATCTGAATTTGAATGAACAGCTGGGCGAGTATTACTGTGTTGTATGTAGCTGGAACCTGAAGAATCTGATATCTGACATTTCAGTTTTCGTCCTTCTAACGTTGAAATATGTCGGAGAGGACTCTGAGATGTCAGGCCGTCCAATGATGAGGGGTGTGATGAGGGTATGTGCCTTGCTGGTGAATCAATGCACCTGAAAATTTAATTTTCAGTTAAAAATAAAACATAAGTTCAGTTCAATGACCAATCAGTGTCAGATTCAGTAATTCGGTAAGCAAGAGCATAAAAAGAACTTATAACTAATGTGTGTTGTATGCCATTTTCCTCAGGTATGCTTCCTAGTAAACCTATGATTCGTGATAAATGAAAAGAATTGGGAACATTGTTCGAATTAAGTTTTCATTGTTTATTTAGGCAGCCGAGACACGGGGTACAAAAGAGTCCCATAGTGTCTGAGAACATGACTGGTTTCTGCTGTTTCACAGGCAGCCAGTAACATCATATTATTTGTGGCAGCCCAGACACAACGCACGAAAGTGTTCCCATAATGGCTGAGATAAATGTCGGTTTTTGCTGTTTCAGAGGCTTCCATTCTCATTATATCATTTCTTCACTTCTACAAATGATATACAACACCATTTCTATCTGGGTGGCAGACCGCAATATCCACCAGCTCAGTGCTTTTTCTGCATCATACTTTAAACAAGTCCTTGCAAATCAAATTCCAACTTAAAATAACACACTTAAGGCAGGCTGTTGTTTATAAGCCTGATGCGGGCCATATTTCAAATTAGTACACATCTGTTACAGTCAAAGATTATTCCTCTTAACCTGTTATAAACCTGACATTAAAGAGGAACCTTTTCAGCATGATAATGTGATACTAATTTGGCTTATGTTTTGAATGAACATAAAAACAATCATACGTCATTAATGGAACCACAACCAAGAGGAACCGTTTTAGCATGATAATTTAATATTAATCTGGCTTATGTTTTAAATGAACATAAGCACAATCATATGTCATTAATGGAACCACAACCAAGCTTACCTGAGGTCTATCTGTGGACCTGGAGAGGGAGGGGGAGAGGCAGGGTGACCCTGAGAACCGGAAGAGGGTGAGGAATGCAGGTGGCTGAAGCGGGGGGAGGACAGAAAGTCCATGCTGCCAGAGTTGGAAGAGGTGGAAGAGCAGAAACTGGATGGTCGCCTGCATGAAACAAAGGTGTCGTTTTAGTCAGGTTTTCTTCTTCTTTTTTGTTTGTTTGTTTGTTTGTTTGTTGTTGTTTGTTTGTTTGTTTGTTTGTTTGTTTGTTCGTTTGTTTGGGTTTTTTTTTTTTTTTTTGGGGGGGGGTTTGGTTTGGTTTGGTTTGGTTTGGTTTGGTTTGGTTTGGTTTGGTTTGTCTTTTAGGATCATCGCACTCAGGGAGGTTACTTTTGTGCTCACCCATTTCTCCCGTCCCATTTTCTACGCTACAATCAACAATGGTTAGCCAATGATAACACATAATCATTATTTTTTATTGTATGTTGAGTCGCAAAACCATAAAATGCCTCCTAACTCTCTGAAAACATTCATGCTTTGGTGTGGAGACATCAAGAAACAATCCAATGTCCCACCTAATTCACTTTTTGAGAGAAACACACAAAAACATTATTTTCTGATGTACAAGTTAATAATTTGAAAAAATTGCAGTTAAAAGCATTGTGTTCGCAGCTGTCAGTGAACGCTATGTTATTAAACAAAAAGAAAAACATTTCGTGGTGTTTTCAAAGAAGATAGATGTATAAACCAGCGGCAGATTGCAATTCACAGGTTTATAATTGCATCACTTTATCAATGAGGATCTCTAGAACAGGCCTACGCATTTACAACAGCATTCATTAGGTAAGAGGGTGTCATGTGTAATTGATTTTGATTGTCTGCCACATGGGTAACTGCACAGTTTCTTTGGAGAATTGTGTTGAATCTTTCAGACGTTGGACGACACGCATTTCTGTGAAGTGACGTAAACATCACATGATGATTAAAGGGAGATCATGCAGATAATAAATTACTTGTTTACTTTGATACAACAAATTGGAAGCTAAAAGTAACAGTGGACATACATGCCGACAGTGACAGGGAAGAGCGGTTCATTGTTCTGGCTCATGGCTTGTACCGTCATCACTGAAGCCTCAAGTCTTAGGCACTGCTCCTTCATCTGGACATATAGAAATATTGATCAGAATATGATATTTTCGTGCAATGATGACTGACGTGATGAAAATAAAGATCATAATCTTCACAAACTGTTATTTTCAGATTACATAAAAGCTGTACTGACTGTACTCACAAAACGACGATGATGATGTGATGAACAGACTATAATGATGTCTACAACGATAATGATAAGGTCAACAATAGAAATATTGATCAGAATATGACATTTTCATGCGATACTGGTCTATTCACTTGTATGTGTTCGATAAAGTCTTACTACTTTCACGTAGGACTGATAATTGGGCACACGTATTAAGTGCATTTTGGCTCTAGGGAAATGAGATACGCGGAAGCAATACTTTAGGTAATCTAGGCCTGTTTTTATATATGTTTCATTGTCCTTATTTACGTGTGAATTCATATTCAGGTATGTTTTTTAAATCCCTTGTATGATAAATTGAACAGAGTGGTTAACGTCAGGGGCATCTCCTTAGATTATATGTGTGAATGCATCGATATATGTACTTAATTTTCTTTTCCTGTTGAAGTATTTGTGTATGTTTTGAAACGATTATAGCCCTGCTATGGCTCTACGCAGTCGGCTGGGCTTTAAACAACAACAACAACAACAACAACAACACCGAGAAGTAATACCTGGGTGGCGTGCTGAATGAGGTCCATGGTGAAGTTATTGACGAGGTTGTTGAGAGAGTCTCTGTGGAACACGAGGAACGCTCCGCTGTCTTCCTTGATGTGCACCTCGTTGCCACACATGATGATCTTGGGGCCTGTGGCAACCACAGGGCATAGTCACCACGATACGGTCAGTTGGTCACTTTTTAACTCTTTGACTCCTGCACCCTATCCACCAATTTCAAAAACTTAACCCTTTGATTCCCTCACCCTATCCACCAGCTTCCTACTGGTGGATAAAGTGAGGGAATCAAAGGGTTAAGTTTTTGCTTTGCTAGCATGGTTGACAATGCAGGATGCTAGTGGACAGGGTGCGGGAGTCAAAGTCAGTAAAAAATCATAGAGAAGACAGGGAAATCCTATCTGATAGATAAACTTGGAACAAGCAAGCCACATGGTCTCAATGACAGACCGTGATGACTTCCTCTACAGAATGCAGTACAATGATTCTTTCGTTCTTTTACTTTTGGGTGTACGCGTGTGGGCGTATGTGTTGTTCGAGTGCATGTGCATCGATTCTTTTGTCCGTTCATGTACAGTCATGTTTATAAAGCTCGGATGAATTTATGTCTACGGTTTTCTTTTTGTGTGCGCTCATATGTGTATGTGTCCAAGCATGCTCCACGTTGATACTGATAAGCAACATTTTTATTCCAGCGTTTAATGTCTTGTCTACTGAAATTGACCATATCATCCTTTTATTCACCTCACTTCAGCAAGATGTTGGCTTTGGGGCAGCACATATATCTTGACGCTTTTTGCTTTTACTTGTTTCAATTCCTGCTTTACAAGACAGGCCCATCTGTGTCTGACAAAGGTTTTTATTTTCTCGGGTGCTCCGATTTTCCCTTCAGCTCCTTGGATGTTGGACTGGAAAGTTTTTTTTTCTCCGTTTCCAAAGTCAGACTGGATTCGTTGCACTATACACGAGTGATTTATACTTGCCTTATCTCACCATTATATTTTTCCATTCACTTGATCATATGTGCTTGATCATGTGCTTGTATTTCCTTTTGTTTGTATATGTATATGGATATGCGTGTATGCATATGTTTTTATATATGTCCATATATATTATATGTTAATGCTATATGTATACACTTACACTCTAGAAACTTCACTCAGGAAGTATATCATAGTCTGTTGATCCTGTGCTCTCTTCAGGATAAAGCAAAAGTAATATGGAATGACCACTTTTACATTGCAGAATCCATCTCACTTCCCCCGAGACGTCGATTTGCCTCTCCTGTTCACAGTTACCACTACTCAAAAATACATGTACTGTATGATTTCATATTAGTCATTTTCTCCTGTTTAGACAGACAATAGGGAAGTTCCGTTGTTTTTTTCGACTAGTTGTTGTGTGTGTGTGTGTGTGTGTGTGTGTGTGTGTGTGTGTGTGTGTGTGTGTGTGTGTGTGTGTGTGTGTGTGTGTGTGTTTGTGTTTCTTTGTTTGTTATTTGTTGTTTTTACGTTCAAGCTTGACAAAGGCTGATTAGGGGAAAAATTACGTCTATCTTATTTTGTTAAATTAAATACGCGTTCTGATTCTATTTCCGTGGGTTTTTGTTTTTGTTTTTTCCGGTTCCGTAACATAACATGCCATGACAATATGACACGACGCACAACCCAGCCCAACAAGAACCCAACATAATAACGCATGGAAATGGTGTCATAGCTGTGCAATATGGCTATCCGACGACAACTTACCGTGGAAGAAAGTAGCTTCAAAGTTTGGCGGCCAGTTTTCCATCAGAACGCCTTTGGCTCGGTCAGAGTACATCGTCACTTTATCTGTCTTGGATTTGACCAGGTCCACAAATCTGCCAGGACACACACACACACACACACACACACACACACACGAGTACAATATATATTCGGTATTGCGTTCCGAGTTTTCTGGGATTCGTATATGCACGTTGTTTCAATGTCCACACACTATGCAGGCGGTATGTTACTGCAAATTCTGCACATTCCGTCTTCGATCGGCGTGCATGCCGGGTGTTTCATGATTCCATAATCCAGCCATTGACAAGGCTGATAAGATCTTTAAAACTATTTGATATTCAGTATACATGTACACACGAAGCGGTTTAAGCACTGACAGGTCTGCACAAATGTTGACCCGGGAAAACGGAAAAAATCTCTGCCCTTCAATCACCAGGTGGAGGTGTCTGGGCGGATCGAACCGGGGACCTTCCGATTGGCGGTCAGACGTTTACCCACTTGACTACCGCGCCTGTTATGCACATAGACAAAAAAATGTTTATATGGCTTGAAACATTATGTGCGGTCATCAGTAGACTGGACCTTACCTTGCATGCACAAACATCCATGTTCCATGGGCAAATGCACGCATGTGCGTATGTACCACAGAGCGCTCTATGGTACTTACAGGGGTGGGGGGGGGGGGGGGGGGACGTATTTACAAAGAATGCGCGCACAGAAAGAGAGAGAGAGAGAAACAGACAGACAGACAATAGACAGACAGAGACAGAGAGAGACACACAGACAGAGACAGAGAGATGGCCATTCTTTTACGTTTCTGATCCCTGCCTTTTTCGAACAAAGGCATACATCTTTTGCCCTGAAAGTGGTGTAAACTTTTGAGATCAGAAATTAGGAGAAACATCGTGACAGGTGACGTGTGCTTGGGCACTAACTGGTCACGGAAACATTAACTCGTGAGTAGGGCCTTCGGCCCAAAGCTACGACAATTTACCATGAGGAAACGTTTGTTATTTCCAACATCCATGTCCGTTGAGTGACAGCAACAGCTTTATACGTTTCCAAACCCATTCATGTTCTAGTTTCTAAACGTTAATAATAAACATGTAAAAACAACAACTACTACAACAACAACAACAACAACAACAACAACAACAATAACAATACGTTCTACACATACCTGCGGGCGTATGAATATTTCTTCCAGTATTTCTCAGGCAAGGAGTTGAAGGTGAACGTCTTCCACGTTCGTTCGATGTCAGCAGCAGGGGCGGTCAGATCAGCACCTCCAACAGACATGTCTGTCTTCCATTGCTCCACACAAATCTGTCCATCAAACAGAACACGTGGTGAGTCTGGTTCACTGTTGGTTTGTTTGTTGGTTGGTTGTTTGTTTTGTTGGTTGGTTGTGGTTGGTTGGTTGGTTGGTTGGTTGGTTGGTTGGTTGGTTGGTGAGTTCGGTTCACTGTTGGTTGGTCAGTTGGTCGGTCGGTCGTTTGGTTGCTTGTTTGCTTGCTTGCTTGCTTGCTTGCTTGCTTGCTTGCTTGCTTGCTGCTTGCTTGACTAGTTCGTTCGTTCATTCGTTTATCTATCGGCTGGGTTAAACAGTTACTCTGTTTATTTTTGTTTGTAACTGTTTTCTCTCTTCTTTCTTTTATTTTGCTTTTGGTATGTTTTATTTGATTGTGCTGGTTTGTTGTGTTACAGCTTAATGTGATCATTCTGTAAGTGTACCGACATTATTATATTGTTTTTACATTACAAAGCTGTAGAAAAATGCGGGGGGGGGGGGGGGGGGGTAGGTAGTATTATATGCATTATCATTTGGCTTTGTTTCGTTTTGTTGTGATCTTTCCATTTGATCGCGTGTCTTTGTTTAATGTTTATTGCACTGTGCATGCCAAACAATATAACACTTATACAGAAAACAGGAGGGGGGGGGGGAGAGAGAGAAGAAAATATGTGTGATCTTAGCCTGCCTCTCTCTGTGTCTCTCTGTCTGTCTGTCTGTCTCTCTTCTCTCTCTTTCTCCTCTCTCTCTCTCTCTCTCTCTCTCTCTTTCTCTCTCTCTCTCTCTCTTTCTCTCTCCTCTCTTTCTCTCTCTCTCTCTCTCTCTCTTCTCCTCTCTCTCTCTCTCTCCTCTCTCTCTCTCTCTCTCTCTCTCCCTCTCTCTCTCCTGATGGAAATATTACTTGCGCTGTGTTTGTGAACCCGCTTCATACGGGGCGCAGGGTGTGAATATAAATGGATTGTCTGTTTCCCGTGTTCTTTCTCTCAGTTTTTATGCATTTGTACAAAGCATATAGAGAACTGCAAACAACTGTTGTTACTGCCTAGTCAGTGTTTGTATGATTGTGAGATGTTGATGTTATGTGCATTCCACTGCTACGGAGCTATGGCCTATATGAGTAAACCATATGAAATCTGAATTCTAAAGTCTTAAAACTCACTGTCTCTCTCTCTCTCTCTGTCTCTCTCTGTCTCTGTATGTCTCTGTCTGTCTGTCTGTCTGTCTGTCTGTCTGTCTGTCTCTGTCTTTCTCTCTCTGTCTGTCTCTCTGTCTGTCTCTCTCTCTGTCTATCTGTTCTGTCTCGTCTCTGTCTGTCTGTCTGTCTCTCTGTCTGTCTCTGTCTCTCTCTCTCTTTGTCTCTCTCTCTTTCTGTCTGTCTGTCTCTCACTCTCTCTCTCTCTCTCTCTCTCTCTCTCTCTCTCTCTCTCTTCTTCATCCCTTCATAGACACAAGCACAACACAAACCTCCTGTCCATCGCCCGAAACGACAAAGATTTCGGCCAGACGATCCTGGTCTCCTTTCTTCTTCAGGAATTCTATGGACACGTGGCCCGTCTCCAGAATGCTTAACTGCACATAGACATAGGACGACAATAACAACAATGACAATACTACCGGTAATAACAACAATAACATTAACAATAATGATGATGATGATGATGATGACGCGACGA
>CM060314.1:69308236-69328236 GCA_030674185.1 Monoplex corrugatus | reverse complement strand
AGAGGCCTGGCAGAAGAATCAGGTCCGTCCTACCACCCCCCACCCCCCAAAAAAAAAAACCAACAAAAATAACACAGACAAAAAATCCAAAACATGTGACTGCCTGTGTTCAAGCAAACAGGAACCAGAAAAAAACATGAAAAAAGAATAAGAACGCGTACATAATACAACCAGACAAGACAAGCGCAAGTTTTCGGCCAACCCTGCCTTTGTCAACCATAAGATCACAGACAAACAAACACCAGAAAAAGACTGAAACTTCCGTGCTGCTCCGTCCAGTGTGAGAAAAGGAATCAAAACAAAACAAAAGAAAGGTGGGTGGGGACACCCGAAAGTAGTAAGCCTTCATCTACCACATTCCCTCTCAACCCAAGGATTTAGCCGACCTTTACTTATTTCATAAATACACGAGTTGGCGGCAAGGCACTCACCATTATTACAGCAAACTTCTTAAACGCAAGGACACAATAGCCATACGTCGATCTGGAGATGTTTGAGCATACCCGTAATGTGGGTACTTCATTACAATACACACCTGAATGTTATTACTTGTCCTTGTAGCCTACATGTACGTATACAAGAACATTGTAGTATATAATGTGCACATGCAAACTTGTAAATTAACGGCAATCAGGCAGTCGTTATTATTGCAGCAGAATTTCTGTTTGGAAGGAAATAGTAACTATGCTTATGTCAATTTGGAGCCATATGCCAGAAACATGAAGATTATGATTTCTTCACAACTGTAAAGGGCTTACTGTTCATTAGGCGTCAGTGTTGCTTTATACTATGAACTTGTCGAATGTGCTCTTAAATCAGCGGCAAGACACTCATTACTACAATTACAAATGCAAAGTTTCTAAGCGAGAGGAAACACTTACAACACCTTGATCTACGAAGAACTGAGTAAGATGATACAATGACTGTTCTTTAACAATATAGGATTAAGGCTTGTTAATTACGTGTCAATGTTGTACATGTTTAGATGCTTTTGTGGGCTGCAAGGCAATGACTGTCACTTACAAAGTCTTATGCAAAGCCTTATCTGGAATGTATAGTCGAAAAGAAAGAGAGGTCGCCCAAAAAGCACAGGGCGCCGTGACCCAGAGGCAGACTGAAGAGGACAGGCGGCACCTGGGCACAACTAGAGCCATTGCCTCAGGACCGTGATGGGTAGAGAACTTTTGTTGGTGACCTATGTTCCAGGCAGGGCAACAGATGTGGATGACATGACATAATATTGTCATCATCATCATGTGCCTTGCTGCATCAAGTACATCTCCTACCCTTTTTGTCCTCACTCACTCTGCAAAACTGTCTAATGTTTTCTCCTCAGGTCTACCAGATGTTCTTTTTTCCCACCAGCTTTCTTGTTGTGACTAGGAGCTCAAAATTTCTTGTGTACGCCCATATATTGTTAGCAGCAAATTACTCAATGTTAATTTTTTTAAATAATGACATTACGTCGCTTAATAAACACAAGATGACATGATAATAACGAAGATATTTCTTAACACCCCTTTCCTAGCTTTCTTGTTGTGACTAGGAGCTCAAATTTCCTTGTTGTATGCTTACATGTTGTTAGCAGCAAATACCCAATGTTGAAACAGTAAAAAAAAAAAAGATAAGACACTACGTCGCTTAATAAACACAAGATGATATGACAATAACGGGGACATTTCTTAACACCCCTTTCCCTGTTCCAAACAAAACAGCGTAATCCATATTGCTTACTGCATCTGTTGTAACAACAAAATCGTTATTCGTCCTTTGGGGATTTTATTTTTATATCTCGTAATAAATTTGTGATCTTGTTTTGAGTAGATATTCTCACATCTATGAGAATAGTGAGAATAAATGAAAACAATGTGCGTGTGGTGCGAGTGCAGTGTATGCAAAAGTTATCCAAAACAAATGTGACTGCCCGCGTTCAAGCAAACAGGAACCAGAAAAAAACACGAAAAAAGAATAAGAACGCGTATTCAATACAACCAGACAAGACAGGGGCCGACTGGCCTTTGTCAAGCGTAAGATCACAAACAAACAAACACCAGTACAAAAATTACGAGAAAAATACTGAAACTTCCCTGCTGCTCCGGCCAGTGTGAGACAGTGTGAGACAGAGCAGCAGGGAAGTTTCAGTGTTTTTCTCCTAATTTTTGTACTGGTGTTTATTTGTTTGTGATCTTACGCTTGACAAAGACCAGTTGGCCGAAAATTTGCGCCTGTCTTGTCTTGTTGTATTCAATATGCGTTCTTATTCTTTTTTCGTGTTTTTTCTGGTTCCTTCATGCAATGTTAATTGCCATGTGTGGATTGATAAAGGAGTATTGAACTGAATTGAACAGAACTAAATATACAAAATACAATCAGTTTTCTAGAAAGAAATATACTTACACATTTGAAAGCACACACTCTCTCTCTCCCTCCTCTCTCTCCCTCTCTCCCTTCCTCCCTCTATCTCTCTCTCTCTCTTGGTCGCTCGCTCACTCGCTCTGGCGCGCGTGCACACACACTCATACACACACATATGCATACACATACATATACAGCTCTAGGTACAGAATCCTCCCTAGACAGTTCTACACATATTTTACACACACACACACACACACACACACATACACACAGACACAAACACACAGACACAAACACACACACACACACACAAACACACACACAAACACACCACAAACACACACACACATGCACACACACACATACACACATACACACACATACACACACAAACACACACACACACAAACACACACACAAACACACACACACGCACTCATACACACACACACACCACACACAAACACACATACCACAAGAGAGGGTGGGGACAGAGAGAGAGAAAGAGAGACAGACAGAGAGATGGAGAGACAGATACAGAGAGAAAGAAAGACAGACAAACAAAGGCAGAGACAGACAGAGACAGAGAAAGAGAGAGACAGAGACAGAGAGACGCAGACAGAGAGAGAGAATATTCAGAGTACAAGTAAATCTCAAGAACTGATCTATCATATACAAAACCTCACCTGCCAATCCAAAAAGACCAGGCTGTCTCACGCATAGCACCAACACGACAAGTGTTTCCTTGAAACTTCCATAACCTTAATATGTTAACAAATCCCTCGGTACCCTACAGGTTTACGAAATATCTACACAACACTATAAACATGTAGAAAAGTTGTTTTCATCTCAAGACGGTCTCATCTTGGCAACCTCATAAACTTGTGAAACAAACCCGGCACTTTCTTCTTAGACACTCCATTACAGTCTATACAGAGGAACCAAAAGCATATTTCTGTCTGACCTCCATGCAAAGCCAGCGATTGATCTAAGCCGATTCCCCACCTCAGTCGCTTTGCTCTCAATCGCAGTGCTCAAGACCTTATCTCCCAAACATGTTCAGGCCTATTGAGAACCGTACCCGGCATTCCCATACACAACAGGCCGGGTAGGCCTACTATACGAACGGGGTTACCAACAGCGCTACGTACGTCCACAGTTTACTTGTAGCTGCAGACTTAAAAAGTTAACGCCAGCAAGCGACCGACCGAGGTGGTGCCATAAAAAATACGTCAACGCTACCTTGACGCTCTATCCACCCGCTATTCAGCGACAGTTTACCTGTTTACCTCTACTACACCCGCTACGTGCGCCTACGCCTACATAAACCGAGATTACCAGACGTCTCGCAGGCACGTTAAAACCCAGTCCGTGTGCAGTACACGTCTGAACGCGTTGAAGTGTTGTAGAAACTTGCCAAACAATACTATCAGTATCCTATATAGATCGGTCGGGTGGTTTGTGATTTAGTGAAGAGAGGGAGAGAGAGAGAGAGAGAGAGAGAGAGAGAGGAGAGAGAGAGAGAGAGAGAGAGAGAGAGAGAGAGAGAGAGAGAGAGAGAGAGCACGGTGCTAAAGTGAAGGCAGTAGAGTGCACACCCATGTTGCTGTTTGTTACCATTGAGAGGTTTTGATTCCAGTGGTTACCAGTACACTAGTTTGCTTTGGGTTAGAGGGAACAACGATTTTGTTCAACGTTTATTTTTTACACACACATACACGCGCGCGCGTGTGTATGCATGTACATAGATAGATAGATAGATAGATAGATACATAGATAGATTGATAGACACATACAAGAGTATACATATGTATATGGTTGTATGTGTATAGTAGTGTTGATAGACGCATACATTAGTATGTATGTATGTATGTTTGATATGTATTATGTATGTTATCTATGTATGCATTATTATATGTGTATTATGTATTATGCATGTATGTATACGTGTATGTATATGTATGTTATGTATTATGTATGCATAGATAGACAGTGATGACAGACAGAAGACAGATTAGATAATAGATAGATAAAGATGATAGATAGATAGATAGATAGATAGATAGATAGATAGATAGATAGATAGATAGATAGATAGCGCTTCTACAACACTTCAGGTAATAATATGGGTTGGGGGGGGGGGGGGGGAGCTTTGATTTGTAGGTCGCTATAATGGTTTGCATTAGATTATCGGGGTTTGCTTTTGGTTTGCTTTAAAGTTTTGCTTCATCATCATCATCATCAAGTGCCTTGCCGCATGGCATTGGCGATCATGGCCCTCCATATGTATAGATCTATCCCTTGTTGCCACAAGCACATCTTCCGCCCTCTCTGTCCTCAGCCACCCTGCAGGTCCGTCCAATATTTTCTCCCTGGGTCGACCTGGTGCTCTCTTTCCCTCCAGCTTTTTTGCTTCATATTAGAAAATAAAATTTTCTATTTTCTATTATGGTTTTGATTGTTGCTAGTTAACAATGGTTTGTCTTTTGATAGAAACGTTCAATGCTTCTTATCTTGGAATATCGAGTACACAAGCGGGATGGGGGTGATGGGTGGTGAAAACTGTTAGTAGAGGGAAATAACAAATTTGGGTCAATGTGTAGATTGTTTCAAGGAGTCGCAACTACATTAAGATCGGAATCATGGTGCCATGGTCGAGGTCACACGGACCAAAAAGTGTGTAAAATCAACACTTTTTGGTGGTGTGTAAACTGTATGTTATCAGGAATTTCTGTCAATATTTAAAACCTGTTTTCACCGTTGCGACAGTCTACCACCATCCTTCGCTTCAGATCGTTTTATTTCATCTTACGCTTCTTCAACATACAGTGGCCTTAAGAAGCACAAAATTTTCATATATGACAGGAGAGTGTTGGTATGTTTTATCGCGGGTACCGTTCTTGTAGATAGAAGACCAATCCTGAAGGCACGTGTTTTATCGCAGGTACCATTCTTGTAGATAGAAGACCAATCCTGAAGGCACATGTTTTATCACAGGTACTGTTCTTGTAGGTAGAAGACCAATCCTGAAGGCACATGTTTTATCACAGGTACTGTTCTTGTAGATAGAAGACCAATCCTGAAGGCACATGTTTTATCACAGGTACCGTTCTTGTAGATAGAAGACCAATCCTGAAGGCACATGTTTTATCACAGGTACGTTCTGTTAAATTAGTAGACCAATCCTTAAGGCCCACCATTTTTATTACACTTTTTACTGTTCTTGTAGACAGAAGATCAATCCTGAAGGCACGTTTTATCGCAGGTACCGCCTGTAGACAGAAGACCAATCCTGAAGGCACATGTTTTATCACAGGTACCGCCTGTAGACAGAAGATCAATCCTGAAGGCACATGTTTTATCGCAGGTACCGCCTGTAGACAGAAGATCAATCCTGAAGGCACGTTTTATCGCACTCGGTAACCACGGCATGAGGTGAGGAGGAATCCTCTGTGATCGTGGGTTCAGCTTTTCTCTGGTCCCTCTTCTGTGTGAGTAGCAGCTATTCTGTACTGTTCAAATCGGTTTGTGTCCAATATGCACTGCTGTTGCCAGCATGCTCCGTCCTGGACAGAATATTCCTAGTTGTTGGTGCTGATGCTACAGTTGATGAGGCTGGCCTCCTTGTATTGCATTAGTAAGCTTCCAAAGTCATAGTGTCTTACACTATTACTCTACATGCGAGAGCATCTTTGGGATATGGTGGTTTTTCAAGTGGATGGCATGTCCAGTCCAGTGAAGCTGGCGTTTGACCAGCTCACACTTGCTGCTTGGCAAGCCACACTTTTTCAGACCTGGGAGACAGGACACTCGATCTTGCCATAATTTGATGCCAATTTTCCTTAGACCATTGGTGGATCTGTTTTTGATGTTGAGTGTGTCCTCACTAGGTAGTCCAGGTGTCCCAGCCAGCAGTACAGCAGTGCGCTCTAGACAACTTCTACAAACAGCAGTCTTTGTGGCAATCCTTAAGCTATGCTCTTGCGATCTTTTGGTCAGCCTTCTTATGGCAGAAGTGACCTTAGAGATGCACAGCGCCACCTCTGCATCAAGAGAACCATTGCTGCTGACTGTAATGTCCAAGTGGCAAAAGTTATCTAGTCATTTTATACTTTTTCATTTTTTGTTTGGGTTTTGTTTTGCTTTGTTTTCCCAAATAAATGTGACTGCCCGCGTTCAAGCAAACAGTAACCAGAAGAAAAAAAAAAAAAAAACAAAAAAGAATCAGAATGCGTATTTAATACAACCAGAAAAGACAGGCGCAAATTTCTTTGCCAAGTGTAAGATCACAAACACCAAATACAAAAATTAGGAGAAAAAGACTCCTAATTTTTTGTATTTGGTGTTTGTGATCTTACGCTGACAAAGGCTAGTTGGCCGAAAATTTGCGCCTGTCTGGTTCTATTAAATACGCGTTCGATTCTTTTTTGTTTTTTCTGGTTCTTGTTTTGTTTTGTTTTTCTAATTTACCCATTTTCTTGGAAATGTGTATGCAAGTTGCGCCCACATTGTGCATGCATACGTGCCGGCGTTTCCGTAAGCCACAAATCACTGACATGACTTACAGGATCCTTAATGAGCGTGTCCGATGTTCTGCATGCGTACTCCACACATAATCGCCTGAGTGATCAGAATAACCTCTGTGATTTACCAAACAGGCAGAAGAAGATATCCTGGCAGAATCAAACCCAGACCTACCCACTGGAATTTCGATAATTTACAACATGATTATCACGCCAGTCTTGATCATCATTGAAGTATGAAGGATATTATCGTCCATTTCATGTGCTGACAGTTTAATGTGGCACAGAATAAATTGTTTTTGAAGTCAAGATAAATAATGTCAATGGGTGTATCCCTGATCCAAGTATTTATTAAGTCCTCCACGACTTCCATCAGCTGTCTGTTCGTGGTGTGTGTGTCCCGTCGTGCGTGCTGTGTGTGTGCGTGTGTATGTGTCAGTGTGTTTAGAATTATGCCGACAGTCTGCATACAGAATGTTGTCTTCAACAATGGTTCTTGCCATCAGCTTACCTTCACCTATTCCTAGTACCCTCCCTCATCCACCCCTTAGCCTTCACCCCTATTCGTACCTCTACCCATCCTTACTCATCAAACATCACATCTCGTTCTTACCCCATCCTGACCAATCCCTATCCGTCATCCATTCCTACCCTTCATCCAACCCTATGATTACCTCTCGTTTATCCACACCCCTACCCATATCCATCTCATTCATTCTAATTCCCCATCCACCCCCTCACCTGTTCCTACCCTCTCTCCCCAACTATTATTTCTCACTCACTTTGTGACGTTATCTGTCCATTTTTCTCTTGCCTCTGCCCCTTCTCCTTTTCTTTTGTACTGTTATTTGGAAGATGACCTTTGAGAGTCTGCATGATCTATGATCATACCACTTCAGCTTTCTTTATCCTGATAAGCAAGTCTTCACACTTCATTTGTAACGTGGTCGTGTCACAAAAGCCTAAGAGTCTTCTGGTGCATTTTATCCTTACTTCCTGAATCTCCTTCAATGTATTTCTAATGAAAATCCCATGTCTTGCATGTGTGTATGAAGACCGACAGCACATGCATATGCAATAGGCCCAAGTGGAATTGAGAGCAATGCTTCATCTCCGGAGTGGTGTCAGTTTGGCCAATACTAGCATTGTCTGAGCAAACCTTGCAAGAACTTCAGTGGTGTATAAGAGAGACTTTCAACCCTTTTGAATAGTACAGCATAGATTCCTGCTAGCCTGTTTCAGATTCATTCTTCATCACATTCCAAATTATTTTTCGCTACAACACTTTTAAGCAGTATAGCAGACCTGTGGATTTACAATTTGCTCTCAGAATATTTATAAATTCAGTTGAAAATATTTTCAGAAAACTTGGTGTATTCTCACACTCGTGTACGTCATGCATATATACATATATATATACACACATGCATATACATATTTATAAATATAGACACACACACACATACACACAGAGTGTTTGTGTGTGTGTATGTATTTCAGACAGATAGAGAGGCACTGTCATTCTAAGAGACAGACACAGAGAGAAGTTCAAATAGAATACTGATATTGTATGAGAGTTCACCAGTCTAAAAAAAATAATAAAACGGTCAAAAACAAAGTCAGTGATGTTCAACATGCTCACATTTAATGACAACGATCCCCACCCCAAAAGTAAAGCCTCATCTGACAACATGAACATCCTAGACAGTGTTGTTAATTTGTCGGCTGACATATGTCCCCCCACTCCCCTTGTTTGTTCTCAATGCCTTCTTTACTTCTTTCTTTTCCTTTACATTCGATGTCTGTAATTTACTTTTTTTTAATAGAACATCAATACAACTACTAACAATATTGTTTTATATTATTATTGTTGATCTTGTTATTGTTGAGGGCTGACATGTATTTATTCACATGTCTGCCATTGTCTCTCAAGCTTTTGTAAAGGGCATGAGCCATTGGTGTATATATATACAAAAGTCATTATTTTATCACAACTCATTTTTTTCACCTCGGATCACATTTCATGTTACGGTTCATTTTCTATGGTTATAAACTGAGTATAGAGCAGCAAGGACCAGCTGTAAGACTGGTCCAACTGGACCTAATGCCACTATCTTTGGGTACTAAAATGTTCCAAGTCAAAGTCCCTCAATCTTGTCCCCAAGGATTAGACAAATCATTCTTCATAAACTGAACATGGTGTTTTCTTAGCTTGCTCTCTTCAATCCCAGCTGCCTGTTTAAAGTACTCACTCTTCATAAACTGAACATGGTGTTTTCTTAGCTTGCTCTCTTCAATCCAGCTGCCTGTTTAAAGTACTTTGGCAAGGTGTCTATGGTATCTTGCTGGTTTAAAGTACTTTGGCAAGGTGTCTATGGTATCTTGTTGGTTTAAAGTACTTTGGCAAGGTGTCTATGGTATCTTGTTGGTTTAAAGTAGGCCTACTTTGGCAAGGTCTCTATGGTATCTTGCTGGTTTAAAGTACTTTGGCAAGGTCTCTATGGTATTTTGTTGGTTTAAAGTACTTTGGCAAGGTCTCTATGGTATCTTGTTGGTTTAAAGTACTTTGGCAAGGTGTCTATGGTATCTTGTTGGTTTAAAGTACTTTGGCAAGGTGTCTATGGTATCTTGTTGGTTTAAAGTACTTTGGCAAGGTCTCTATGGTATCTTGTTGGTTTAAAGTACTTTGGCAAGGTCTCTATGGTATCTTGTTGGTTTAAAGTACTTTGGCAAGGTCTCTATGGTATCTTGTTGGTTTAAAGTACTTTGGCAAGGTGTCTATGGTATCTTGTTGGTTTAAAGTACTTTGGCAAGGTCTCTATGGTATCTTGTTGGTTTAAAGTACTTTGGCAAGGTCTCTATGGTATCTTGCTGGTTTAAAGTACTTTGGCAAGGTCTCTATGGTATCTTGCTGGTTTAAAGTACTTTGGCAAGGTCTCTATGGTATCTTGCTGGTTTAAAGTACTTTGGCAAGGTCTCTATGGTATCTTGTTGGTTTAAAGTACTTTGGCAAGGTCTCTATGGTATCTTGTGGTTTAAAGTACTTTGGCAAGGTCTCTATGGTATCTTGTTGGTTTAAAGTACTTTGGCAAGGTCTCTATGGTATCTTGCTGGTTTAAAGTACTTTGGCAAGGTCTCTATGGTGTCTTGCTGGTTTAAAGTACTTTGGCAAGGTCTCTATGGTGTCTTGTTGGTTTAAAGTACTTTGGCAAGGTCTCTATGGTATCTTGCTGGTTTAAAGTACTTTGGCAAGGTCTCTATGGTATCTTGTTGGCTTAAAGTACTTTGGCAAGGTCTCTATGGTATCTTGTTGGTTTAAAGTACTTTGGCAAGGTCTCTATGGTATCTTGCTGGTTTAAAGTACTTTGGCAAGGTCTCTATGGTATCTTGTTGGTTTAAAGTACTTTGGCAAGGTCTCTATGGTATCTTGCTGGTTTAAAGTACTTTGGCAAGGTCTCTATGGTGTCTTGCTGGTTTTGTCTGACAAAAATCAGCGCTTCAGTATCACTGTCAAGTCCTGTCGACACAATGTCGATGTAATTCCATGTGATAATGGCGTTCCACTATCTAGTGAAGATGTCTTGTAATGCAGAAAGGAAAGTCACTCTCCCCACGAAACGTGAACTAGTTTTGCAGCAAGGGAAGTCACTCATCTCACAAAACGTGACCCAGTTTCGATAATGACGGGGAAGTAAATTTGCTCAGCGATTTCTTTGGCAGTTTTTTTTTCTTTTCAGTGTGGTGTATTGGTCGCATTTTCTACAAACTGGCATACAAAATATGGCGAAATCATACAGGTGCACGGGTCTGAACTATAGTATGACTTTCCCAATGTTGTCGTTGTTTGAGTTTGGCTTTTGTTTTGTTTTTCAACATCACATATTTGAACAAGAACTGTCAAAAAAGGCAGGCAGATGCTCGACCTCTACTGCTCTTTGCCATGCAGGTCATGTTTTTAAATGAATCTTGCCAAAAAATGATGATCATATTTTCACATTACAGAGAAATAGCAGGTGGCTCATGTTTAATCACAGTACCATCGTCAGTACATTGATCAACATGACCATAATTTTGTAAGTGGATCCATTGGTTCAGTTTTAAGCCATAGATGCAAATAACTTGAATGAAAAGATTGAGGTCAATCAAAACAACCTCAGCAGCAAAGAGTGTTAGCACAACCTCTTCTGTTAGCACAATATATTCTATCTGTTTATACAAATGAACACACACACACATACACATACACACACACACACATACACATTCATACATACATACATACACACACACACACACACACACAATTATCTAAATGTAAAAGAAAAGTGTGAGCACGTAATTCAAACACATCATCAAATACAGGAGTACACAAAACACTAACCCTTGCTTTCCAATTTAATACAAAGCAGGAACTCTAGAGAAACCAGGAACTTTCAGAGCTATGTATTACTAAACAATAATGAACAAGAATACCTTACCATTTTAAAATGAACAAGAGTCCGAACTGTAACTCATGGTAAGTATATTCTTAGCTAAGCTAACAGATCCACAATGCAACCCGTCCAACAGCAACCATACAAACATGGACACATGCACAAGGAGGAAAATCCAATATCATCCACACTGGAAGGGAGAAACCCACACTAATACACAGTCTGTACACGATTGCAGATACAGCATATCAAATCTACAGGAAGAGAAACTCTCCAATGTGCATAATATACAAATCCAGTTTGAATTTACGCATGGTGCAGTATCAATTGGAGATAATTTTCCATTACACAGAACTTCTGTCAGTAACAGTCTCAATCCATATGAGAGCACTGGCCTAACAGTTTGTCTTCACTGGTTTTCAAATTATGACAGCCATGCAATTGATGAAATTATGCTGAGGGAAAAATACAAATAACATTTTCTCAACAGCAGCAACTTTATCACAATGACAATCTGCTGTAAGAAGCATCCTAAATCTCAGTCCCAAACGAATAAAGTCAAACTGCTGTGAATGTGATGCTAACACCAACAGAGAAATATTTCCATTCCTCCTGGTTTTATTACTAACATCATGTGTACTTATTGACTGACTGACTGACTGTTCATTATGTCACTGGCATGTAAGGCAGCAGCAACGATGATCACGTCTACCAAGGAAGATTTTAAGAAAATATGAACTGTATGACATAATTAGACAAAACAATTTATGACAAGAAACAAACCCCAATATACTTTCATTTTAACTGTGAAAAGTTTGAAACTTGTTTGGGGTATGTTGTCTGATACAGTAAAGTATTTGATGCCAAATAGAGTTCTGATAACCTTATGTTCAGACTGTTCACGTTCTGTGCTATGCCACATAGTAGATGAACACATCATTTCAGACACCCATATGAGTATTAACAGACATAAATACACCATCACCATCCAGTCAGCCAAATTTACGAAGAAGAGCTTGTTCTTGTGAGGTTCAACATCTCTCATCCAATCCAACAATGATTTTACACACAGGAAATAGAGACAAATGGACTGGTACGTGATGCACACATTCTTCAGAAAAAATGGGAAGCTATCACTCATATTCGCAATCATTCTTTATGTATGTTACACTAACTCTTAATTTAACATGGACAGAAATAAATACGGCAAAAGCATTCTGGTGGCAACTACCAACTAAAACATGAACACACCTCTGAGAAGTTTGCATTTACAGTCATAATCTTTCATCCCTCCCCTACCCCCCCCCCCCCTCAAAAAAGTAAATCATTTCCCATAAACAATAACAACAATCGAATGTACTACAAAATCATAAGACAAATACTGCCAGTTGGTTAGTGGGCAAAAATCAATGTCTTTAGATAAATACAATGGTACTCCTTGCTCGTTTTAAGTCACTTCATGAGAATGACACCATATGAAAAAGCTGTTACTGACCATGAATCTGTCAAAACAATTTGGCTCCTGACTGATGCTTGTTCCACAGGTGTGACATACTGAACTATATCTTGGCCCAACTCGAACTGATTCACACTTTTCTCAGATAATAAGCCATGTCCACCTTCATACACAACATAAGCAAGCAGGTGTGTGCATCCATGATGTTATGTTGAAGGCTGATCATTCCATGTACCATATTTGGGAATGATGCACTAATTAACAGTCAAATCTTTTGACGTCATTCTCAGGCACAAAAAACATAAATTATCTGAACCAGTCTTCCAAGTTCAGAAAGAAACAAGGAAACAAAATTGTAAAAATAAAAGAGTTACATGAATCTATAAAACTGCATTGTCGCTAAGCATACAAGGAAAGAAAGTGAAAAATGATAAACAAACAAGGCTTAAATGGTACAACAGAAACAGTCGATCATTATCAGCTGGCCAAATAAGCAATATCAACAATAAAAAAAAATTTAAAAGACAGATGTTGTACTAACAGCCACAAATACCACCATCCAGGGTAGCAGGAAAGGGGTGATCATGGCAGAGGTACCTGGTGTTCGTCATTTTTTCACCACTTCTTTGACCACGTGGTTGAACACTTTGCAGTAAGTACGGGCTCTTGCATCCACTGAGCTTTTACATTTGCAAGATATGGTTCACGTATCTGTTATTAAATCATAATTCAAATGCTGTTCCGCCTAAAATGCAGCTTTCAATGCCATTTCAGGCATTTTTTATGCTTTCTTCTCATCAGTGATGTAGCTTGCATATCAGTTGAAACAAAATCTTACATCTCAACAAAAAAATGCACATACAATCAACCTCTTCCTGTGTCTTTAGATATTATTTGGAACTGGGTCCTAGAAAACTGACACATCTGTGGCAAACTTCTTTTACTGTAATCACATACAGGGTCAAACATTTGTCCCAATATGTTTTGACTTTGAAAATGAACATTTTCATGCCAATGTTTTCAGACTTCTGATACTTGGACCAAATAATGGATCATTCACATACAAGCTTGAGTTATCGACATCTTAATTCTGCCAGTTCTATGGTTAATATTATATGATGAACCATCAAAAAACAGCCAAGAAGTGTCGACTGAAAATAATTCCTCTCACTTGTTTAAAAGAGGGACACTGAACTAAACAAAAAGATAATAGTAATTTCACCTGAGTCACTTATATTTTCTAAATTACACAATCAAAAAAATAAACTGAAAAAAACAAACATTACAAACCAGAGATGATCCTCAAAATGTTATTTGTACTCTGCACAGACTTTCCCTCATGAATGTAAAATGTTTGCACTACTCAAACTGTCTCATCATGACTGAAAATAGAAAATGTGAAACACTGAACAAGTTGCTTAGGTGACATGAACAAGTTGCTTAGGTGACATCCCTCTCTTGACTATGATGAAGACTATAAATTAGCTGAGATGCTGTTCAAACCTGTGTTTTTAAGAATCAATGCAGATTAAAATTTTTCATTCAAGTTGGTCAATTTTTGATTACTTTTTCCCTGCCTGTACATACAAATACATTGATAAGATTTTTTAACATCACAAGCCCATCAATTCTCTCTCTTCATTTGAAAAAGAAGATGGATGGACAATCTCCTCTATTTCAGGAAAAAGATATTACTTTCTTGATTAGTTGACCAAGAAACCAAAATAAGTGCAAGTATAAGCACACAAGTTCAAGTAGTTTCCATCCACTCCTATTTGATTCTAGTAAGAGCTGGAAATGAATGTGGGACATAACACAATATCCTTATGTACATTATAAAATCATGCTGTACAGTATTTTGCAGGCTACACTCTCATGACTTCCAACAAACTGAACTCTAGGTTTGATGAACAGACAGAACTGCAGGCGTTTCCAGGTTTCATCTAAAAGAAATTCACATTCCTGTGCACAGACTTTTAAAATAAGGAAAATGAAAGACTCATTGTACGACTGGGCTAAAAACAGTATGCATCTGCCCCACTTCACTGCCCGTTGTGGGGCAAAACAGGAGGGGTAGGAGCAGCAATGTCTGTTAAATGATCAGGGGTGCCATGAGCTTCGTGCTGGTTCCACATCTGGTAAAAGAGCGTCTCCAAGTTGGTGGCATAGGTTTTGGTGTTGAACAGTGGTGAAGACCTCCTAGCAAGTGACACCTTGGCCTGCACCGCCCGAAGGCTGGAACAAACAGAACCTCAACTGTACATACTTATACTCTAGAGAAAGGATACAATGTTTCCAGGATGTCATATTTTGAAAATTAGTGACCATCTCTTTAGCAGAATTCACCTTTTTTTTTTTGTTTGTTTAAACCTCAGTTGCATGCAGGCCATGGAATAATGCTCACCTCTTGAACGCCTCACCCAAGTTTTCTCTCCCACTCAAATACATCCTACGGGTCCATATTTAATACTCTTTAACCCTTTGACTCCCGCTTCCTATCCACAAACTGCAAAAACTTAACCTTTTGACTCCCTCACCCTATCCACCAACTTCTTGCAGAACGCTGGTGGACAACATGAGGGAGTCAAAAGGTTACATTTTTGTTTTGCTAGCATGGCTGACAAAGCAGTATGCTGGTGGATAGGGTGAGGGAGTCAAAGGGTTAAAGGAAGGCGGTCAACTCGTCTAATAGCTGGAGTATTCCATGCTCTACTAAAATGCCTATGTATGATGTACAGTCGGTCCAGAGGGAAGAATAAGGTACATACAAAAACAATTCAAAATATTAACATTGCCAACTGGAAGACATGGATTTCAAAAACTTCCTTATATCTTTTGCACTTTTGAGTAATGTTTTCTCAGTCATCAATACATGTTGTTTGATCCACACCGTGCAGGTGATATGTTGCAGCGCGGTCTATCCATCTTCATTGGTGGGCATTTTCCCCATTTTCACAAACCATCTAACACCTGAAATGGCTTACAGGATCTTTTAACATGCTAACCCATGCTCTGCATGTGTCCACACACCAAGCGGGTTCAGACACAAGCAGATCTGACTATGTTCACATGGGAGATAGGAAGTCTCCATTCTTTACCTACCAGGCTGTATCCAAGGTGTCTGACCCACACCTTCCAACTGAAGTCTGGTATCCTAACTATTCCAGTAGCATGCCTGTCAAAGGTATGGATGAGCTCTATTCACGTAACTCTGAGGGTGGGTGGATGTTGGTGGTTAGTCATTTTTTAATAACTGTTGCTTCACCAATAACATGGTATGCAAAATATACAGACTGTGAGGTATGGTCTGAAATGTGATGTACAGAAACAATTTAAGTAATTTGGGCCAGTTTGTGTTTTACCACCCTTAACTGACAGTTGTATTCAGGTGTTTTTTTAAAAACCTTCTGGTGATAAGTTGGCAGAACGGTCAATGCCAGGGGCATATCCTTTCAACGAAGCATTGCATATGTTTTGAAATGTTTATAGCCCTGATATGGCTCTGCGCAGTCAACTACGCATTCAATAATAAGACTAAGAATTCAAGAAGCTGAAGACCTCACGACAATAAAACTGATTAACAATGTGGAAGTCAATGTAAAGTATTATACAAAATTCTATCAGAAAATAATTCTTAACATAGTTTTGATGACAATATCTGCAGAGTTTGCTGCTTCTAACCAAGTCAATCTGACTTGCAATCAGTGCTACAAGTAGCATCACATAAAATCCTCTTATGTGCAAGTTTGTGAAGAGATCTTCTTAAAACATAAAACTGTATAAAAATGATTGCTTATTTCACAACGGTCTACAGCAAAACAATAATATTTGAATACTCAGTTCAACCATGCCTATGTATAGGACCCTGCTGACATGAAAAATGTTTAAACTATCGTTTCTTGTGGTGTTCTGTGAAAAGCATCACCCACCATTAACAGTATTCGACACACCGTCACTACTTATGAAAATATTTTTCGTTGGAATTGTCATCAAAATCACTGTCACAGTCATCACCCAAATCTTCATTTTCCTCAGTGCCATCCACGATGATTTTGTCAAGCACTTGAGACCAATGTAAAAACTTTGTTTTGCCAAAATTCGAACAAACAATGTTACATTTACCAGAATAGTTTCGCCTTGCAACTCTTGTGTGGCGAAGTCCTACCTTCTGTTGTTCACAGCAACAGCCAAAAACCATTAGTGATAGTCATGACCGACAATTTGTCGGCTGCGGTCCACAAGCGGAATTTCTGCAGCTGACAAATTGTCGAATGCGGTGAAAAATGTTTTCATTAACAAAGCACAACACCATTTATCTACATTTCTGAGATTCTTCAGAGCAAGCAGTTTTGAACCTCAGTGAGATCATGTCAGCGAGATCACACATGGAATGTGAAAGTGGAGAGGTGGAAAACGTGCTAAGATGATTAAAACATTGTGTCTGAATCATTTTTATATATAAACTATTACAGAAAATCCATTTTCACTTCTCAAGGTCAATGTGACCTTGAAGAAGCATCATACCGAATGAAATGTAACAAGAAGTGAGAACAAAGACTGTCACAACACTGAAAATAAATTGTAAAATAAAATGTAAATCTTGTGACTAGTCCTGAGCATATGCTGTTCACAACATTCCTGAAAAAAAGGACTTATTGAGTAAATTCTTGTTTAGCTGGTACACTTATTATATTCAACTGATGTAGAGTGGCACAAGATCGCTTTATTTTTGGCCGTAACCTAACCCAATGTTTATCAATATTTCAGTCAAAAGATTACTCCAGGTGGCGCTCCACCCTACCTGACCACTCAGATTGCATGAGAACGCCAGAGTCCATCTTTTTCTGGCCACATGCCATAGTGAGCAGATGTACCTCCTCAGCACTCCACCAGCTCAACCTGTGATCGCAACCTCCACCATCTTTGTCTCATAACTTCAGAGGTTAGTACTGTTCCTTGATCTTGCTATCACGAGCCAGTTTATCCTGACAGAAATTAATTCACAAAAGAGGGGCTGATCACATCACAAAGAAATGGTGTAGTCCTGACCCAGTTCCAGGCTTGCATCATCTTGAAAATTTATAGTAGTCCCTCACCGATGACATATTCATCATGCTTTCTTCTTTTCAGCAAGTTGGCTCCTCTGCTGCTTCTCAGAAAGCACAACCAGGTGTCCTGAAGAGAAGACTAAACTAGGCACTCTTTCGTCCATGTGATCTTGACTGTGGCACAATGACTTCTAAACTTGCAACAATCCTAACTCTTCAATGATCCACACTATTGACCCAAATTTGGTAAATATTCATCCAAATAGCTGAGCAAGTCTTGCCAACACATTTTACGTAGCCACATACACACTTCTATCCCACTAATATGAAACAATCTTCCTTTTTTCTTTTTTTTTTAAAGAGAGACTGAACAAGAAAAAGATGACACTCACTATTCCATGTCTGTTCCAAGCTGCACAGCAATTCTGATGTAGTCTTCCCGTGAAGTGGCCACCAGTTCAGGACAACCCAGGCAGTTCAACTGAGATGAGGCAACCCGGGAGGCAAGGGTTTCACCTGAATAATGTGTACACATTGTTACCATCTTGCAGCGTTATCATTGTCATCGTGCCACCTTACTCATCATCAGTGTCAAAAAATACACTTACTGACACAAATATACTTCAATCATTACTTTCCACATAAATTTCTTAAAGCAAAAAATATGGGCTGCAGGACGCTACCTTGAGGCAACTTTGCCCTATGTTGTGTTTGTAAAGAGAAAATGTGAATTTTTTTTTTATAAACAAGTCAGCTTTTCTCAGCTCTTTGGTGCAAATGACAGTACTATATATTTTACTCTTATTCATCTATTTTTCTTCATGTTGAAAAGTGGTGGTTTCACAGGTTATATGAAAGAGTGCGCTGACCTGGGTATGTGACCATGGTGTACCAGCCCACAAAACATCCATGCCTGTTGTGTGACCATTGCAAAGTGGAGTATCCAGACAGACATCAGCCAGTTGACCACGACGCACATGCTCCTCCTGCAACACCAGATCACACATACTGTCAGACTTGCATGCAAACTAAGTTACCACAATCACACAAAAGATACAACGGACCAGTAAAGAACTGAAGGGACAATCTGATGTGTAACCTGAAAATATCAAGTACAAAAACGTACACTTCCTATGCAGGTGGCAGAGTGGCTATCAAACACTATTTTCCTACAACGCAGGAACAGCAAATAGCTGTAGCACTCAAAAACATGGTAAAGTATGTTTAATTAAACAACAGGATACCAAACAATGAAATCAAGACAGATCATGCCCCAACACACTGCAACTTTGTTCTGTCTTATTTTGTGAAATTTTCTTTTAACATTTCTTTACATAATGATCGGGAATGGAGGAAAGACACAGGTGTCTAGACCTTTCCACTTAATGATCGGGTGTGGAGGAAAGGCACAGGTGTCTTGACCTTTCCACTTCATGATCGGGTGTGGAGGAAAGGCACAGGTGTCTTGACCTTTCCACTTCATGATCGGGTGTGGAGGAAAGGCACATGTGTCTTGACCTTTCCACTTAATGATCGGGTGCGGAGGAAAGGCACAGATGTCTTGACCTTTCCACTTAACCTTTAGCACGCTGTAGGCGCACTGTGTCGCCGAACGGATTATTTCCCCTGCATCTGCAGGCGCACTGTGTCGCCGAGTTAAGGGTGTTCAAAATTCCCGGTTCGCGAACACTATATCCGTTACTTATAATAGTAACACTACTACTTCCGATTCAAAACGAGGCTAAACTTTGCTCTTCCGTCCGCCATTTGCATTTCCTTCGATTCAACACGGAGTATTGAATTTTTGAAGTGTGATCATCGATTTTGCGGATTTTTTCAACAACAAAATGGCGGATGCTGACTTGGAAAAATTCTTGTACGAACTGTTCTACGATTCGGACTCTGAAAATGAGTTTGAAGGCTTCACACAAGCTGAAATCGACGGCGAAGTGATGGTAGAAGGTGTTGGTGACGATGATAGTGATCCAATCGAAAGTGACACCGAAAGTGACGGCGATGTTCCGAGTGGATACGAACATTCATGGCTGACCGATTTCACGGAAACTTATGGTCCCAAGGAGATACCTGATGGCATTTCTGAGGGAGAACTTTTTCGTTTGTTTATGACGGATGAAATAATCGATATGTTGGTGATAGAAACAAATCGATATGCCAGTCAGGT